>JACDJE010000005.1:3612698-3712712 GCA_016647715.1 Pavo muticus
TTTTTTTTTTTTTTTTTTTAAAAAGTAGCCTCAATATACGTAATAGCACACAGCAGAAATAGTATAATGCAATATGAACATCTTGAATAATATTTAGCTTAGTTATCAGCCAATAGAATACCTGCCTTATAGAGAAAGTGGGAAAGACCTGCCATTTCCATGTGTTTGCACTAAGTAAAGTTCCGTGTTCATGCAGTTGGTAGTTCTGAAAGCTTTCTGCTGACTGTATGGTGGTGTACAAGTCACTGATATAAAACAGGATCTTCTAACTGCACTTTACACCCATTGCTGAGGGATAGGGGATGCTGCCAACCCAACACCACCACAACACACTTGGGCTCTCTTTGTACCTGGAAGGCACTCAGCACAAACTGTACCTCACTACTAGCCTCAATATTTTGTCACTAAAATGGTGGTTTTGCAGGGATCCTGTCCACACCATGCATGGATAGAGGCTGCAGAAGTTGGCCCTCCACCAAGATTTCTGGGCACAAGGGGAAGAGACCAATGACCACTGCCAGAACAGGTCCTCCTCTCTGAGTCTGAGGGTGAGGATCAGCTCTGGTTCAGGCAATGGCCACACAAGAACCAGAAGCAGTGACAAGGCTTGAGATGGCCTTCTCCCAGGCCAAGCCTATCTTTCTGCATCCAGGTGAGAAGTGGAGAGATGTTGACATCTTATTCATTTCCAGAAGACTGAAGAGCATATTTTTGTCAGGAAACTGCAGACAATTTTAGTCAATTACTAACTCCTTTTTAATGTTTACTTCTCAAATGTATGAATTTTTATGCTTTTTAAACATTTACTAGCACAGAGATTAAAATGACTTGATGCATAAAAACTCGCAGAGTGCTCTTAAGTGATATACAGATGCACACTACTCTCTGATATCTGTCAGGTATATAAAGATCAGGGTTTTTCCCACCCTCTCCCCTTAGCTGGTCCTTAAGACCCTGGTTTTATTATGACGATTCCATCATCGTTTCCTCTTAATGCTCTGAGATTCAACTCTCATAGTTCCCTTTACAAAACCTGAATGGTTTAGCCCTTGAAGTCGCTCAGCTCATTGCACACTGCCAGGTATAGGTAAGATGGGAAGGAATTCAGCCTCATTACAGACTGGAATACCACACTGCAAAAATATTCTTTCAGAGCCCATGTTTAATGAAATCCCAAATCTACTTAGAAACACTTCAAACTAATTTAAGTGAGCAAAGTCATAAGCTGAAATGTCATTTGTCATATGTTAATGCTGTGCTATACCCAAAGAAAACAAATTTCATAAATAGCCTGATTAAAAAGGATTTGCCAGAATGTACGTAAGCGAAGTCAAAAAAAATGAGGTATGTGCTTTAAATACGGACAGTGAGGATTCTCAGGGGCAGGAAGGAAAAACACAAGCTGTGTGGAAAGCAGAAGCAGGATAAAGACCTGTGATTGCCAGCTCTGTCTACGCAGGCTCTCAGGCCAAGAGAAGCATCCTGACAGCCTCACTCAAGAGCCACATTAGCTGCCAACCGACACAAAACACTCATCGTTTTCAGCCTTTTCAAAAGGAGCTTTCTCTAAGCAAAGGCAGAATAAGAGGTACACCAGAACAGCATTATTTATTCTTTAGATCTGCATTTCTGTTGTTGTTTTTCAGAACAACCAAAGCTTCTGATATCTACAGAATTGGCCAGAAAATCTCCAGAGAATTGTAGTAGCAACATTCCAGGTGGAAACAGCCACCAAGGGAGTTCCGTGGCCTGCTTTGCCTGGCAGCCAAGTAAATCAAAATGAAATTTTCTCAGAACAGGGACTACGTCTGAGAATTAGGTCATCTGAGGATAAATATATTTCGTATCTCTTTGCATTTACATTTTTAAAATAATAAAAACAAGCCCACTTTAACTGAACACTTTTCCGAAGCTTTCTAAGGGGAAAAAAAAAGTGATGAAGAAAATCAGTGAAACGTCAACAAAAAATGAATTCCATTTTACTCCGCTGCTCACAAGGGAACAGAAAATCATCTAGTATTAACTGGAAATCAGACCCTTTTTCCTTCCTTTTCTGATGAACTCAAGATGTTTGTGGCTGCTGTAACAATTACAATCAAAGGGACTGATCAAATGCTCACCCCAGCACGCAGCAAAATTTCACCAACTCCAGCTGGTACAAAATGGCAAAGTTCCTCTGATCAACGAAGGAAGAAAGAAGAAAGCACTGGAAGGAGCAATATTATATTATTCCTCTGAAAGGTGCTGTGTGGATCTGCAGTAGGAAAATACCTGCCCACATCACTTCCCAGAGAAACAAATCCTGTGAATTCCCAGCGATGCATCTGACAAATCTAACCTTCTACTTTTGCTCATCTGTTGGGAGGGTAGATATCCTCAAGCGTACTCACTGTTTAGACTTCTATATTGATTTACTTGATTCAAATTATAAGCATTTGGAGGATTATGAGCCATTGGAGCTGCCATTTTGTTCAAAGGGTCAGAAGAATCACATGACTAGTTCCACAATCTCTTTGATAGAGTGCTAGCTTCAAATAGTTTTTTCACCAGTTCATGCATGGCTTTGAAATTCTCTTTCTGTGATTGTTCGTGCTAATCAAAGCTGATTGGTGAGATGTCAATAGAAGGTGAAATTCTGGTTGATTGTGTCAGGTTGCTGCACCATTGAAATCCATAAGTACGTAAGCCACATTTTAGTTGTAGAAAAGAAAAAAAGACATACTAGGATCATAGAATAATAAATGTTGGACAAGATCTCTAAGATAATCTAGTCCAACCATCCACCCACCTTCAGTGAAGGGTTTAGAATCATGGAATCACATTTTGTCCCTTTTTATGTCATGCAGAGCCACACCATATATATATACAAAAATACATATAAAGCAATTAGTGTGGAGATAGTAAGATTTTGACTCAAAAATTGTATGCAGATTAATTCTTTCCTCATAACTTTGATCCAGCTGTCACATTCAGTAAGTTCCTGTGGTTATATAGTACAAAAACACATCTTAGAGCACAGTGACAGTACTGCATTTAATTACTTCAGCCAAGCAGGCATGCAGCTCACCTTGGAGCAGAAGGCAATGCTGCAAGACTGGTTAACCTGCCCCTGGGTGAACTTGTTTTGTTGTTGCTGCTTTTGTTGTCGAAAGATGAAAGCAAGCCAGAGAATGGCTGGAAGGGAGCTGGTAGCTGCCCTCCTGGCCTGCTTTGCTGGAAGCTGAGGTCTGTCATGTCAGGTGAGTATTGGCTAGAGTGCTGATCTTTAGAGACGGACAAAGCCATGCTGGTGTGCAAGCTCACCTGGCATCCTCCAGTAGCAGGCCCCCAATCCTCCTGCAAGGACAGGCAGGTGGGACAGACCTTGCCCTGACCCAGTGGGTCACACTGGTGCTCACACACAGCCAGGCTCCCTCCTCACTTTCCAGGCAAATCTGCTGAGAAACTTCCAACCCCAAAACTGCTTGTCAGATGGCTGTGCTGATTTACTGATGTATCGTGCAGGCTGTGAGCACTAGAGGCGAGCATGTATAGGATGTATAGCACATCAGCTGGCTACAAGCCCACTGCACACAGAGAGGAACAGGGCAAGCTGCTTTGCATTTACTGTCAGGAACAGCCAGCATACCAGCAGTGACTGCAGGATTACTTGCTCTGCATTCACACCCCCGTGTACCTCACGTTAGCCACATCCTTGGGCTGCTGCACCAAATGGAAAAACTATTTGCTGTTCTATTTCCTTGCAGAAGGCCCCATCAGCATGCTCTTGCCTGGAGTGTCTATCTGTAACATAACTGATGCCTACCTGTCTTGCAGATTACTCATATATGTTTATGCCACAAGCAAATTTTCAAAATGATGTCTAAGATGACAGTGTTCTCTCTATTGGATAGAGGTTGGCTGAGATTTTCCAGCTCCTGCTCTCTTGGTGGAGGCAGGGAAGCAAGGGGTATAATTCCCTGTCTTCTGAAACCACATGCCCCATTTTCTAAATGCAAGAGCTTGCACAAGGGTGGTGACGTAATGGCACAGGTTGCCCAGAGGTGTGGTGGATGCCCTGTTCTTGGAGACACTCAAGGTCAGGCTGGATGAGGCTCTAAGCAGCCTAACTGAGCTGTAGGTGTCCCTATTCTTTGCAGAGGAGTTGGACCAGATGACCTTTAACGGTCCCTTCCAACTCAAATGATTCTTCAATTCTATGGGAACCATAAGTGCCCCAGTGGAACACAAGGAAATGTGAGCATCAGATAAATGGCAATTACATTATCTCACACATCGCGTGAATCTGACCACCAAGAATTTAATGCAACATGCTCCTATTTTAGCAACTCCAGCTACACTGATTTGAGACCTCTGCTGTCATTGGTTGATCCCAGCTCTGCTCAAATCAGCCTGCACTTCCATGACTCACCCATGTAAGGAAGAACCTGGATGCATCTCCATGATGGATGCCCCTATTATTAAGTCACCCATAGCAGAACTGATAGTCCAGGCTGCTCTGACATACAAATATCTTGAAATAAAAGAAAAAATTCTCTTTAATATAAAGAGGCTCTAGAGTCTCCATCCTTGGAAACGCTCAAAAACAACCGGATAAGGCTAGAGGCAACTCACTGTAGTTGTCCAGCCTCTCCCAGTTCATTTGGAAAGCAGCTTTCAAAAATTCCATGGGCATGTGCTGGAGTTCTGGATTTAAGTCCTCACTTGAGAAAGGCAAAGGGGTTATGAAGGCAGAAGAGACTGGAGCTCTCAGCTACACATTTCTTCTCAAATAGATGCAGCAAATCTACTTACTGATTCTACTAATAGCGTACCAATTCCTGATTAGTTTTTGGATTTGTTTCCTCAGCAACAGAAAATTGCAGAAACATTTATTTAGTGAACAAATTAGGGATTAGCTTAGAAAAAGTTATGTTCTGCACATTCTTCAGCAAACATTTAAATAAGTGTCCTTAAGATATATTAATAAACCTCTAGAAGTTTCATCACCCAATTCATACATGGGCTTACATTTTTACTAAAAAAATTCAGAAGAATATTTCAGATTCTCTGCAAAGAACAATTATTTTTTAAAAAAAAAAAAAAAGCTCTGCAACTCTGCTCCTGCTTACCATTCAAATAGGTGACACAAAGCCTCAAAGTTAGAGAATCTAATTGAAAAAGCTTGAACATAGAATCTCAGCGCTCAGTAAATGCTGTCCTTACAGAAGCTATATATAGTCAAAGAATTACCGTTCCTTCTTCCTTTTTCCAGTCAAACTTCTTGCTTCTATGCCCCTAATTATTCTCGTGCTGAATAACTTGGAGAAAATGGCGATCTGCTCAACAGCAATCCACAAATAAAAGGGGAAAAAAAGGCTCATTTTCAAAAAAAAAAAAATGCTGTACAATGTACCCAGCCCTACAAGGTAGCTAATACTAAATGCAGCAGATAGAATTTGAGCTTCTGTGGAACAATAAGGGAATAGGGGGAAAACTATATTTAACCGTATTTATATTCACAGCCTCCTACAATGTGAGAAAAAAAATCCTTTAAGATCAAGAGAGTAGGCATAGGTAGCCCCTCGTTATCTTGCTCCAGGTAGGATAAATAATAGGCACTGAGCACAGCTTAAGTAGGCATAATTTCAGGGCTGCAGACAATGAACTTGAACCTAATCTTAGATGTGCAACTGCCAACCCTGGCCAAACTGCTGGGCTGGGGAGAGGGTCCTAGGGAACTGGAAACAGCTTTCTGTTGGGAAAATATCCACACACTTCATGCACAGCTCCCACACTTTGTTAGCCCATGATTAAGTGTAAATGACTATAAGGTTCCCATAGATTTACAATAACTCAGATTTTCTGAAGTCTCTATCCTGGGGCATATGTGGGATTGTGTTAATATTTTTAGTCACGTAGGGAAGCGTGAAGCAGACTTCTGCATATCTACTTCCAAAAGGAAACCTTTTGGGATAGTGAGAACATTCTTACCATGACTGATTTTTCAGCGTACGTCTGTTCTTGTACATAGCCTAAAATTTGCTCTTGTTGGAGCCTAAAACTAACAGGATAGTTGCCAATATGCATCCTTGCATTTTGCCCAACAGCTGTTTGGCTGGAAAGTGTCACCAGTATACTAGAAAACAAGAGTAAGGGAACAGCTTAAATTGGTCAAACCAAATCCTAGTAATCCATCTCCAGTGGTAACCAAAAGGAGACGACTAATAAATAACATACAGCTGGAGCAAGCACATTTCTCCCTCCAGCCATTTTCAGCTCAGGGGTTTTCTGGAAAGCGTTACAAACCAGGCTCAGAAAAGAAAATCTCTCTAACCCTTCGAACTAATAGAAATTATACCTAGTATGAAAATTAACAAAATGAATGTAGCCCAAGGCTTTCATATATAGAATCATTTTAGTTGGAGGGACCATGGAAGACCACCTTGTCCAATTCCCCTACAATTAATAAGAGAACCACACAATGGCTTGGGTTGGAAGGGACCTTAAAGATAATCGAGCTCCAACCCGCCTGCCATGGGCAGGGTTGCCAACCACCAGATCAGTGGTTGAGCAATCTGATCACTGTATATATAAACATAAATATATATATAAGATCAGATGCGACCATTGCTGCTAGGCCCATACACAGGTGGTCTGATTTCCAGTGTTTTCACTGGTGAGTCCAGTAGAATCTAAAGAACCCTAGTAGGCAACTGTTCTGAAAAAACATACAGACCAGCCTTAAACTCCTATTAGGTGAGCTCACATGTGCAGTCAGAAATATCTAGAAAGCTGTGCTCTGCCTAAGTGCTAGGAAGTACTCAAGAGGATTCAAGAAAAAAAGAAGGCAGTTTTTGCCTTAGTTGCCTGCACAGCATTGCTTTTTTGCTGGCCCTGCTATTTTCAGTATCTAAAGACAGGCTATAAGAAATAAAGGGACAGATGCTTTAGCATGGCCTGTTGTGATGGGGCAAAGGGAAATCATTTCAAACTAAAAAGGGGGGATTTAGAATGGATATAAAGAAAAAGGTTGTTTTGGTTTTTTTTTTTGTTTTTTTTTTGTTTGTTTTGTTTTTGCAACAAGGGTGGTGAGGCACAGGAACAGGTTGACAAGAGAAGTCATGGGTGCCCCATCCCTGGAGACATTCAAGGTCAGGCTGGAGGGGCTCTGAGCACCTGATCAAGCTGTAGGTGTCCCTGCTCATTGCAGGGACTTGGACTAGGTGATCTGTGAGGATCCCTATCAACTCAAACAATTCTATGATTTGCTGGATGACCGGGACAGTACTGAAGAAAACTTTTATATCCACTGTGTGCTAGTGAAGCAATGCAAGACTTCAGAAGGCAGCATAGAAGCTCAGTCCTTCCCTTCTAAATATTCATCCAGAAGAGATGTCTTCACTGCCTGGGAGGAGTGCTCTCCCCAATATCAAACACAATTAATACACTCAAATCCAGTACCAAGTTCTGCAGGCAGAGCTCTGTACTGGGGAAGAGGGCCCAGCTCCCTGCCTGTCTGCTCACTGTTGAGGTTGCAGTAAGACAGTCTCACTAAAAGATGCTTCTACTTTTTCTATTTTATTATTTTTTTAAAATGCTAACACGCTTGCCAAAAGGCATTACCATTGCAGAAAAACTCATCTCTAATATCTGCATCTTATTCCTAAAACAGTTTAGCTTTTTATTGCCACTGTTTATAGTAAGCCTACAGTAATATAAACGGCTTTCATAAAAGTTGCCAGGTTTTTAGCAGCATGCTGTGCCTCGACAGCAGTTACAACAATTCCACTGCTACGAAATAGGATCCAATTGCAGTATCTACTGGCAGAAGCACAAATTGTTCTCTTAGATTGGGCACTGCTAGAATAAGATCACATTTACTAACACCTTTTTTGTTGCTGTTTTTGTTTTTTTGGCAGGATGAAATGTTTCTCTTTCTTTTGCCATATAAAAAGGAAGGAACAGGGAGTTGTTTGGGTTTGTGCCCTGTTAGAGGGATGATTTTGTTCTTCTTCTGATATGGGGCTTAATTATGCTTCCCTGCTTGATACTTGCATTAGAAATTTAGCTTTCAGCAACTGTATTTCTCCATGGAAGGTATTTAGTGTGTCTAGAGAGATCTGAATTTCTCTCATGACATGATGCCAAGACTTTGGACCATACCACTTGTTCTCAGGCACTCTAAGGTGCTGCCTTAGAGAGAATCAGGCATAAGCCTGGTTTTTCCTCAATAAGCCAGACTATATCCAAAACAACTACTGTGCTGGCAAAAGCTATCTGGTGAAAGGATATGGATAAATCCCTGTCCCAGGAGCAAATATACAGATTAGAAAAGAGCATCAGCTTTGACCTGCAGAAGGCATTTTGCTGCGCAATCAAAAAGCTATGAATCCACTGCCAGACATCAAAAAGATTAAAAAAAACTTTCCTTGCCAGCATAGGACAATGTCCCTGGACAATTTCATGCCCTGCACCCATTTGTTTGTAGGCAGTACACTGTGGTCCCTCACACATGTACTAAGGGGATAAATAAGCGATTGCAGGGCACAAAAAGCAGTCCCTTGTCAACCCTGTCTGGCAAAATTATCCCCTGCAATGTGTTACCACAGCTTTTGAAATCTCTGTAACTGAATTAGAGCTGCAATGCATTTTTGGCCTCTCTCTTTCAAGAAAAAGCACTGAAGGTTCACAAAACTGCTGCTGTGATCCCCACAAGTGGCTAGGGATGTCCCATTTAAACAGGGCCTTTCAATCTTAGGAAAGATATTAGGGTCTGTTGCAAAAGATCTCAGTACCTTAAAAGGATGTGTGTTTTTCACAGGTTCACATGCTGTTTATGATGGCCCGTCTGGCATCTGGCTGTAGCGTTGAATTTCAAATTTGTTTTTCCTCTAGGGAGCCAGAGTACTAATCTACAGTAACACAGGCTGTAGGAATCTAATCATTGTACCATGACCCCAAATGATCTTGTTATGCATTCAGCTTCTGCCCAGTCTATCTCAGGGATTGACAAAAGTTTCTGCAATGTGGAGATAAGGAATGCAGTCGCATCCATTTATTCTTACTTTACTAGCCTGGAGACAGCAATATATTCCAGTCATTCAGATGAGAGACTTGCTGATGAGCGCATGGGAATAAATGGAAACCAGTGAATTGTGTGCAAAACCACAGCATGGCTCTAGTGAAGGGGGAAGCATACAGAGACATACTGCTGAGAGAATCAAAAGGGCTGAGAAGACATCCCACTTCATGGGACACGTTGCTTACCACAATATGGTCAGTTTAGGTAATTTCTGAAGTCACACCAACTGGCCAGTTTTTCTTCGCACTTTTCCTCTTGGTACATTTTAGTGTTGCTTCCCCAGTGTCATTCCCCATTGTCAGTCTTTTCCACTGACTGTTTCATAGGAAAGCAAATAATCTGCCTTGCCCCATATATCCCTCCCATCCTTATGCTATCTACACATAAGCCAGGGAAGCAGCCTCCAGCTTCACTGAGATACTGCAGGTAATCTGACGTATCTTCAAGAGACAAGTATAATACAGTATGAACTGAGTTACTTTGATTCTAGCTTGGTGCACTGCCAGTGAAATAATTATCATTTAAAGGTTAATTAAAGAATCTGCCTTTGCAGGTTGTGAGGAAGATACTTAACAGCAGGAACTGAGCTCAGGAATTGTCGGGTTGTGTGCATAATGCATAATGTTACAGGCACTAAAATTCATACATCTCCCAGCCTCACTCTGATCTCGCCTGTAGTGGAGTAAATGCCACTCATCTCCTCTGTTTTTGGTGGGGCTATTCCGAATTCACGTGCTGTGTGTCAGAGTAAGCCCAGGAAATAGAAACGCTCCAAAAAAAAAAAAAAGAAAGAAAAACCAATTCCATCATCTCTTCTTACCTGCAGTCCCCTACTCCTGTCCTGCTTCTGACATAGGACAGTTACACTCCCAGTAATACACTCAGCAGATAAAACTGCATTTCTAGGTGATGTTTAGCTCTCAGGAGCTGGTCAACTAATTAATGAGTGGAGGACTGAGACCTAGAATTACATGGCTTGCACTGTTCTTGCTACAAGGAGCAACACCAAACCAGTAGTTATCCCTTTAGCCTTCAACGCCACGGTGAAGGAGTCTGTACTCTCTGTCAAGAGTAGTTCATTTTATTTCTTCACTGACATATAACACTATTGCTGGAGCTATCACGAATTCCTACCTGTACTATACCAAGAAGAATAATACTTTTGAGATGACTTTTTTGCTTGGTCTCCACACAGAGCCTGCATGATTTCAAGTCCGATTTCCACACGTGGTCCAAAGTTCCACTGCATCCTCATTATATAGATACATCTTAAGCGTTTTCTCCCTCCTGTTTTGGCATGTTCTATTGGAGCAGTAAAATATACATTAGGATTGTAGTTATTTCACATAAGGTAGTGTGTGCACTACAAGGAGTGATTTACTTTGTTGCCTCTGTCTCAATTAAGAGAAGAACAAATTAGAAGAAGGTAATTCCAAGAGTAAAATGAGATGAGGGAAGAAGAGAAAAAGCAGCAGACAAGGAAGGATTCTAAATCAAACTGAAAATATGAATGTAACGTTTGTGAGACCCACATCTCTAGGACAACCACTCAGGGCTTTTCCATGGTTGACTTCCACTGTGTCTTTCAGTTTGGTTTTCTTTGTATGCATTTCATATGAACTCCAGCAGCCCAAAGGTGAGAACTTGGAAAAAAGATGCTGTTGCCAATTTGGAAACAAAACAGTGACTAAAGAGCTACCTGAGATACAACTTTTTTTTTTTTTTTTTTATACAGTCAAACCTCAAAATGTTTTCTTTACATGATGAAGAGCAGACAGAACAGCATTGAAACAGGAACAATAAACAACAACAAATCTAAAGCTACTTAGATGGAACCACATTTAAAAACATATGTGGTTTAATTTTTTTTTTTTTTTTTTTTAATAGGGCAGCCAGTATCTTATCTTTCTGATAAATAGCTACTGTCTATTGGGAAAGACTTTCCTGTAACAGCTACCTACTATTTTCTTATTATTTTTCTACTGGGAACCAACAGCAAGGATGTGATGCCCTTATACTTAGCAAACATTTAACCAATAAATGTTTAATCATTTAAGAAAAAGCATCATAAATAAAAATGCTTTGTGAATGAGAATCGTCAGGGAGTAATTAGAACTCCTAATACCTACAGAATAAATATCACATCCTCCTGTTTCAGAATCACTTTCTGACTCTCCCACAGAGCAGAAACACACAGGAAGCAATTAAGCAAGCAAAAAAAGAAAAATAGAAAAAGGTATGTTAAGTGAAAATGCTTGTGAAGCTCAGTCAACAAACTTGAGTGTGCCTTGGGACTCTGAGCCCCCACAGAGAGCAACAGACCTAACACAGTCATTCTGATTTCAAGTAAAGTAGTCTATTTGTACATCTTTTGCCAATGAACAAACTCAGCTTTGAATAATCAAAGTGACCTCAGCTGGTTTTAGAGTGAAAAAAGTGAAAGTAAAATTGGCACCTAGGGGAAAAAGTTTCCACAGCATGTCCGTAAGTGTTTGGCTGCTTATTGACATGACAATCTCAGAGTGCTATCACCTGGCACTCAGTTGAAGCCAGTGGAGAAACCACCAAGCTACAAAACAGGGACAGGATGTGCCTGGAACTTTTGAGCTCTGAAAACTAAGTCATTCCAGTGTCAATCGCTATAAGCAGTATAGTCATTTGCTGATTTTCAGCAATTTTTTTTTTTAATTGCTGATTTTTTAAAGAGAATTTGACAAGATCTTGATGGATTTTGAATCAAATCAACAGTGCCCATATTTCTTCTGGAAAGAGACACTGAGGTGCCTCAATAGTTTTCTCAATTCATTATTTTGTCTCATAACATGTAACTAGAAAAATCAAGCTTCATAAACTGAATCATTTTTAACAGTAATTGTCATAATTCACTCAGCACTTCAAAAAAAAATCATTTTTTAAGAGAATATACTTGCATAAGCCACAAAAAGAAGTACTCTTCAAGTGGATCCAGTACATTTCAGATCTCCTTGCCAGCATAACAAAGACTATTTGCTACCCAGCACATCCTGTGCAGGAACAAGAGACCACAAGGGAATTATGCAAACAGATTACAGGTTACTACCAAACATTTCCTTCTTCACAAATAATTCAGGAAATGCATGCTTTGAAGTCACAGAGAGAACATCCAAATGCATCGTAGAAATACTTCAGCATGTGTCACAATGCACATTACATTTTTGTAACATTTATGTTAAAACACAAACAGAAAAGACTGGCTGAATGGAAATATATTTTCTTTGTAGCTGTAACTGAATGGGCAACTTAAGTTTTTTCTTCAAAATGGGTAATGTCAGGAGCTCCAGGTGAGCGACAGTATAACTTCTAGCATTTCTTCAATTAAATATGAAAACTTGGAAAAGACATCCTCTGAACTCAACCTGAGGGAAAGAAAAACGGCACCATCCTATAAACAGAGATTCACAATTCAACAAAAGCTCCACAGTAGGCTCCTGTCAGAAGACGGGAGCTACTGCACCTCCACAACCTTGTATGAGATTAGTTCATAGAAAAGTGGATGCAGAGATCTGGTGGTCTCTACTACCTGTCTCAGCCATGGCCAAGTTGTTTCTACATCTCACTTTGTGTGTGGCACAAGTCTGCTGTTAGGCCAAAGCTCTTCAAAATCCAAACTCTTAAGTGCCTGCTAGAGCAGGCCAGCATGTTCTTTAGTGACCTTTGCCACTGTTTTGAGTAAGGACAGGAGAAGACATGAACATCTTCACTTATCAAGTAATCTNGCCTTATAGAGAAAGTGGGAAAGACCTGCCATTTCCATGTGTTTGCACTAAGTAAAGTTCCGTGTTCATGCAGTTGGTAGTTCTGAAAGCTTTCTGCTGACTGTATGGTGGTGTACAAGTCACTGATATAAAACAGGATCTTCTAACTGCACTTTACACCCATTGCTGAGGGATAGGGGATGCTGCCAACCCAACACCACCACAACACACTTGGGCTCTCTTTGTACCTGGAAGGCACTCAGCACAAACTGTACCTCACTACTAGCCTCAATATTTTGTCACTAAAATGGTGGTTTTGCAGGGATCCTGTCCACACCATGCATGGATAGAGGCTGCAGAAGTTGGCCCTCCACCAAGATTTCTGGGCACAAGGGGAAGAGACCAATGACCACTGCCAGAACAGGTCCTCCTCTCTGAGTCTGAGGGTGAGGATCAGCTCTGGTTCAGGCAATGGCCACACAAGAACCAGAAGCAGTGACAAGGCTTGAGATGGCCTTCTCCCAGGCCAAGCCTATCTTTCTGCATCCAGGTGAGAAGTGGAGAGATGTTGACATCTTATTCATTTCCAGAAGACTGAAGAGCATATTTTTGTCAGGAAACTGCAGACAATTTTAGTCAATTACTAACTCCTTTTTAATGTTTACTTCTCAAATGTATGAATTTTTATGCTTTTTAAACATTTACTAGCACAGAGATTAAAATGACTTGATGCATAAAAACTCGCAGAGTGCTCTTAAGTGATATACAGATGCACACTACTCTCTGATATCTGTCAGGTATATAAAGATCAGGGTTTTTCCCACCCTCTCCCCTTAGCTGGTCCTTAAGACCCTGGTTTTATTATGACGATTCCATCATCGTTTCCTCTTAATGCTCTGAGATTCAACTCTCATAGTTCCCTTTACAAAACCTGAATGGTTTAGCCCTTGAAGTCGCTCAGCTCATTGCACACTGCCAGGTATAGGTAAGATGGGAAGGAATTCAGCCTCATTACAGACTGGAATACCACACTGCAAAAATATTCTTTCAGAGCCCATGTTTAATGAAATCCCAAATCTACTTAGAAACACTTCAAACTAATTTAAGTGAGCAAAGTCATAAGCTGAAATGTCATTTGTCATATGTTAATGCTGTGCTATACCCAAAGAAAACAAATTTCATAAATAGCCTGATTAAAAAGGATTTGCCAGAATGTACGTAAGCGAAGTCAAAAAAAATGAGGTATGTGCTTTAAATACGGACAGTGAGGATTCTCAGGGGCAGGAAGGAAAAACACAAGCTGTGTGGAAAGCAGAAGCAGGATAAAGACCTGTGATTGCCAGCTCTGTCTACGCAGGCTCTCAGGCCAAGAGAAGCATCCTGACAGCCTCACTCAAGAGCCACATTAGCTGCCAACCGACACAAAACACTCATCGTTTTCAGCCTTTTCAAAAGGAGCTTTCTCTAAGCAAAGGCAGAATAAGAGGTACACCAGAACAGCATTATTTATTCTTTAGATCTGCATTTCTGTTGTTGTTTTTCAGAACAACCAAAGCTTCTGATATCTACAGAATTGGCCAGAAAATCTCCAGAGAATTGTAGTAGCAACATTCCAGGTGGAAACAGCCACCAAGGGAGTTCCGTGGCCTGCTTTGCCTGGCAGCCAAGTAAATCAAAATGAAATTTTCTCAGAACAGGGACTACGTCTGAGAATTAGGTCATCTGAGGATAAATATATTTCGTATCTCTTTGCATTTACATTTTTAAAATAATAAAAACAAGCCCACTTTAACTGAACACTTTTCCGAAGCTTTCTAAGGGGAAAAAAAAAGTGATGAAGAAAATCAGTGAAACGTCAACAAAAAATGAATTCCATTTTACTCCGCTGCTCACAAGGGAACAGAAAATCATCTAGTATTAACTGGAAATCAGACCCTTTTTCCTTCCTTTTCTGATAAACTCAAGATGTTTGTGGCTGCTGTAACAATTACAATCAAAGGGACTGATCAAATGCTCACCCCAGCACGCAGCAAAATTTCACCAACTCCAGCTGGTACAAAATGGCAAAGTTCCTCTGATCAACGAAGGAAGAAAGAAGAAAGCACTGGAAGGAGCAATATTATATTATTCCTCTGAAAGGTGCTGTGTGGATCTGCAGTAGGAAAATACCTGCCCACATCACTTCCCAGAGAAACAAATCCTGTGAATTCCCAGCGATGCATCTGACAAATCTAACCTTCTACTTTTGCTCATCTGTTGGGAGGGTAGATATCCTCAAGCGTACTCACTGTTTAGACTTCTATATTGATTTACTTGATTCAAATTATAAGCATTTGGAGGATTATGAGCCATTGGAGCTGCCATTTTGTTCAAAGGGTCAGAAGAATCACATGACTAGTTCCACAATCTCTTTGATAGAGTGCTAGCTTCAAATAGTTTTTTCACCAGTTCATGCATGGCTTTGAAATTCTCTTTCTGTGATTGTTCGTGCTAATCAAAGCTGATTGGTGAGATGTCAATAGAAGGTGAAATTCTGGTTGATTGTGTCAGGTTGCTGCACCATTGAAATCCATAAGTACGTAAGCCACATTTTAGTTGTAGAAAAGAAAAAAAGACATACTAGGATCATAGAATAATAAATGTTGGACAAGATCTCTAAGATAATCTAGTCCAACCATCCACCCACCTTCAGTGAAGGGTTTAGAATCATGGAATCACATTTTGTCCCTTTTTATGTCATGCAGAGCCACACCATATATATATACAAAAATACATATAAAGCAATTAGTGTGGAGATAGTAAGATTTTGACTCAAAAATTGTATGCAGATTAATTCTTTCCTCATAACTTTGATCCAGCTGTCACATTCAGTAAGTTCCTGTGGTTATATAGTACAAAAACACATCTTAGAGCACAGTGACAGTACTGCATTTAATTACTTCAGCCAAGCAGGCATGCAGCTCACCTTGGAGCAGAAGGCAATGCTGCAAGACTGGTTAACCTGCCCCTGGGTGAACTTGTTTTGTTGTTGCTGCTTTTGTTGTCGAAAGATGAAAGCAAGCCAGAGAATGGCTGGAAGGGAGCTGGTAGCTGCCCTCCTGGCCTGCTTTGCTGGAAGCTGAGGTCTGTCATGTCAGGTGAGTATTGGCTAGAGTGCTGATCTTTAGAGACGGACAAAGCCATGCTGGTGTGCAAGCTCACCTGGCATCCTCCAGTAGCAGGCCCCCAATCCTCCTGCAAGGACAGGCAGGTGGGACAGACCTTGCCCTGACCCAGTGGGTCACACTGGTGCTCACACACAGCCAGGCTCCCTCCTCACTTTCCAGGCAAATCTGCTGAGAAACTTCCAACCCCAAAACTGCTTGTCAGATGGCTGTGCTGATTTACTGATGTATCGTGCAGGCTGTGAGCACTAGAGGCGAGCATGTATAGGATGTATAGCACATCAGCTGGCTACAAGCCCACTGCACACAGAGAGGAACAGGGCAAGCTGCTTTGCATTTACTGTCAGGAACAGCCAGCATACCAGCAGTGACTGCAGGATTACTTGCTCTGCATTCACACCCCCGTGTACCTCACGTTAGCCACATCCTTGGGCTGCTGCACCAAATGGAAAAACTATTTGCTGTTCTATTTCCTTGCAGAAGGCCCCATCAGCATGCTCTTGCCTGGAGTGTCTATCTGTAACATAACTGATGCCTACCTGTCTTGCAGATTACTCATATATGTTTATGCCACAAGCAAATTTTCAAAATGATGTCTAAGATGACAGTGTTCTCTCTATTGGATAGAGGTTGGCTGAGATTTTCCAGCTCCTGCTCTCTTGGTGGAGGCAGGGAAGCAAGGGGTATAATTCCCTGTCTTCTGAAACCACATGCCCCATTTTCTAAATGCAAGAGCTTGCACAAGGGTGGTGACGTAATGGCACAGGTTGCCCAGAGGTGTGGTGGATGCCCTGTTCTTGGAGACACTCAAGGTCAGGCTGGATGAGGCTCTAAGCAGCCTAACTGAGCTGTAGGTGTCCCTATTCTTTGCAGAGGAGTTGGACCAGATGACCTTTAACGGTCCCTTCCAACTCAAATGATTCTTCAATTCTATGGGAACCATAAGTGCCCCAGTGGAACACAAGGAAATGTGAGCATCAGATAAATGGCAATTACATTATCTCACACATCGCGTGAATCTGACCACCAAGAATTTAATGCAACATGCTCCTATTTTAGCAACTCCAGCTACACTGATTTGAGACCTCTGCTGTCATTGGTTGATCCCAGCTCTGCTCAAATCAGCCTGCACTTCCATGACTCACCCATGTAAGGAAGAACCTGGATGCATCTCCATGATGGATGCCCCTATTATTAAGTCACCCATAGCAGAACTGATAGTCCAGGCTGCTCTGACATACAAATATCTTGAAATAAAAGAAAAAATTCTCTTTAATATAAAGAGGCTCTAGAGTCTCCATCCTTGGAAACGCTCAAAAACAACCGGATAAGGCTAGAGGCAACTCACTGTAGTTGTCCAGCCTCTCCCAGTTCATTTGGAAAGCAGCTTTCAAAAATTCCATGGGCATGTGCTGGAGTTCTGGATTTAAGTCCTCACTTGAGAAAGGCAAAGGGGTTATGAAGGCAGAAGAGACTGGAGCTCTCAGCTACACATTTCTTCTCAAATAGATGCAGCAAATCTACTTACTGATTCTACTAATAGCGTACCAATTCCTGATTAGTTTTTGGATTTGTTTCCTCAGCAACAGAAAATTGCAGAAACATTTATTTAGTGAACAAATTAGGGATTAGCTTAGAAAAAGTTATGTTCTGCACATTCTTCAGCAAACATTTAAATAAGTGTCCTTAAGATATATTAATAAACCTCTAGAAGTTTCATCACCCAATTCATACATGGGCTTACATTTTTACTAAAAAAATTCAGAAGAATATTTCAGATTCTCTGCAAAGAACAATTATTTTTTAAAAAAAAAAAAAAAGCTCTGCAACTCTGCTCCTGCTTACCATTCAAATAGGTGACACAAAGCCTCAAAGTTAGAGAATCTAATTGAAAAAGCTTGAACATAGAATCTCAGCGCTCAGTAAATGCTGTCCTTACAGAAGCTATATATAGTCAAAGAATTACCGTTCCTTCTTCCTTTTTCCAGTCAAACTTCTTGCTTCTATGCCCCTAATTATTCTCGTGCTGAATAACTTGGAGAAAATGGCGATCTGCTCAACAGCAATCCACAAATAAAAGGGGAAAAAAAGGCTCATTTTCAAAAAAAAAAAATGCTGTACAATGTACCCAGCCCTACAAGGTAGCTAATACTAAATGCAGCAGATAGAATTTGAGCTTCTGTGGAACAATAAGGGAATAGGGGGAAAACTATATTTAACCGTATTTATATTCACAGCCTCCTACAATGTGAGAAAAAAAATCCTTTAAGATCAAGAGAGTAGGCATAGGTAGCCCCTCGTTATCTTGCTCCAGGTAGGATAAATAATAGGCACTGAGCACAGCTTAAGTAGGCATAATTTCAGGGCTGCAGACAATGAACTTGAACCTAATCTTAGATGTGCTACTGCCAACCCTGGCCAAACTGCTGGGCTGGGGAGAGGGTCCTAGGGAACTGGAAACAGCTTTCTGTTGGGAAAATATCCACACACTTCATGCACAGCTCCCACACTTTGTTAGCCCATGATTAAGTGTAAATGACTATAAGGTTCCCATAGATTTACAATAACTCAGATTTTCTGAAGTCTCTATCCTGGGGCATATGTGGGATTGTGTTAATATTTTTAGTCACGTAGGGAAGCGTGAAGCAGACTTCTGCATATCTACTTCCAAACGGAAACCTTTTGGGATAGTGAGAACATTCTTACCATGACTGATTTTTCAGCGTACGTCTGTTCTTGTACATAGCCTAAAATTTGCTCTTGTTGGAGCCTAAAACTAACAGGATAGTTGCCAATATGCATCCTTGCATTTTGCCCAACAGCTGTTTGGCTGGAAAGTGTCACCAGTATACTAGAAAACAAGAGTAAGGGAACAGCTTAAATTGGTCAAACCAAATCCTAGTAATCCATCTCCAGTGGTAACCAAAAGGAGACGACTAATAAATAACATACAGCTGGAGCAAGCACATTTCTCCCTCCAGCCATTTTCAGCTCAGGGGTTTTCTGGAAAGCGTTACAAACCAGGCTCAGAAAAGAAAATCTCTCTAACCCTTCGAACTAATAGAAATTATACCTAGTATGAAAATTAACAAAATGAATGTAGCCCAAGGCTTTCATATATAGAATCATTTTAGTTGGAGGGACCATGGAAGACCACCTTGTCCAATTCCCCTACAATTAATAAGAGAACCACACAATGGCTTGGGTTGGAAGGGACCTTAAAGATAATCGAGCTCCAACCCGCCTGCCATGGGCAGGGTTGCCAACCACCAGATCAGTGGTTGAGCAATCTGATCACTGTATATATAAACATAAATATATATATAAGATCAGATGCGACCATTGCTGCTAGGCCCATACACAGGTGGTCTGATTTCCAGTGTTTTCACTGGTGAGTCCAGTAGAATCTAAAGAACCCTAGTAGGCAACTGTTCTGAAAAAACATACAGACCAGCCTTAAACTCCTATTAGGTGAGCTCACATGTGCAGTCAGAAATATCTAGAAAGCTGTGCTCTGCCTAAGTGCTAGGAAGTACTCAAGAGGATTCAAGAAAAAAAGAAGGCAGTTTTTGCCTTAGTTGCCTGCACAGCATTGCTTTTTTGCTGGCCCTGCTATTTTCAGTATCTAAAGACAGGCTATAAGAAATAAAGGGACAGATGCTTTAGCATGGCCTGTTGTGATGGGGCAAAGGGAAATCATTTCAAACTAAAAAGGGGGGATTTAGAATGGATATAAAGAAAAAGGTTGTTTTGGTTTTTTTTTTTGTTTTTTTTTTGTTTGTTTTGTTTTTGCAACAAGGGTGGTGAGGCACAGGAACAGGTTGACAAGAGAAGTCATGGGTGCCCCATCCCTGGAGACATTCAAGGTCAGGCTGGAGGGGCTCTGAGCACCTGATCAAGCTGTAGGTGTCCCTGCTCATTGCAGGGACTTGGACTAGGTGATCTGTGAGGATCCCTATCAACTCAAACAATTCTATGATTTGCTGGATGACCGGGACAGTACTGAAGAAAACTTTTATATCCACTGTGTGCTAGTGAAGCAATGCAAGACTTCAGAAGGCAGCATAGAAGCTCAGTCCTTCCCTTCTAAATATTCATCCAGAAGAGATGTCTTCACTGCCTGGGAGGAGTGCTCTCCCCAATATCAAACACAATTAATACACTCAAATCCAGTACCAAGTTCTGCAGGCAGAGCTCTGTACTGGGGAAGAGGGCCCAGCTCCCTGCCTGTCTGCTCACTGTTGAGGTTGCAGTAAGACAGTCTCACTAAAAGATGCTTCTACTTTTTCTATTTTATTATTTTTTTAAAATGCTAACACGCTTGCCAAAAGGCATTACCATTGCAGAAAAACTCATCTCTAATATCTGCATCTTATTCCTAAAACAGTTTAGCTTTTTATTGCCACTGTTTATAGTAAGCCTACAGTAATATAAACGGCTTTCATAAAAGTTGCCAGGTTTTTAGCAGCATGCTGTGCCTCGACAGCAGTTACAACAATTCCACTGCTACGAAATAGGATCCAATTGCAGTATCTACTGGCAGAAGCACAAATTGTTCTCTTAGATTGGGCACTGCTAGAATAAGATCACATTTACTAACACCTTTTTTGTTGCTGTTTTTGTTTTTTTGGCAGGATGAAATGTTTCTCTTTCTTTTGCCATATAAAAAGGAAGGAACAGGGAGTTGTTTGGGTTTGTGCCCTGTTAGAGGGATGATTTTGTTCTTCTTCTGATATGGGGCTTAATTATGCTTCCCTGCTTGATACTTGCATTAGAAATTTAGCTTTCAGCAACTGTATTTCTCCATGGAAGGTATTTAGTGTGTCTAGAGAGATCTGAATTTCTCTCATGACATGATGCCAAGACTTTGGACCATACCACTTGTTCTCAGGCACTCTAAGGTGCTGCCTTAGAGAGAATCAGGCATAAGCCTGGTTTTTCCTCAATAAGCCAGACTATATCCAAAACAACTACTGTGCTGGCAAAAGCTATCTGGTGAAAGGATATGGATAAATCCCTGTCCCAGGAGCAAATATACAGATTAGAAAAAAGCATCAGCTTTGACCTGCAGAAGGCATTTTGCTGCGCAATCAAAAAGCTATGAATCCACTGCCAGACATCAAAAAGATTAAAAAAAACTTTCCTTGCCAGCATAGGACAATGTCCCTGGACAATTTCATGCCCTGCACCCATTTGTTTGTAGGCAGTACACTGTGGTCCCTCACACATGTACTAAGGGGATAAATAAGCGATTGCAGGGCACAAAAAGCAGTCCCTTGTCAACCCTGTCTGGCAAAATTATCCCCTGCAATGTGTTACCACAGCTTTTGAAATCTCTGTAACTGAATTAGAGCTGCAATGCATTTTTGGCCTCTCTCTTTCAAGAAAAAGCACTGAAGGTTCACAAAACTGCTGCTGTGATCCCCACAAGTGGCTAGGGATGTCCCATTTAAACAGGGCCTTTCAATCTTAGGAAAGATATTAGGGTCTGTTGCAAAAGATCTCAGTACCTTAAAAGGATGTGTGTTTTTCACAGGTTCACATGCTGTTTATGATGGCCCGTCTGGCATCTGGCTGTAGCGTTGAATTTCAAATTTGTTTTTCCTCTAGGGAGCCAGAGTACTAATCTACAGTAACACAGGCTGTAGGAATCTAATCATTGTACCATGACCCCAAATGATCTTGTTATGCATTCAGCTTCTGCCCAGTCTATCTCAGGGATTGACAAAAGTTTCTGCAATGTGGAGATAAGGAATGCAGTCGCATCAATTTATTCTTACTTTACTAGCCTGGAGACAGCAATATATTCCAGTCATTCAGATGAGAGACTTGCTGATGAGCGCATGGGAATAAATGGAAACCAGTGAATTGTGTGCAAAACCACAGCATGGCTCTAGTGAAGGGGGAAGCATACAGAGACATACTGCTGAGAGAATCAAAAGGGCTGAGAAGACATCCCACTTCATGGGACACGTTGCTTACCACAATATGGTCAGTTTAGGTAATTTCTGAAGTCACACCAACTGGCCAGTTTTTCTTCGCACTTTTCCTCTTGGTACATTTTAGTGTTGCTTCCCCAGTGTCATTCCCCATTGTCAGTCTTTTCCACTGACTGTTTCATAGGAAAGCAAATAATCTGCCTTGCCCCATATATCCCTCCCATCCTTATGCTATCTACACATAAGCCAGGGAAGCAGCCTCCAGCTTCACTGAGATACTGCAGGTAATCTGACGTATCTTCAAGAGACAAGTATAATACAGTATGAACTGAGTTACTTTGATTCTAGCTTGGTGCACTGCCAGTGAAATAATTATCATTTAAAGGTTAATTAAAGAATCTGCCTTTGCAGGTTGTGAGGAAGATACTTAACAGCAGGAACTGAGCTCAGGAATTGTCGGGTTGTGTGCATAATGCATAATGTTACAGGCACTAAAATTCATACATCTCCCAGCCTCACTCTGATCTCGCCTGTAGTGGAGTAAATGCCACTCATCTCCTCTGTTTTTGGTGGGGCTATTCCGAATTCACGTGCTGTGTGTCAGAGTAAGCCCAGGAAATAGAAACGCTCCAAAAAAAAAAAAAAGAAAGAAAAACCAATTCCATCATCTCTTCTTACCTGCAGTCCCCTACTCCTGTCCTGCTTCTGACATAGGACAGTTACACTCCCAGTAATACACTCAGCAGATAAAACTGCATTTCTAGGTGATGTTTAGCTCTCAGGAGCTGGTCAACTAATTAATGAGTGGAGGACTGAGACCTAGAATTACATGGCTTGCACTGTTCTTGCTACAAGGAGCAACACCAAACCAGTAGTTATCCCTTTAGCCTTCAACGCCACGGTGAAGGAGTCTGTACTCTCTGTCAAGAGTAGTTCATTTTATTTCTTCACTGACATATAACACTATTGCTGGAGCTATCACGAATTCCTACCTGTACTATACCAAGAAGAATAATACTTTTGAGATGACTTTTTTGCTTGGTCTCCACACAGAGCCTGCATGATTTCAAGTCCGATTTCCACACGTGGTCCAAAGTTCCACTGCATCCTCATTATATAGATACATCTTAAGCGTTTTCTCCCTCCTGTTTTGGCATGTTCTATTGGAGCAGTAAAATATACATTAGGATTGTAGTTATTTCACATAAGGTAGTGTGTGCACTACAAGGAGTGATTTACTTTGTTGCCTCTGTCTCAATTAAGAGAAGAACAAATTAGAAGAAGGTAATTCCAAGAGTAAAATGAGATGAGGGAAGAAGAGAAAAAGCAGCAGACAAGGAAGGATTCTAAATCAAACTGAAAATATGAATGTAACGTTTGTGAGACCCACATCTCTAGGACAACCACTCAGGGCTTTTCCATGGTTGACTTCCACTGTGTCTTTCAGTTTGGTTTTCTTTGTATGCATTTCATATGAACTCCAGCAGCCCAAAGGTGAGAACTTGGAAAAAAGATGCTGTTGCCAATTTGGAAACAAAACAGTGACTAAAGAGCTACCTGAGATACAACTTTTTTTTTTTTTTTTTTATACAGTCAAACCTCAAAATGTTTTCTTTACATGATGAAGAGCAGACAGAACAGCATTGAAACAGGAACAATAAACAACAACAAATCTAAAGCTACTTAGATGGAACCACATTTAAAAACATATGTGGTTTAATTTTTTTTTTTTTTTTTTTTAATAGGGCAGCCAGTATCTTATCTTTCTGATAAATAGCTACTGTCTATTGGGAAAGACTTTCCTGTAACAGCTACCTACTATTTTCTTATTATTTTTCTACTGGGAACCAACAGCAAGGATGTGATGCCCTTATACTTAGCAAACATTTAACCAATAACTGTTTAATCATTTAAGAAAAAGCATCATAAATAAAAATGCTTTGTGAATGAGAATCGTCAGGGAGTAATTAGAACTCCTAATACCTACAGAATAAATATCACATCCTCCTGTTTCAGAATCACTTTCTGACTCTCCCACAGAGCAGAAACACACAGGAAGCAATTAAGCAAGCAAAAAAAGAAAAATAGAAAAAGGTATGTTAAGTGAAAATGCTTGTGAAGCTCAGTCAACAAACTTGAGTGTGCCTTGGGACTCTGAGCCCCCGCAGAGAGCAACAGACCTAACACAGTCATTCTGATTTCAAGTAAAGTAGTCTATTTGTACATCTTTTGCCAATGAACAAACTCAGCTTTGAATAATCAAAGTGACCTCAGCTGGTTTTAGAGTGAAAAAAGTGAAAGTAAAATTGGCACCTAGGGGAAAATGTTTCCACAGCATGTCCGTAAGTGTTTGGCTGCTTATTGACATGACAATCTCAGAGTGCTATCACCTGGCACTCAGTTGAAGCCAGTGGAGAAACCACCAAGCTACAAAACAGGGACAGGATGTGCCTGGAACTTTTGAGCTCTGAAAACTAAGTCATTCCAGTGTCAATCGCTATAAGCAGTATAGTCATTTGCTGATTTTCAGCAATTTTTTTTTTTAATTGCTGATTTTTTAAAGAGAATTTGACAAGATCTTGATGGATTTTGAATCAAATCAACAGTGCCCATATTTCTTCTGGAAAGAGACACTGAGGTGCCTCAATAGTTTTCTCAATTCATTATTTTGTCTCATAACATGTAACTAGAAAAATCAAGCTTCATAAACTGAATCATTTTTAACAGTAATTGTCATAATTCACTCAGCACTTCAAAAAAAAATCATTTTTTAAGAGAATATACTTGCATAAGCCACAAAAAGAAGTACTCTTCAAGTGGATCCAGTACATTTCAGATCTCCTTGCCAGCATAACAAAGACTATTTGCTACCCAGCACATCCTGTGCAGGAACAAGAGACCACAAGGGAATTATGCAAACAGATTACAGGTTACTACCAAACATTTCCTTCTTCACAAATAATTCAGGAAATGCATGCTTTGAAGTCACAGAGAGAACATCCAAATGCATCGTAGAAATACTTCAGCATGTGTCACAATGCACATTACATTTTTGTAACATTTATGTTAAAACACAAACAGAAAAGACTGGCTGAATGGAAATATATTTTCTTTGTAGCTGTAACTGAATGGGCAACTTAAGTTTTTTCTTCAAAATGGGTAATGTCAGGAGCTCCAGGTGAGCGACAGTATAACTTCTAGCATTTCTTCAATTAAATATGAAAACTTGGAAAAGACATCCTCTGAACTCAACCTGAGGGAAAGAAAAACGGCACCATCCTATAAACAGAGATTCACAATTCAACAAAAGCTCCACAGTAGGCTCCTGTCAGAAGACGGGAGCTACTGCACCTCCACAACCTTGTATGAGATTAGTTCATAGAAAAGTGGATGCAGAGATCTGGTGGTCTCTCCTACCTGTCTCAGCCATGGCCAAGTTGTTTCTACATCTCACTTTGTGTGTGGCACAAGTCTGCTGTTAGGCCAAAGCTCTTCAAAATCCAAACTCTTACGTGCCTGCTAGAGCAGGCCAGCATGTTCTTTAGTGACCTTTGCCACTGTTTTGAGTAAGGACAGGAGAAGACATGAACATCTTCACTTATCAAGTAAGATGTCTTTAGTCCTGCAGCCTGTTGAGATTTATTTGATCCTCCCATTCCAAATCCTCTAATTTGATGTGGCTGCCTGTGCTTTACACTGACAAAATCAAATGGAGTTTCAAAGAAAAAGCAGAAAACAAATAGAATGAAGTCTTGCCAATCATCCTTCCTGCTTTGTAGGACTCTAATTTGTGACTAACTATAGTAAAATCTCCACTAAAAAAAAAGAGATTATGACTACTACTTTTATCCACAGTGAGACAGCATGTGCTCTGGGGCTGTATCAGGAGGGCTATTTTCTTCAAGCAACCCAGGTTATGTTCTCTCTGCACTCAGATTCAGGAGACTCCAGTGCCTTTAGCACTTGCATTTTGCCCTTTCTAACCAAGCAAAGGTCCAGCCAAGCTAATGTGCCCTGTGCTAATACTCATTTTCAGATCTGGTCTAAAAAGAAAAAAATAGAATTCATTAACTAATTACCACCAGGTTTTAGTATAATGTAATGAAGAAAATGGAAAGAGTCTATCTAGATTGTTTAGTTTAGTAGTTGATATTCCAGGTTAAGAAATAACAAGTTCACGGATGATTTAAATTTAGGAGAAGCTGCAAACAACTCAAGACAGAAGTAACAAAGGACTCTGAAATGATTGAGAAGAGCAAAAGAAAATACAAAGATTTTGCTCAAGAAGTAATGTCACAGCGTGATAATAAGTGGGGGAAGTTATCTACCAGATAAGATAGAAGGAAGGAACTGCAATAAAGTTCTTTCAGTGCTACAGGAAGACGATAAAAGAAATACCAGCTCTACCACTGGCAAAAAAAGAAAAGGATTAAACACCAACCGACTCCCTTAGCAGTGCCATAAAGCTGAACCCATAGCCATAAGCTGGTGCCTCATAGGGATTGCAGGGAGAACTCACCCTGCAGGGCACCACACACATCCTCCGCAAAGACCAGTCTTCCTTCCCACTTAGCCACAAGCCACTCTCCTATGCCTTCTCCATTTTTTAATTGTTCAGTCAGTTATTTCTTCTCTATTTCATCCTTACAACCCCCCGCCTGATAGTGTTATATCCACTGAGAACACCCTGGCAACAAGACAGCTTATAAAACTACAGACCCAGTTGGTCAACTACAAAATATTTGGTGCCTGGGAATCTGTACAAACTTTAAGTCAATAAACCACAAGCACAAGAGAAGGCATGTTAAAAAAACCACACACACAAAAGAGTTTAACGTTCCAGAACATCAGGAAATCACAATCAAAAGAAAAAAAATCATTTCCTATTTTGTGCCCTTTCTAAACTGGGGTAAGGAATTTTTTTTCTGGAAACATCAGTAACAGATACAGACTTTAGGTAGGGAAGGTTGGGAAAAAAAACAAGAAATATGGTATGGAAAGACTAGGAAAAAAAGATATGAGTACATGTTCCATAGTTTTTAATTATGTTGCCCTTATTTGAAATTCCAGAGCCACTATTATGAATAGTTTTTGACCACCCCATCTCCCATCTGTACTCCACTACTTTCTTTCTAAGGAAATACAAGGAGAAATTTCATTTCACAGAGCAGTGATTTGACCCCAATCCTACCTCCCAGTCTCTGGCCTGGTATGCTATTCTAACACTTAAATTAGCCTGAGGCACCTGGTGGACAAACAACACAAGAATGAGAACTAATTATTCAGTCCTTTTTCTTCAGGAAATGCTACCAATAATATCTGTGCATGCAACCATGCTTCCCTAATAATTTTTTTTTTTTAGCTCTTTGGCAAGTACCAGTCAGATTTGATATCAGGAGATTAGGCTGAATGATATTAAGTTTTCACATGAACATAAATAGCAACCATCTGTAGGAAAAATAATTATCTCACAAGGAGAAGAAAAAGAACAGAAAACTGAAATATGAGTTCAGATGTTATTAAATGGCCAAAATCTACAGGAGAGAGGGAAAGGGAAATAGCCCATGTGCTAGAAAGTGTTTAATCAGAGCTCAAGGTTTAGTAAGGAATGGAGAAGCCAGATGCCATAACCAAACCCATGGAAGCCTGCCTTCATCAGGATTGACTTTTGCTTGGCAGACTTGACAGTTTGAGGATTTGAGATCTACATTCAGATAGAGCTTGTTTGTGGTTATCAGCTCTGCTGGAGAAGCACAAAAATCAGTAATCAAGTTTCATCAGCTGAAAAGCTCATTATTTCTCATTAAAAATAGATACACAGCATTTCATCTCACATGTTCTCAAGAAAAGAGAAAAAACTGCTCAAGTTGTTTTTAAAAATATTTCAGCTGTACTCTAAAATGTGGGCAAGAATATAGTTTGGATCACGCAGATTTTGCTTGCAAGAGCACAAGGCTTACTATTTAACTCAGTAGATGACCTTACATACTTCTGCTACAGCTTTTTATTACACTGAAGCCCTTGGATCTTCTGTAGACATGAATTTTTCAGTACCCCTTACTGATCAAGCAGAATATTTTCCTAATCAGCACATGGGCTTCTCTACACTGTATGCTTCACTCTTAGATTCATGATGCAAGCTACGATCTACTGACGAAATTTCTCTTATCTTCTATTTTAGTGTTGATGATACATTCAATACTGAAAGAAAAAACAGTTGACATGGGGAGAGATGCATCACATCTGTAGCTGCAAGGAGGGCTGATTAGGACACTTAATTTCACCAGCTGAGCTGATAATTCCTCCCCACCCATCAATCACAGGGCTTCTCTCAGTGCTAAATCAATAGCTAGCTATTTGTAGTGACAAACTTCTTGGTCTAAAAATGACACAGAAAATAATATTCCACTGTTAAAAAATGCAAAACAAATAAACAATAAGCCACGTTATTTTTCACATATGAGCTATCATTATCTCATCTTGTTACACCTTGAATTTTCAGCATCCTTTCATTTCTCAGATGAGGCTTTTACAAATGGGGTGATTCCAGAAAAATATAAGGTTTTTTGTTTTTGTTTTTTTTTTTTTTTNAAAAAAGAAAGAAAAACCAATTCCATCATCTCTTCTTACCTGCAGTCCCCTACTCCTGTCCTGCTTCTGACATAGGACAGTTACACTCCCAGTAATACACTCAGCAGATAAAACTGCATTTCTAGGTGATGTTTAGCTCTCAGGAGCTGGTCAACTAATTAATGAGTGGAGGACTGAGACCTAGAATTACATGGCTTGCACTGTTCTTGCTACAAGGAGCAACACCAAACCAGTAGTTATCCCTTTAGCCTTCAACGCCACAGTGAAGGAGTCTGTACTCTCTGTCAAGAGTAGTTCATTTTATTTCTTCACTGACATATAACACTATTGCTGGAGCTATCACGAATTCCTACCTGTACTATACCAAGAAGAATAATACTTTTGAAATGACTTTTTTGCTTGGTCTCCACACAGAGCCTGCATGATTTCAAGTCCGATTTCCACACGTGGTCCAAAGTTCCACTGCATCCTCATTATATAGATACATCTTAAGCGTTTTCTCCCTCCTGTTTTGGCATGTTCTATTGGAGCAGTAAAATATACATTAGGATTGTAGTTATTTCACATAAGGTAGTGTGTGCACTACAAGGAGTGATTTACTTTGTTGCCTCTATCTCAATTAAGAGAAGAACAAATTAGAAGAAGGTAATTCCAAGAGTAAAATGAGATGAGGGAAGAAGAGAAAAAGCAGCAGACAAGGAAGGATTCTAAATCAAACTGAAAATATGAATGTAACGTTTGTGAGACCCACATCTCTAGGACAACCACTCAGGGCTTTTCCATGGTTGACTTCCACTGTGTCTTTCAGTTTGGTTTTCTTTGTATGCATTTCATATGAACTCCAGCAGCCCAAAGGTGAGAACTTGGAAAAAAGATGCTGTTGCCAATTTGGAAACAAAACAGTGACTAAAGAGCTACCTGAGATACAACTTTTTTTTTTTTTTTTTTATACAGTCAAACCTCAAAATGTTTTCTTTACATGATGAAGAGCAGACAGAACAGCATTGAAACAGGAACAATAAACAACAACAAATCTAAAGCTACTTAGATGGAACCACATTTAAAAACATATGTGGTTTAATTTTTTTTTTTTTTTTTTTTAATAGGGCAGCCAGTATCTTATCTTTCTGATAAATAGCTACTGTCTATTGGGAAAGACTTTCCTGTAACAGCTACCTACTATTTTCTTATTATTTTTCTACTGGGAACCAACAGCAAGGATGTGATGCCCTTATACTTAGCAAACATTTAACCAATAACTGTTTAATCATTTAAGAAAAAGCATCATAAATAAAAATGCTTTGTGAATGAGAATCGTCAGGGAGTAATTAGAACTCCTAATACCTACAGAATAAATATCACATCCTCCTGTTTCAGAATCACTTTCTGACTCTCCCACAGAGCAGAAACACACAGGAAGCAATTAAGCAAGCAAAAAAAGAAAAATAGAAAAAGGTATGTTAAGTGAAAATGCTTGTGAAGCTCAGTCAACAAACTTGAGTGTGCCTTGGGACTCTGAGCCCCCGCAGAGAGCAACAGACCTAACACAGTCATTCTGATTTCAAGTAAAGTAGTCTATTTGTACATCTTTTGCCAATGAACAAACTCAGCTTTGAATAATCAAAGTGACCTCAGCTGGTTTTAGAGTGAAAAAAGTGAAAGTAAAATTGGCACCTAGGGGAAAATGTTTCCACAGCATGTCCGTAAGTGTTTGGCTGCTTATTGACATGACAATCTCAGAGTGCTATCACCTGGCACTCAGTTGAAGCCAGTGGAGAAACCACCAAGCTACAAAACAGGGACAGGATGTGCCTGGAACTTTTGAGCTCTGAAAACTAAGTCATTCCAGTGTCAATCGCTATAAGCAGTATAGTCATTTGCTGATTTTCAGCAATTTTTTTTTTTAATTGCTGATTTTTTAAAGAGAATTTGACAAGATCTTGATGGATTTTGAATCAAATCAACAGTGCCCATATTTCTTCTGGAAAGAGACACTGAGGTGCCTCAATAGTTTTCTCAATTCATTATTTTGTCTCATAACATGTAACTAGAAAAATCAAGCTTCATAAACTGAATCATTTTTAACAGTAATTGTCATAATTCACTCAGCACTTCAAAAAAAAATCATTTTTTAAGAGAATATACTTGCATAAGCCACAAAAAGAAGTACTCTTCAAGTGGATCCAGTACATTTCAGATCTCCTTGCCAGCATAACAAAGACTATTTGCTACCCAGCACATCCTGTGCAGGAACAAGAGACCACAAGGGAATTATGCAAACAGATTACAGGTTACTACCAAACATTTCCTTCTTCACAAATAATTCAGGAAATGCATGCTTTGAAGTCACAGAGAGAACATCCAAATGCATCGTAGAAATACTTCAGCATGTGTCACAATGCACATTACATTTTTGTAACATTTATGTTAAAACACAAACAGAAAAGACTGGCTGAATGGAAATATATTTTCTTTGTAGCTGTAACTGAATGGGCAACTTAAGTTTTTTCTTCAAAATGGGTAATGTCAGGAGCTCCAGGTGAGCGACAGTATAACTTCTAGCATTTCTTCAATTAAATATGAAAACTTGGAAAAGACATCCTCTGAACTCAACCTGAGGGAAAGAAAAACGGCACCATCCTATAAACAGAGATTCACAATTCAACAAAAGCTCCACAGTAGGCTCCTGTCAGAAGACGGGAGCTACTGCACCTCCACAACCTTGTATGAGATTAGTTCATAGAAAAGTGGATGCAGAGATCTGGTGGTCTCTTCTACCTGTCTCAGCCATGGCCAAGTTGTTTCTACATCTCACTTTGTGTGTGGCACAAGTCTGCTGTTAGGCCAAAGCTCTTCAAAATCCAAACTCTTATGTGCCTGCTAGAGCAGGCCAGCATGTTCTTTAGTGACCTTTGCCACTGTTTTGAGTAAGGACAGGAGAAGACATGAACATCTTCACTTATCAAGTAATCTGTCTTTAGTCCTGCAGCCTGTTGAGATTTATTTGATCCTCCCATTCCAAATCCTCTAATTTGATGTGGCTGCCTGTGCTTTACACTGACAAAATCAAATGGAGTTTCAAAGAAAAAGCAGAAAACAAATAGAATGAAGTCTTGCCAATCATCCTTCCTGCTTTGTAGGACTCTAATTTGTGACTAACTATAGTAAAATCTCCACTAAAAAAAAAGAGATTATGACTACTACTTTTATCCACAGTGAGACAGCATGTGCTCTGGGGCTGTATCAGGAGGGCTATTTTCTTCAAGCAACCCAGGTTATGTTCTCTCTGCACTCAGATTCAGGAGACTCCAGTGCCTTTAGCACTTGCATTTTGCCCTTTCTAACCAAGCAAAGGTCCAGCCAAGCTAATGTGCCCTGTGCTAATACTCATTTTCAGATCTGGTCTAAAAAGAAAAAAATAGAATTCATTAACTAATTACCACCAGGTTTTAGTATAATGTAATGAAGAAAATGGAAAGAGTCTATCTAGATTGTTTAGTTTAGTAGTTGATATTCCAGGTTAAGAAATAACAAGTTCACGGATGATTTAAATTTAGGAGAAGCTGCAAACAACTCAAGACAGAAGTAACAAAGGACTCTGAAATGATTGCGAAGAGCAAAAGAAAATACAAAGATTTTGCTCGAGAAGTAATGTCACAGCGTGATAATAAGTGGGGGAAGTTATCTACCAGATAAGATAGAAGGAAGGAACTGCAATAAAGTTCTTTCAGTGCTACAGGAAGACGATAAAAGAAATACCAGCTCTACCACTGGCAAAAAAAGAAAAGGATTAAACACCAACCGACTCCCTTAGCAGTGCCATAAAGCTGAACCCATAGCCATATGCTGGTGCCTCATAGGGATTGCAGGGAGAACTCACCCTGCAGGGCACCACACACATCCTCCGCAAAGACCAGTCTTCCTTCCCACTTAGCCACAAGCCACTCTCCTATGCCTTCTCCATTTTTTAATTGTTCAGTCAGTTATTTCTTCTCTATTTCATCCTTACAACCCCCCGCCTGATAGTGTTATATCCACTGAGAACACCCTGGCAACAAGACAGCTTATAAAACTACAGACCCAGTTGGTCAACTACAAAATATTTGGTGCCTGGGAATCTGTACAAACTTTAAGTCAATAAACCACAAGCACAAGAGAAGGCATGTTAAAAAAACCACACACACAAAAGAGTTTAACGTTCCAGAACATCAGGAAATCACAATCAAAAGAAAAAAAATCATTTCCTATTTTGTGCCCTTTCTAAACTGGGGTAAGGAATTTTTTTTCTGGAAACGTCAGTAACAGATACAGACTTTAGGTAGGGAAGGTTGGGAAAAAAAACAAGAAATATGGTATGGAAAGACTAGGAAAAAAAGATATGAGTACATGTTCCATAGTTTTTAATTATGTTGCCCTTATTTGAAATTCCAGAGCCACTATTATGAATAGTTTTTGACCACCCCATCTCCCATCTGTACTCCACTACTTTCTTTCTAAGGAAATACAAGGAGAAATTTCATTTCACAGAGCAGTGATTTGACCCCAATCCTACCTCCCAGTCTCTGGCCTGGTATGCTATTCTAACACTTAAATTAGCCTGAGGCACCTGGTGGACAAACAACACAAGAATGAGAACTAATTATTCAGTCCTTTTTCTTCAGGAAATGCTACCAATAATATCTGTGCATGCAACCATGCTTCCCTAATAATTTTTTTTTTTTAGCTCTTTGGCAAGTACCAGTCAGATTTGATATCAGGAGATTAGGCTGAATGATATTAAGTTTTCACATGAACATAAATAGCAACCATCTGTAGGAAAAATAATTATCTCACAAGGAGAAGAAAAAGAACAGAAAACTGAAATATGAGTTCAGATGTTATTAAATGGCCAAGATCTACAGGAGAGAGGGAAAGGGAAATAGCCCATGTGCTAGAAAGTGTTTAATCAGAGCTCAAGGTTTAGTAAGGAATGGAGAAGCCAGATGCCATAACCAAACCCATGGAAGCCTGCCTTCATCAGGATTGACTTTTGCTTGGCAGACTTGACAGTTTGAGGATTTGAGATCTACATTCAGATAGAGCTTGTTTGTGGTTATCAGCTCTGCTGGAGAAGCACAAAATCAGTAATCAAGTTTCATCAGCTGAAAAGCTCATTATTTCTCATTAAAAATAGATACACAGCATTTCATCTCACATGTTCTCAAGAAAAGAGAAAAAACTGCTCAAGTTGTTTTTAAAAATATTTCAGCTGTACTCTAAAATGTGGGCAAGAATATAGTTTGGATCACGCAGATTTTGCTTGCAAGAGCACAAGGCTTACTATTTAACTCAGTAGATGTCCTTACATACTTCTGCTACAGCTTTTTATTACACTGAAGCCCTTGGATCTTCTGTAGACATGAATTTTTCAGTACCCCTTACTGATCAAGCAGAATATTTTCCTAATCAGCACATGGGCTTCTCTACACTGTATGCTTCACTCTTAGATTCATGATGCAAGCTACGATCTACTGACGAAATTTCTCTTATCTTCTATTTTAGTGTTGATGATACATTCAATACTGAAAGAAAAAACAGTTGACATGGGGAGAGATGCATCACATCTGTAGCTGCAAGGAGGGCTGATTAGGACACTTAATTTCACCAGCTGAGCTGATAATTCCTCCCCACCCATCAATCACAGGGCTTCTCTCAGTGCTAAGTCAATAGCTAGCTATTTGTAGTGACAAACTTCTTGGTCTAAAAATGACACAGAAAATAATATTCCACTGTTAAAAAATGCAAAACAAATAAACAATAAGCCACGTTATTTTTCACATATGAGCTATCATTATCTCATCTTGTTACACCTTGAATTTTCAGCATCCTTTCATTTCTCAGATGAGGCTTTTACAAATGGGGTGACTCCAGAAAAATATAAGGTTTTTTGTTTTTGTTTTTTTTTTTTGCTAGACATAACAGAATGCAAGGAAAATGTCACTCCTATTTACTCCATTTTGAGAGGTCACTTTTTACAGCACCGTACTTCCAAATATCTCAATATAGTTTGAGAGGGTGAGCCCTTTTCAGATGGAAGCTTTACATGCAATCATTGACACCTGTAGGTGGAAAAATGTGAAAACTAATCACTTCTTTATAAGTCAGCTGTACTTTGTCAGTGTAAACAGACTAGCTCTCAGCAGAGGGTTATTTTGATGTTTTCTTTTTTCCTGTGGATTTCTTGTTTTATTTATTTCTTTAAGAAATAGACAAAATGCAAAATCTAACTGCATTCTGAGTAGTACTTAGCGAGAGATATAAAAAGAGAAAACATCTCTTAGCAAGAAGACTATACCATAGAAAATCTCATACAGTATAATTGTGCTTGAGATCCTTGGTTACCTGACAAAACAAATTAGAGCCTGGAACCTTTGTAAGCTCCTTAACCTCAGTCAGGTTTAGGAAAGGGAGCTGCTATATAATTTTTGAACAGAAGCATTTCAGACCTTGCCAATTAGACTGCAATATTCATTGAATGACTCTTATGCTTGGTTAGCTTGATGTACCAGCATACAACCTGGGGAAAACAGCTCTCACTTGATTTACTCCCCCCCCCCCCCCCAAGATATCACAAAGGTTAGGAATAACAGTCATCTCTTGATTTGAAAGCATAAATAATATAATTGCTACATGATGTATCCGGCACAATATTGATTTCAGGATAAACCAGCTCCATAGATGAAAACAGGAATCTGAGTTGTGTGTTCTACTGGACACAGGTGATTTGAGCCATCACCTGAAATCCTACCTTCCAGTACTCTACTTTCCTCAACCCCGTTTCACTTGACCTTTGTAAATCTGAGTGAAAGACAAAAAGAAGATGAACAGTTCATTCTGGTCTTCTGCACTCATAGTGTAGCACTTCATAATCTCATTAGAGCCAATGACTTTACTTGAAGCGTGGATTTTTTTTTTTTTTTTTAAATAATTGAAGATGATGAGGCTACCACCACCCCTCTAAGAAAGTCCTTCCAGTAGCAAACCTGACAAGCTTCAAAGTAATGAACAGAATAACCAGAGATACAAAAACAAGTCTTCCATTACCTGAAATATATTCTTCCAATTGAAACAATTAAAAGTGATTTTTCTAGTTAGGCATACAAAATACGCTCATATACAATGTAAATTTTCTTTAAGTTTATTTGGAACAAACTACTGAGAAACATGTTTAGCGAAGTCTCTTGAACCATTTGCCTCCAGGTTGTATGGTAGGTACAATAAATTTAAATAGAGAACAGATTCTGGACACAAGCTATACATTCATCTCTAAGGTTGCTTCAAAGGATTTGGCAATATTGCCAATAAAACATAAGCCTAGTGGGCTTCCTACCTCATCATCATTCATCTGCATGCCTCAAAGGACTGAAAAATAAGGTTGGGTAAATATCAACCCAAAATCATCATGGCAAACAAAGGGTAACACAGTAGAAAGCACAGCAATGACAGCAGAGCAGCAAGATCCTAGCCTGCAGCAAGTGAGAATTTGCTCCAACACAACAGCCATGAACACAGAAACAAAGGAAAGAAGCTGCTTACCTTCAGAAGGCCTCAGGTATCCAGGGATCTCCAGATAACATGCCCTTACCTCCGCTGCCCACTCTTAAATAAGGTCTGGAAGGGATGGATCCTGGCTCCTCCCCTTCCAGTCACTCAGGGGCACTGTTGGCACCTGCGCACCCCTGGGTTGGCCCTGACTTCCCACCAGGTGCTCAATCACTGGTTCAGGCCATGACTCAGCACTTCTGCTACACAAAGACATCTCAAATTCAAACTATAAGCTCTGGATGTGCCTGCTAGAAGCTACGAACTTTGTTTCACCTGCCCTATCACCAGCAAATTCAGAAACGAGGTAATTTTTATACCAAAGGAAACACAAGCCTTTCCAAGGCAAAAATACCTATGGAAGGCATGTATCACACCCCAGGTCCATATCTGTTAGATCTGTAATAAAATAATATCAAGAAAACAAAGCAACAGAAAGCATCAATTTTGTAGGAAAAACTGCAAAATAAAACTAGCATCCTGGAACTTCAGGTCAAATCAAACCTCTGGTTCCTCTCTTCCATGGTAAAAGAGAAGAAATTCTTCCATTTGAACTTGTCTAACTGCCAAAATGTTTAAAAACTCCAAAGATAATAAGTAAAGAGAGCATTAACTGCTTGACAAAAGCTTCAGCATCCCTTCCTTCATCTCTTAAAGAAACATCCAATTTCCATACATTATTTATCGAGCTGCTATTTTCTTGAGCAGCTAAATTTGCCATAATTTCCTTCTTTATTCAAAGTGATTTTTAGTGTTTAGTACATCACTCAGCTTAGCAGTGATGCCAAGCCTGCCTACAATGCCTTGAGCACAGATCTGAGGCTCCTGAGCACTGCACTAGGAGCTGTGAGGTAGAGTAGGAGGTAATAATCATACTGCACATCCCCTCAGTCCCACACAGAGCACATGTTAGGAAAAAATTCTTCTCCAAAAGAGTGGCCAGGCAGTGGAACAGGCAGCCCAGGGAGATAGTGGAGTCACTTGGAAATGTTCAAGAAACATAGAGATATGGTACTTAAGGACGTGGTTTAGTATGCATGGTGGGGATGGCTTGATGGCTGGACTGGATGATCTTAGAGGTATTTTCCAACCTTAATGATTCTATGATTCTATGCTGAGGACTCCTCTCATTCTGATGTCATAGTTTGGAATACAGTGAAGCTTTCTGCTTAGTAATGGGAGAAAGGCTTTCTCTGAACTGCAGTTGTGTTCAGTGCTGTTGCTACTCTGGCCTTACAAAGGCAAAGCTAAAACTCTGCCTTCTGAGGAAGCAGACCCAAAGGCTTAGTATTGTGAACACAAAAAAAAACCAACCATTTCCTTGGTGTTAGTTCAGGGTTTTTCAGGAAGCAAATGAGCTGGAGCTAATATGCCATGACCAAACCGACAAACTGAATCTGGATTTTCTTCAACAGTAATCACAATAATTGACCTTCAGCTCCAAAAGACAGTATTTTTTGTGAAAGCAGCTCAGAAACCCTTCCAGATCCCTAACGCAATTAGTGGAGAAATAGCATTTTTCCCCTTTTCATTCCTGTTATTGCCTTGCTCCAAAATGCAATATTAACCTTATTGTTGACTTTCTCCCATTTGCTTCAAAACTACAAAACTGGGTTTTCTAAATGCACGTTATCCTACTCCTTCTCCCTAGACCTGGCATGAGATATTGCATCCACAGGGCATCAAAGATCCCACTCTTAGCACCATCTCACCCTCCCTGAGCACTCTTGAACTTCCCCTTCATCTTCTGCCACACTTAGAGCCCTATAACCCTCACTGCAACAATCAACACAGCAGGAGCTATTTTTTTATTTCCATTTGCTGCAGTTCTGCTTCTCCCTAGTACAGCAAGGCTAACCACTGATTATAAGGGCTTATTTATACAAATCACGGAGGCAGCCTATGGATGGCAAACCTATTTTTGTGAACTGGGGTGGTCTCTCTCTGCACTGATTTTCTGAGGTCAGAGAAGATGCCTGAACAGCTGTAAAGCAGTTATTTCACTCAAGTCAAGATTCAACAAGATGATTTGGGAATTCTCCCCTCCACTAAGCTTATATCACTGTGAGTGAGAGTTGAAAGCTGAATTTCAAAACTGTCTGAAGCAGACAGTTATAGTCATGTATCAGTTCTGAAATCTTAAGATCAGGAATGAGAAAAATGAAAGAAAAAGAAAGGAAATCTCTTTAGCCTAAGCCGCAATGAAAAAGCAAACAAGGCCATTAATTTTTTACAGCATCAAATGCACTCATTTATCTTGCTTTTGTACAGGAAGGAGAAGTGTTTGGTATGAATTGATTTGAGGTGGCTGCTAAGAGGAAAGGATCACAAACTTAGCTGTTTCCCACCATTTTGTCCCCCATTATGCACTTTAATCCCCTGATGTAAAGAGCTTTAATAGTGATGGGTCTGTGGTGCTAATATTGATAACTGTATAGTGCCATGACTATTTGTCAGTTTAATGATTATCTAAATGAGAAAAAATGTTGCCTTCCTTCAGAGTCTGATGAGATCTTCAACGCAATATTACCAGAATAAATGTGAAAAGTAAAGTAAGAATTTTCAGTGGAGGGAATAATTAAACAACCTCACTACTGAATTTTAATTAGTGATACAAGGACTATTTCATCGCTAAGCTCTAAATGTGCTTTCTGATGAGAGCATAATGTCTAAATAGATCTTGCAGAATGCTCCTTTTGGAAGACAGGGAGAAGGCTGAGGTGTGAAGTTAGAGCAGCATTCCTCCCAAGTCAAAGCCTGCTCAATTTCAGCAGTAACGTTATCAGGATATACTAGTTTTAGATTGTTCTTACAAACCAGAAGGGAGGGGTTGGATCTGTCTCTGGGAAGGCTTTAGGGTCACACAAGCAAGACACTGTGAACAATTTAGAAGAAAATGGAAGTTCGGCTCAAGCCCAGCTCAATATTTTGCTGTGTGTTGCTGGATCCTTAGAGAGATGTACAAAGCATTCTTGAGGAGCATTCTTGAGGAGCATTCTTGAGGAGCATCAAACTGCCAGGAGCATTCAAGAGCTTTTGTGGAATCTAGATGCAAAAGATGTTCCTGATATTTAAAATCTGAAGAGAGAAGAATGTTGACTGTTTAAAAAATTTAACATACTGTGAAGGAAGAAATAGAGGCAAATTACATTAAGATAAAGACATTTAAATATTGGCATTTGTTAGTTGGACAGTTTAAATCATCGCTGATTGACTGATTATCCACCATTTAAATTTTCAAAAATATGTATAGATTATCTTCCAAGAAAATCAAGGACAAACTATAGGTTTACCAGAGTAAAGATAAGTAAGGACCGCGGTCTGTAATACACACAGGTGGGGGTGAGAAAAAAAATGATAATAAAATGTACTTCCTTACCCTTGCACCTTAGAAATTCAAGACACAAAAACTAATCACAGACTGTCTCTTCTACTAAGGGAGAAAAATGCAGCTTATGCCAAAACTTGAACCCCTCCAAAAGCTGGATAGCTCAAACCTTTTGTTATTTTGCTGTCATCAGAAAGCAAAGTTGACTGTCAGACCGGTTAATATAGCCTAGTGGTTCACCAAAATTTTGCCCCACAAATCACTGCTAACCTTCAAGATTTCTCAGGAAGCATCATGTCCCCTTTTTTAATCATACCCTCAGTGTTGTATATTTAAGGTGTGCATTTACCATGAGCTCAAAGATCCTTAATGCCTGAGCACCATGCCTAGCAAATACCACTCATGTTTTCTTCTACTGTGTTGTTCTGATATCCTACTCATTTCTAATGGCATTGTTTTCTGTTTTAAGGAGAACACTTTCAGTGTATGATAAATACCTAAAATAATTACTTAAATTCAAAATACTCTTTCAAAGCTTTGAATTCATCTGATCAGGATTTGTATGTGATTGTCTGTTTACATGTTTGTACATACATGTATGAGTGCAAACACTGTGCTATTACATGGCATTAATGAACACCACAGGCTGCAGTATTAATATGCAAAAGCCATTAAGTTCCTGAACACACTACTGTGATGAAACACTTAATAGGATGTAGACTGCTGAATTAATAACATTCATCGTGATTATAGTGAGGTGCCAAGACTAATTGGAAAAGGTGTTTGATCATAAAAATAACTATCAGGGATTTTTTTTCCTAATTTTTTCCATAATGAATTTAAATGTGCAATGAATAGAGAGGGAAAGCAGGGGAGGTTAAAAAATTATGGCTGGTATTGTGTGAGTTAGAAATACAAGCTAAATTAATTGCACATTTAGTTCAACAATCTTTCATGTTTCGGCAGATTTCTGTTTTTAAAGCCCAAGTCTAAATCAATCTTTGTGTAAGAACAATTCTCTTGATAGAGCTACACACCTGAGCAAAACTATTCAGAGGTGTTTCACCTCTACAGAGATATACATGTAGGTAAAAAACAGAAAATTAAACATGGGAGTAATTTCTCTATCTTCTCCAGCTTCTTATTAGCTTGCAGCTCACGTGTTTAAAGAGATGGCAATTTGAAATTTTTTGATGATTTTATACGTGTGAAGATTAATAGTATCAAAAATATTCCTGAACAAAAAAGACCAGAGTAAGAATAAAAAACATTTTCTACTTTAACCCACAATTAATTTATTCTGAAAATGAGAAGTTAAATTTAAAAAGAAAATAAAATTTAAGAAACTTTTCCCCCTCTCTTTTTTTAATAGAAGAAATTAGTTACGATTTTCCTTTCCTAGAGAACATTTTCAGGAAGAGGTCTTGAAACTAATTATGAAGGAGAGGGAGAAATCCTTGTGGACTTGTGACACAAGAAAGTCAGCTGCAAATGGAATCAGTAGTATTCTTTATTTTAGCTTAACTTGAGCACTTCATAGATATTTCTGTAAAAACTATCTCTATGGTGGAAACGAAATATTCCTTTTAACTTGAGCTGAAATATTAGGCCTGAAAACTAAGGATGTGATCATTTAACAGAGATGTGTCTACAATGAAACACGTTTGCATGATTCAGATTAAAGCCTCCCTTCCTCTCTACCTCCCTTCAGGATGGCGTTCTGTAAGTTCATTAGTCAATGCTTAATTTAATAAAACAAAAAAGAAGAAACACATTTCCTTTAATCATTTTTAATATGCTTCTGGAGAGCTTAATTATAGCTTGATTATATAATAAAAGAAAATGGAAACAGAAGTAACTGGGCAACCTTTCTTCAGATATCTGTCAACCTCCCTCAACTTTTCCTTTCAACTTATCCACTGCTTTCAGTCTCCTTTTATACTGAATCCTTCCCATGCTTTCTATCCTTTTTATTCCCTCATTCTCACCCCCTACCACTACAGCAGCCCTAGAAGAGCAACTGGAAGTGCTCAGGCAAGATACCAGGCAGAGGTCATTTCCAGCCCATTTTGTCTTGTTGATCTATGGTAACCTCAAGTACACGGGGTGCCTCTTCTCCAGAGATGGACCACATGCACAGGAGGAAGCAAATCAAAGACTCCAGTTCCCTTAAATTTCACTGCAGCTGTCTCACGCAGTTCACCTTCACTAATGTGGAAGCATTTCTTCAGTAAATTCAGGCCAGGATCAAAATGTCATATGATGCATCACAATACTGCTATGTGTGCCAACTTACATTCCTTTTCTCGGCCGACTGAGACTCCCTTGAATATTTAGGTATTTGAAAATAGCTCTCAGATACCTCCACCTCATGCAGTTAGAAGCAGGAAGAAAGAGAGCAGCTCATGGAGAAATCACAGAACTCCAAGACAGAAGAAATCTCTAGGTTAAATGTCTTGTAGCATGACAGACATTTATCACCATTCTTTGCTGTTGAAATACAGGATGATATATCTTAACTTGTATTTATGAAAACATGCATGCAAGTATATACACACACACTGCAGAGGAGCAAGCCTTAGAGCAAGCCCTTCATGCTTTCTGTGATAGTATAACTTCGTTTTACTCGGTAACAAAGGAAATTCGTAAACACTGGAATTCCCTACAGTGGAAAATCCAATTTTAAAAAATATCCAAGCTCAGCACATTTTACATCATCTTACATAGAAGACCAGCGCACTTTAAATAGGGAATTTCAGAGATAAAGTAAGTTCTACTTCATTACATTATCTTCTCATGCAAATATGTGCAACGTTGCTTTTCTGATTCATTTATAAACATTGCATATTAGGCAGAACCAAAAGTCATCAGTCATTGTTCAATAGAAAGATGATATATCAAAACAAAAGCATTGAGAGCAAAAAGAAATAGAAATTGGTGCTCTTGAATCAAACACTTCAATATACACAGGTCACTCTAGAAGTAATGCCTCCTATTTATTTCCATGGAAACTACAGCAGATACAAAGAGAACAACAACTATTTGATTGAGCTAATTCTCAGTTACAGAAAGCTGTTTTTCAATATAGTCAGCACCATTGTCTATACACTTTCACCAGCAATGAACAAGAGCCTGCATGCCACACTCACAGAAATCTGCACCAGCGGAGGTGGTCCGTCATTACCACTGCTGAAACACACTACCCACTACCTCACTGTGCTCACACTCATTGTTTGGTCTCCATATACATTCAACAAGCATCAGTGAATGTCCGTGGGTACCATTTTTTCCACAAGGAGGAATTCAGTGACACACCTTTGCTTCATATGCACATCCAGGTCAGACACCATTTTGTCAGACTGCCCCTCTGCTGCCATCTGTCACACAGCAACAACATGTAACAGAATATTGGTGGGAAGGTTCAACCTCTACTGCCATACCACCAGCATCCACCTCTGATGCTGTGGGCCAACATAATAAAATAGGAGGCATTACTTTTGGAGCAGCCCTCATAAAATGCGCAGACTTAATTTCAAGATAGCTACACTATTTCACTGTTCTCCATATTTGAAAAAAAATAAATAATTAGAAAGAAGCACAGTCTCCAAGGGAAAGACAAAATTGTCAAGCCTACACACTTCCTCAGGATTCTCTTCACACATACCAACAAGGATTATTTTACAAAACTACCAGTCTCTCACACTTTCTTCTCTGCATTCCTGGTACACCAGAATCCATGGAAATGCTAGCAAGATGGAAAAGGAAAGTATCTGCAGATATTCAGCCAACTAAATCAACATCAACTAAGGACTCCAAACTTAAAACTAGAAGCTTTGAGAATGAGAAGCATAAAGATATCCTTGGTGGAGCAACTATCCATAGGATGCTCCTAAAGATATTACCGTGTTTGTATACAATGCTCACACAGTGGGAATGTATCACTGGGCAAAGAACAACCAAACAACCTCTTAATAAATACCCCTCAAGATAAAGCATGCAGTTGTATGATATGTATTTTAGATGACTCCAGAATATCCCTTCCAGAGAAAGGACATGGTGGAGATAACTATGGCAAAGGAAAGCATAGGAGACAGCAGATATCTAAGTACACTGAACCAACATGAAAAAGGAAGAGAAACTGTGTACTAGGGTAACAATGTACCCCAGCCTCTGGTGTTAGTAGGGAAAGGGATATTTCCTAGAAAGGAGTAGTACAAGCAACAAACCTAGCTGATCTAACATTCAAGAAAAGAAGTGCTTTTGAAACGTTAGTACATACCAGTAGATTTTTGTACATAGTAATGAGTGTGAACTTATTGGAGGGAGCTTATAAGGCATGTGAAGTTATTGAAAATTTAATCCATGTTGTATTGCCTTTGGAATCCTGCTGTAATCATAAAGGCTGAAAGAATGTAAAAAAAAAAAAAAAAAAAAAAAAAGACTTAAAAAAAATGCTTAACTTTTTAAAAGAGAGAAAACAAAGCTTTGGGAACAGTTTTTATTCTGGCAGAGTTTTCACTGCTTGTTTAATTTGGTTCCCGGACTCTGTCCTCTTTTAATTCCCTTGTCATCCAGAATCTATTACAGGGAGCTAATGCCCTCATGGCACCATCTGGCATTATTTAATATGTAACACCATCTTATAAATCAAATTATAATTTATAATTAATCAGACAATTTGTATTTTTAATAATCAAAATCTCTATTAAGAAAAAAACTGAATATATTAATGTATCACAGCATTTTGAAAATATTTACGGTCTGTGGCTTTTCTTTTTCCTCCCTTTTCCTTCTTGAAGAAAAAGAGTTTCATTTCAAAAGCAGTTATTAATTAAAATGAGTCTTGAAATATAGTACAAGGAATTTTTACAAAGTTTTGCAAAAATATACCAATGGCTTCCAAAATGTCATCTGAAATAAAGGATGCTTTAGATAGTCTGGAGTACAGTTTAACTAGAAATGGCTTTCCACTACAATCACTGCCTTTGTCAATCACTATAGACCCTAGATGGCATTCTGTGTAGTTGGAACCAGCAGCAGGAATCTTCTCCCTCAATTTAAGAGATCCTGACCTGACTCTCCAGTGTACCTAGCCATAGAATCATAGCATCGTTTGAGTTGGAAGGGACCCTTAAAGGCCATCTGGTCCAACTCCCCTGCAATGAACAGGGACACCTACACATCCAAAGACAAACATATTTATCAATTAGATACTGACTGTGCCTATTCAATATTTAGTCTTTCTTTCATCCTGCACTGAAAAGATACATGGTGATCGGCATGGTGAAAGGGGCCCAACAGGATATAAATGTTGTACCATGAAACTCAGTAACATCACCTTTTTTCCACATATAAATTATTGGATGTATACTAAATCGATGATTATTTCACTCTGGGATAATTCAGCCAGGCTCTGAGAAGAGAGCTAGAAGCAAAAGGCCAAAGATGAGAAATTAGTAATGTCTGCGTCATACTGCTCCACATTACAGTCTGAACTCTGGTACCATGATTTTGAGCGCGTAAGTGTTGCACCAATACACATAAAGGACATAGCTAAAGATATTTGTGCCCTGAACACTCTAGTGCTATAAAACTTGTTTCTAAGACAGTAAGTTTCACTTCAGGAGACTCCTGCTTCCACCCTCAATGAAATACTGGCAGGGGTTGCAAGGCAAAAGCGGCCTCCATGAAATTATTGAGAACTACAAGAACTGAAATAGGGGCAGCAGGCACCTTGCAGCAAATCCTGCTAATCCTGTTCTGCTCAGAAAAGCCTGGGGCAGGAGAAAAGGAGCGAAGAGCAGCCAGTAGCGTGCCTCAGCTCCCTTCGACAGAGTGAAATGAGTTGGGCATCTGAGGTTCTCACCCACAGCTGTCACAACCACAGCCTTAACCTTGTGGGGACACATGGTTGAACTGAGATCAATGCTAGATAAGCGTTGACAGGCAAGATGGCAAGGAAAAGCAGTAGAGATGTGAGGAAGGGAAGTGCTCTGAACCTGACCAATGTCCCCATTCAAAAACCAGGTCGTGTGACACCTGAGGCCAGTGACAGGGACACGCTGGAGACAGACACCCTGTGACAGCACCTGGGTTAGTTTGGCTGAGCCTGGAAAAACAGATACTACAAAAATAAAAATAAAACAACCCAGATTTTATATCCATTTTCTCATTCTAGACTCAGAACATGTGCTTTTTGTTTAAAAACTCCTTCAAATCCTCAAAACTGTTTCAAAGAGACATTCCCAATCAGGTTTTAAATAAAGCCATATTCACTTAACTTGATGACTTTACATAACAACAACAAAATTTTACACTGGTTTTCAAACAGCACCTGGTAAATGTTATCTTACATTAATCTTAGAAATTCTTTTTTCACTCTTTTACAATTCTTTGTTTCTAAGACACATGAGAAAGAGGAATGTAAGCTAAAAGAGGGGAGATTTAGGTTAGATGTGAGGAAGAAATTCTCTACTCAGAAGGCAGTGAGGCACTGACTGGCACAGGCTGCCCAGAGAGCTGTGGGTGCCCTATCCCTGGATGTACTCAAGTCCAGGTGGGATGGGGGCCCTGGGCAGCCTGAGCTGGTGAAGGGCAACTAGCCCATGGCAGGGGGTTGGAATTTGGTGATCTTTGAAGTCCCCTCCAGCCCAAGGCATTCTATGATTCTGAGATTAAAGAGGTGTTTAAAGTGTGTGTTCCTCTGCTACCTATTCCCTGCCTGCAAGCATAATCCTCTGTTTGTAATGTCACAGTTGGTGATTGCGCATGGAGAAGATTAATTTGTAAGAACCAGAGGATTACATGCTGAGCAGGGTGTGGACAGGGTAGTGCAGTGCATCCCTGGGAGGAGAGCTCTGCCAGCACGCAGGCCTCACATTTAGCTCTTCTAAGGAAATAGCCCATGGAAAATTGAAGAGCTGGAGCAGTAAGAAGAATCTGGCTCCCGAAAGTTGTCATAATTAAAGTAATATACAATAAAAGGTTCATGGTACTTGCCGGACATGGGCTGTCTCCTGTTTGCACAGACAGCAGTTAAGAAGAAATCACAGAATCATTAAGGTTGGAAAAGACCTCTAAGATCATGTAGCCCTACCATCACCCATCACCACCATGCCCAATAACCATGTCCCAAAACCTAATTTCCTCTGGTTACAAGTGAAGAAGAGCTCTAGGTCTTCACCTCAGTTTTACATTCTGCTTCGCAATTGGCTCCAGGTGACCCAGCAAAGCTGGGATAAAACCATATTGTTCTTGTACTGGTCAGTACATGTGAGAACAAGGCCTGGGATGTGAGATCCACAGGACGCTTATGGAACAAAGCATTGCCAAACAGAGAGAGACCAGCAGCTGCTGCCTCTGGGAAGGACAGAGCTGGAGAGAGAATACGTGGCACTTCGCTTTTTTGAAAGGCAGAATCTTTCTGTTCCTTCTTAGCTGTAGTACAATTCAGATCACTTCAGGAAAAAAAAAAAAAAAAAAAAACAGAAAATGGATTTATGTATAAAGAGAAAAGCTACTTTCCATGCTCTGCCAGTGTAACAAGGGTTTTAGCAAAGAGCAGAGGATGTGAGATATTTACCTTTGGATCCATTTGTACTTTTCCTCTCTCCGTTCCTAGAGCTTTTATTTATTGTGTAACAAGCCAGCTAAGGGGCTAAAATAATGCACACAGCTTACACCTTTTGCGAAGCTTTTCACAAACGTTGGTCAGACACGGATGAGTCCTCTGTCTGCTGTAATACACAAACAGTCTCCAGCTGCCAAAATGCCTACAAAAGCAACCCTGAGAGCCAGCAGCACTGTGATGGCAGCTTTTTGCTGCTCTCAGTCCGCTTGTCTTTTCAGGCCTCCTTGGTCAGCAACAGTAATGCATTAAGCAGGAGATTGTGGAAATGGGCTCCTGTAAGGTGAAGTAAATCCTTGCATTTTATTCTAGCCCATATAATTCATAATGCGTTGCATTCAGGATATTCAGATGTTTGTGAATTTGTTCAGTCACACTCAGGTCCCATTACAGCACGTCAGGGAGCAGAGCTTGCACCACCCAAGCCATGTGGCTATACCAATTTGTAGCAGCTATGGAAGTGCCTTGGCTCTTCCTTGCTTGAGCAATGAACGAGAAACAAGCCAGGCTTCAGGCTTCAAAATGCAGCCAAAGAGGAGGATAACTTGCCTCCGAGATGTAGGCACTTGCAGCTGAGTGCCTCAGGCCCTGCTGAAAGTCCTGCAGGTCAGTGAGAGATACTTCTTCCATAGGTATGTACTTAAAGCCTATTCCAGTTTGGATAACCAAAGCACTCGACTCCATTCAAATCATGTGCATAAATCTTCCTGGAACTGGGATCTTTAGGAGTTTGTATGTTGCTTCTAACAATGACATACTGTATATTATTGCAGGAAGAGAATGCCTACAAAAACTGCAGGTTACCCTGCCACTAATTTATTGCTGTTGGCACCACTTTCTAACTTAAATATTATACAAATTTACTTTTCAAATACATTTTGAGTATATATATGTCTAAGGGGGAATATTTTATCAGATGGACATTTCAATGAAATATTTTATTTCTAAGGTGGGACTAATGGAAAGTAGTTAAAGAAATATGCTGATACTAAAATATGCAGTCAAGGAAAGCAGTAGCAGCAGCTGTGTGAATGACTTGCAGAAAAGAATAAATTCTGTTTTATAAATAAGCACATGAGGGTAACTTCAATAGATATATTTAATTGAAACCTGTAAAGCCAGTGAAATTTTTATCTCCTACACTTCAGCACACTTTGTACCTGCAAAAAAGACCGGGGAGATGGTGAGGGGGAATAAGTGCAAAGCATGTGGTGCTGAGTAAAAGGCATAAATGTTGCCCTAGTTCATGCTTTCCTATTTGCCCCCTCAAAAACATGGGTCTAACTCTCAAGAAATGCATCTAAGTTGCACATCTGCAAATTAGGTTGGGATCCTGCTGTCCTCACTCCCAAGATAAGTACCTTATGGAGAGCAGTGATTTGGGGTGATGACATTGGGATTTTGCATAGGAAAAGCCATGAGCTGGGGGTAGCTCTGGGATCCAGCAGAGCAGAGGCTTTTTAGTTCCCGTTCTGCCATCAGGTGATGGCAGACACAGTCATAAGCAGGGCTTTCTGTATTAGGTTTGATGTGGGCAAAAAGCAGGTTTGTTTTATGCGCGGAAAAGAATGAGCACCATAGTTGCTCACTCATTCATCACTGGGTCTGGTCCAGGCTGCCTTTTATTCATTCTTTCATTTTCATTAATTTCTTTCACTTACTCTAATTAGCAGCTTGTGTACCAGACCCAGCAGATGTCTTGTCCTCTTTGTTTCTTCTGGGACCTCAAGTCAGACCCTTGGGTAGAGGTCCCTGGGCTCTGCACATACTGTAATATCTCCTCCATGGGGAGGGTGAGCCCCAGCTGCTCTTCTTCCCCTGCAGAGACTGGTATCAGTGGGGACCAAAAATGACTTTCCTGGGAAGCAAGCCTGAGGATGAAGGGAGAGGCAAGATGCAGGCAAAGACCTGCCATCTTCCAGTTCTCACCAAGTATCCATAATGGTACAAAAAATATGTGGAGTAAAGCTAGATGGCAGAGCTTAAATTGCCTGGTTCTGCTTTGCATTTATTTCCTTTAAATGGTTCGCTTTTCTAGAAATTTGACTTTGTGTTTTCATTTTATTGTACTTGCAGTAGTTTCTCCAAGAATAATTGCAGTATCTCTGCTTTTCTTGCTAAGGGTTGTTTTTTTATTTTAACTTAAGAACACTTGATATATACTAAACCTTAACTTGATCCAACATTTCAGTGTTAGGTGAAAATTAATACCAATGCATTCATCTCCAGCTTCCTGAAATCTAAAGCAATGCAGTGTTTAATGGATACAGAATTTGCATGTGTCCACTTCGTGTTGTAAATAAAATCTGCTTAATCACCCTAAGGAAGTGATTCCGTCCTTTCTCTTATATCTCCCATAAACCTATATCACCCTTACACTGTGGCACACTCTGAAAATGTTATATGCCTTCACTCCTCCAGTGCTACTTCATAAATATATTCTGTACCTAGCAGAAAAAATGTTTCATCAGATGGTCAGCTTGCTAAAATATTTTACTTCTAAGAGGGGTTGAACAGCAGGCAATGAAAGAAATACAGCTATAATAAAAGACACAGGCAGTGAAAAGGCTGTGGTAAAATCAGCATAAATGTCACTCCCCCCCCCCCCCACCCCAATCCAGAATAAATTTTCTTTATAAATAAATATTGCAAGAATAACATTAATATCTTTAGCCGAGAGTAGGGAGGTGTAAAAACCAGTAAAAACTGTGCTCTTGTATATGCATTCTTTTCTCTTAAAATGCAGGAGATATAGGATGCAAGTTGTGGTACTCATTTAACTCCAGCTTGTTCCATAATGGGTTCTTCAAGTAGAGATGAGAATGGCCACTCCTGTGAGTTTTATCCACATCTTTAGACTTTCCTCCTCACTCTGCCTTGTTTGTTGAGAGTGTTTCCAATTTAGGGCCATAATTAAATGTATGCACAGCACATCTCCCACCAGACCCTTCCAAATGCCACCATATCACAACTCAAGGTGAAGGGTGTTTACATTCTGCATTACATTTACTGGTGAAACAGAGTTTGAGATAACTGAGGTACACTGTTTTCCATGAGTCTCTTTCTCACTCTCTCTAGTGTTTTATTTTTTAAAATTCTTTACAATTAATGAACACATCATTAGCAGAGGAGGACAGTAATTTGATTAAGTTAGAAAGCTAATGAATATAAAGAAGGTTGATGAGATTTGATGAGATGAAAAGCAGCAGAAAAGGAAGCATCAGGCAAAACCTATCGCTCCTAGCAAACAAACTAAAACCTGGGTTCTACTGAGACTAGTGATGGACTTAGGAGGGAATATATCTGTAGGACATCAACTCAGTCCTTGTTGGAACTGTAAGACAAAATAAGAGATGAAAAGTTAAAAAATTGGACCAAACATCTTGGAGATGGTCTGTCTCAAAAAAATAAAAATAATTTAAAAAAAAAAAATTAAATGCAGACTTACAATTATGTACATTCTGTTTTATCCTGATCACCTGTATTTTAGATGGACTTGCTGATTTTGCTTACCTTCACACTTGCTTCAGCACTTGCATTACAGTAGCCCACAGGGAACCCAACACCTGAAACCCAAGGGATTGGGAGGGCTGGTCCAATGGCAACTCTTACTTCAGTAAAACTATTTAGATCCCAAATACCAGTTCCTCCACATCAACTCAAAACTTCATATGGACAAACATGCAATCTTACCACATCCTTAGTGGACACACAGACGTACCCACAGTAAAATGCCCACAACTTCAGTCTCTAATACATTTGCTGGCTTTTGACTTGTATTAGACATACTGCTGACAGTATAATAATGTTTGAACTGCACCCAAAAAACAACCTGAGGTCCCTGCTCAGAGCCACCAACCCTCAACCAACAGCCTCTTAGTCCTGGGAGGCTGCTCAGACCAGACAGACCTTGATTCACTTTCAATTTCTAATGGGAAAACTGGAAGAAAGATGTTTTTTCCCCATCATGGCTACAGGTCTTTTCATCATATATCAGGAACATCTGCTGTGGTGATACCAGGAATGTTAAGCAAATAATTTGAGTACTGTCAGAGTTTATAGCTAGGTCTATGGAGTCCTGGCTTATATTCTGATGTTCATCTTTCTTAGCACAGGAAGTTACTGAGAAGGGGAAAAGGGCAGAGGAAAGGAGATGCTGTGGTAGAAGGGGACACAGGGAAGAGGCTAAGATTAGAAAGATTTGGAAGCTTCTTTTGAGGGAGTAATTCCTCGCTCTTCTTACTGCATGATTCTTCACCCCCACCCTGCTCATCTTTTATTCACAATTTATCTCCACCCACAATGACAAAATAATCCTTTAGCGTGTTCTCCTGTGCCTCATAGTGAAAAAAAATGACCTGCTGCATATTTAATTAAATGCAGAGAGCTCAGAGCGAGTAATTAGAAGATTTTCTTAACCTTTTCTTAAAATTCTGAATCAAGTTAAACACTGGGGTGTGAGGGGCAACTCAGCAGTTCATCTTGTGCAAAATTACAAATACATAAAGCCAAGACATAGGTTATACATTTATTGTATTTATTTCTACCTAATGCTGTGTGCTTGCTAGCATACGTGATGTGGGCTAGTTGGATTTCTTTTGATGAATCATTTTTATAGCCTTTCTGAGCCCATAAAGAGTCGATAGAGAGAAAACAGTGATTAAATACTACAGCCATCCAAACACGTTCAGCCTGCTAATTCCTTAGCTGCTTTTAACTGCCCTTGAATTTGTGACTTCCCATTTGCATCTTGGTTTTGACCCACCTCTGTGCAACCAGGAGAGCAAGAAATGTACAGAAACATTCATTTAGTAGGTATGCACACAGCCCTGACGTGATACAGCTCTGATATGCCCTACAAATGTCTTCTGCCCTGTTGGCATCATCTTGAACACCCAGAAAAGCTAAGCCCTCCAGGTTCAGCACATGACAGAAGTCCTGCTAAATATCTGCAGACTTGATCAGCACTGTGCACCATGAAAATGGATAGAAATGAATGGAATGAAATGAATGGAATGAAATGAGGATTTGTAGCCAAATTAGCAAAATTATAAAAAAAAAACAACAGCAACAAAGATTGCTTTTGAGGTCATTATGGCTTGGCCAAAGTTTTAGTAGCTTTCTCCCTAAAAACAGAAGGTCTGGAATGATATGGCACTGTCATCCCATAGAACTAAAATGAGTTGACTATTTTGGACGTGATACCATCCTCAACTTGGTAAGGATAACTTTGATTTTTAATTACTCGGGAAAAAAGAAAAACACAGCCACTTCGTTACCTTTACATATAATAATAGTTGTACTTCCCTTTTTCATCCTCCTCGAAAGCTTTAATAATTCAGCCTAAGGCAGACACCATTTGGCACAGAAAATGTCAGGACATAAAGAGTAGACAGGGGAGAACAGAATCAAATATGAGAAAGGCCTTAGCGAACGTCACCGTAGAGACATTTAGGCAGACTCCACACACAGAAGAGAGACACAAACAAGACAAGCACATGTCAAAAGTGAGAATTGCACACTGAACACTGTCTACCCATCTCTGTCTGTTTTCCCTTCTTGCTCCCTTGTTCTCTCAGCTTGGAAATGCCAGCTATAACAAGAAGAAGTGAAAAATCAAATAAAGGAAGGAAAAAAAAAAAAAAAAAACTACCTCCAGTTTCTGTTATTGAATATGTTTCCTTACATTCTCAGCATGGAGGGTTGCTCTGAGTGAATCCCTATGCTACAGTCTGTTACACTATGCATGACTCCATTTTTGGTGTCTCCCCGTAAGGCTGATGCTAGAGAGAAAGCCAACAGTGCATGCTAATATTTCAAGCTATGTCCTGATGGGATATACAAAGCAATTTATTTCACAAGGAGCAGCCAGCTTGCAGAACAGAAGCAGATGGGTGATCTCAAATCATTTCAGAAATAAAACATGGAAAGTTCACAGCATGCCAACTACAGCATTACTACATGCTTTAATGACTGAAAGCATTCTCCACATATATTCTCCCACCACTTTCTTGCACTAATGATAGTTATATTTATATATCTATTATTATAGATCTGCTTTGTCTGCAAAGGAAGCTGCCTTCATTTCACTGTATGCTGAGCACACACACCAACCTGAGTTCTCCAGACCACATATATGTCTTTTCTGTGCTTCTGAGGGCCAGTTCAGCCATCAGTCTTATCCCAGTTGTTACTTTCTCCTGTTACAATGCAGGAGAGTTACTAAGCCAGGAATACACAGTTCATCTAAACCACTGTCCTGTCTCTGTCCATTGCCACATGTCAGATGTTTGGTTTTTGTTGTTGTCTGTTTTTTTTTAAGATATTTGAAAGAGGTGATAACTTTGAAATACAAATCTTTCTGAATATTTTTTCCCTCAAAAATATTTTCATAACTGGATAGTTTAAAATATGAAAAGCAGTTTGTTCTCCTGGTCAGTGCTTTCACTTGCAAAATGAGTTGATTCTGTGTAGAAGAAGCATGTCACAAGATATGCAACAGCACCTGGGTCATTTTTACCACGTCCTTCATTTAGAAGTGATGGATAGGAACTACTGTTATTGTGTAGATGCTTGTTAGTTTTCAGGGATGCACAGCAGCTATTCCATTTTCACTGCTTCCTGTTGATTCACAGCTGCTTGTGGTGAGGGACTGGAACAGGCTGCCCAGGTTTGTGGTGGAGTCACCATCCCTAGAAGTGTTCAAGAACAGGGTGGATGCCATACTGAGTGATGTGGTCTAGAGAGGTCACAGGCATGGGCATATGTTGGACTAGATGATCTTAGCAGTAGTGATTCCATGATTCTGAGTTTGCTTGTTACATTCCCACATGAAATCAGAGCGGATGATGTGACCAAAGAGCTTTCCATGACACAAGACAACATACAAAGGTCTTGAGGGAAATCACTGCAATGCCAGTTTGCAGCATTTTTTCTTATAAGAAAGGATTTTCCCCACTTTCTCTTCTCAAGCTGTGAACTAAAAGACAAACCCATTCCCACTACACATACAGGAACAGAGAAGTCAGACTAGAAATACACTGACCTAATCTGCTAGGTCTGGTAGCCTATACAGGCAGAACATCTCATCTGATAGGCCCCTGAGAGTTATCCCTTGAATACTTTCCATGGGGGAACAGATCAGCACAAGACAATAGGATGCCCGTCCCTGATCCAGGGATCGTTCAGGCTCTGGTAATGCATTTCCTCTGTGTCCTTTGCTACACAGGTGGAGTGAGACAACACAAATATTGTCAGACAGGTTAGCGTAATCATACCATCCGAGATTCCACTCATTTCTCTTTTTGTACCTCACCACTATGCTTTTACTGGAGTTTTCTGCTGTCAGCTACCTACAAAGCCAACATAAATCATTCGCTAAACCACATCATGTTTATAGCTATTGTGCCAAATTAAGCGCTGGTGTAAGCGCGTGCAACTCACAGCCATGGCTGGCTGTAATCCATTTTGTCTAGAAAGAAACATTTGTTATACTCCCAGTGATACTTTTATACTGTTACCTTAGTAAAGACTACTGTTCGTGTAAATCAGTGCATTTTCATTGGCTTCAGTGGATCTATACTGACATAATTCTTTTTCATCTTTATCTGCCATCATACTTGTGATTCTACCCCTATATTTTCTGCCTAGTTGCATTGTTCCTGCCTGTGTCAGGCTCCCTATATCAAACTCAGACTGTTTTCTATAAAGTTTTACATGTATGGTGGACAAAAGCATTGAATTGGGGTGGAGCTGAGTCCACCCAGTTCAGCCTCCCAGCTCCAGCAGGACTACGGAAATATTTGTGGAATAAAATAATGAGGACATATTGAGAGAAATTTTTTTCCTCAGCACAGTTTCTTGATTTATTGTAATTAGTGGTGCAGAGGCTCCCGGAGTTGAAAGTAACGACCAGGCTACTGTTAAGAGGAATGAATTTGTCTAACCCTTCAGAGAACAGAATGCTCTGTCAGTGAGAGGTGAAGAAATCTTTCATGGGGCAGGCATGAGAACCAGCCTTTCACTGCTCAAGAAAGGTGTATCCAAGGTTCATTTTTACAGAATGAAACTCTAAGAGAGTGAAAACAGTCCTACCTCTTGGAGCTCCAGAAAGAAAGATGGTGAAATTAAATACGTTTGCATTTAACTTGGAGGTAAATAGAAGTTGTTGGTGCATAGGACTATGTGGTGCAGAACTGATAGGGATGCAATTTCCCCTTCACCAACTATGACTCCTCCTTAAAGTTTCTTTGTAGCTTCGTCCATCTGAAAAGATGCATCAAAAAACAGGCCTGAACTTCAGCCCAGATTTTAGGAATTGTATTAGTAGCTTTTCATCAGCAACAGGCAATCAGCAAGGATGCAGAGTAATAAGAAATTATAAGCCAGAAGGGACCATCTGAGACAAAGCTTCATTAAACCTGCTGAAAGCATTACTGCATGCCAAGTGTTTACTGTTTTTCTAGCAGCAGCGAGCTCCAGGTGCATCCTCCAATATTATACATTAATTCCAGGTCATTTCTGTACCTGAGCTTTCTCTCATCCTACTAACCATACTGTGAGGTTCAGATCAGAGCTTGTCTACTGGCCTGCATGGAAAAATCTTTGTAAAATGGCAGACCTCAAAACAGAGCGATCTCAGTATGTAATTTATTCCAGCCTTGTAATTTCTTTTTTTTTTTTCTTTCCCCTGGTGTGTGTTCATTAAATTGGCTTACTGTGAAGTAGAGCTTTGTTTTTAAAAGGCCTCTTTTGATATTCAAATGTTTACAGAACATTCACTCCTGCTTGCTTTGTTGGAAAACTGAACTATTTCTTCCCACTTTCAGGTCATTTGTACAGGGCCTTCCGGTGGCTCCCACAAACATGTTTGCAAATCCCTGGATGATCAAACTTTGTTTTGTTCCCTTTTCACATGCAGCTAACCTTTGAAAATCATTTCTGAGGGCTATTCTGAATAGCAGAACCCCAGCTGGAGATTTTAAGGTCATGACATAAGATTTATCTTTAACACACATTCCGATTTTATTTGCTTTGCCTTTCTTTGATAAGATTCTTTTTTCTGCTGTTTTGCTTTGTATAGCATTATGCTTTTTGTGACCATAAACCATTACTGCTGGCTTGCAACTAAATTACTTCATTGTAAGCAGTGCCTTGCTATTATGCAAAGCTGCTCATTGGTGAGGGAGGATGTACACCAGGAGATAAAAATGAGAAAAGAGATGAGAGATCATCATTTAATCTTCCCCGTGACAGAAAAGAATGTAGCTTTTCCTGTGCAACTAAATGTTTACCATCAGTGAGTGCACAGTAGTAAACACTGAGTGTGGTAAGCAGAGAGTTTATAAGGGCCAAGAGCCAAAGGGCTTCTAGCTAGAGATGTGAGGGCTCACAGGACCTTGGTGCTTTGCTGCTGCAGAATCACTTCTTCAAGCAGCCCCCAACAACAGAGCTTCAATGCTTTATTGTACAACATGGAACTACTGGAGAGATTTACCTAATATCATTGAGATTTGTGGAAATTTCACGAGAGAATTTAGTGAAGAGATACCCAGGCCTTTAAATACTGTGATTTGAACATACTCAAGGTAATGAGGGAGTGGCAGCGAAAAATGGGCATTATCAAATTGACAGGAATTGTATGATACCACTCTAGGCGTCAGAACAAAAGAGGTCATTTTTCTTTGCCAGCCATACATTCAGGGGAGATAGGGGCTCCTCCACCAGACATTCATTCACAGTACTTCCATTAGTGCTTATACTCAGATTGAAATATCACCCTAAAATGTCTTATTTATTTCCCTTTTTCTAATTTTCCCAACATTTTTCTGGAGTGAGGAACATGTGCAGCTGAAGACGCAGCCAGAATCCCAGTAGCACTGCACAAAACAGTGCCCACAGAGGAGCAACAGAGACTTGCAGCAATTCGTCTGGATGTAGAGTCCCAGTTGCCCGATATTTGCCTCATAACTAATTAGTAAAAGTCAGACAGACTACCTTGAGCTTACATAAATTAATAATGAGGTAAAGCACACAATTTCTGGCTGGGTCCAGTTTGTGTTGACTGGTCAATTACTTTGTGCCGGCAGGCCATGGTGTGGCACATATTTAAAGATTAGCTTATTGATCTAGCAACTCAGCTCCTAACTTTGACTTCAGAAATAGAAACAAAAGGCCATTCAATATTCATAGACTTGGCATTCCCATAAAGCCAAGTGCATACAGATTTGAGTGCTAGCAGAGCATGGTTTAGTCCATTATGAATATAATATTAACGGAGCATGAGGTGTAACTCAATGAAATAGTCACCAGGAAAAAAAATAAAAGCCCAATTAAGTTACATTTTAAAAGCATCCACTACATCCTCAAATATATTGACCGCATCCTCATCTGATACAAACTGATTCAGTTCTGCTGGCTTCAGCAGAGCTCTTCCTATCCACATTAGCAAAACATGAAGACCTTTAGCTACTGACCTTCTTGGCTCAGCTCAGGAGCATGCCTTTGAATACCGACTGTATCTGAAAAAAATTCCAGTTTGTGAAAAAATATTCTTTGTGTTTGACAATGAGATGTAGCAAGAAAAAGGATTGACAGCAAGCAGTCTATCTAGTAAAACATGAGATCAACAGACTTTGAACACAAAGCCAGAATGCATCACTAGAGACATGCAGATTTGCTATCCATATCCTAATAAAATGGCAAATAAAGTATTTTTTAAAAATAGAATGTATGCATGTGTGTGCACGTGTTTGTATATGCACTGCCTTTGTGAGATCTCATGGGGAAAAGTAATTATCTGTTGAAGAAAAAAGATCTTCTGAGAGCAGTCTGCCTAAGAACAGCTAATGAATTTCAGCTGCTATTGTAAAGTGACAACAAATAGATATCATCTGATAGTCCAGTGTGAAGTCCAAATTCTGGTGAAAAAGATTCTATCTAGCTGGGGCCAGTACAATCTGCTCACTGCTTTTGGCAGGAGAAAAATATAAGTAGAAAAATGTTAACAGCAAAACTCCTTGAGACACTGACAGACAGACAGACTATAAATTTTTGCTGCTGTAGTTTAATGCCTTATCAGCTTCAGCTGCAAGTTTCACCTTCTGTGGGGAGGTTACCCTTCTTGCAACAGGCACAACAAAGGGAAGCCATGCTGACTCCTCAGCTATTATACTTCAGCCTGGCACTTCCCGTCTAAGCGTCAGAGAAGGTGTGTTTGCACTGTGACAGCAAAGAAAACCTGCTTCCCTTTTCCCATTGCTGCTATGAAGTGCAGATTCCCTGTGAAACAGGCAAGGCTGTGACTTGTGTTCTGAAGGCTGGTTGTTTTCCACTTGACTTGATCCAATCGCACAACAAAACCGTTTTGGTGCCCAGATGTATATTCTGGGGTCACAAGCAGAGAGATGGAGCATTTGAATACTTTCACTTCCCACCACTGCCAACACTGCACAACCCACAGTTCTTACAAGGCATTCTGGACTTTGCCAGATCAAAACCTACCTGCACATACATCAGTACAACAACACAGCTCACAAAAACTTCATTGACATATCAATTCACAGACCCACAGTCAAAATCTAAGATAGGAGAAGATCATAGAATCACAGAATGGCTTAGGTTGGAAGGGACCTCAAGGATCATCAAGCTCCAACCCCCACTGCCACAGGCAGGGCCACCAACCTCCATATCAAATACTAGACCAGGCTGCCCAGGATGACAGTCCCAAATAGGGATGCAATATCTAAAGGCTTACCACATGTTGTAGCTCTTCTGTATGTTCTTGATTTATTGGTGAGATGCTACATACTTATTTCTGTCACCTCCTTTCAAAACTTTGCTTTGCAATATTTTGACATGCTGGTTTATTTGCTAATAATTAGAAGAAATATTTTTGTGCATCCTTGACACTGACAAAAGAGATGTCCTATCAGCATCTTTAGAACCCATCTGTATCTAGATTGATATTTAAATGCACACATCACAAAAAAATCTACAGTTATTTTCTGCTAGGAATTACTTTTTTTATTTCTCCAATGTATTTTACATTCAAATAAGAAATTTAAGTCAGTAAGGATCAGGCACTGACTACAACACGGTTCTTAATTTCTCATTAACTGTGTGTCAGAAGAGCTGATTTATCAGGAAATCTGTCTTCCTGTGAACAGCATTACAGGAGCACCTGTAGTTCTCTTTCTAATTGATTTAGCAATGGAACTCTGCCTCTGGTTCATCTCCAGCAAGAAAAAAAGAGAAAAGAAAAAGGATCTGTGATTGGATTGAAATACCTATTAAAAGGATGTCATTCTCAGAGGAGGAATAAGGAAATTACCCAAGAAGACCCGTTTGCTGGCATCCTTTACCAGATGCCCATGGCTCTTGTGATGGGAGAAACAATGGAATTCATGTCTGGTGTCTGCATTTCAATTCAATTACTGACCTAATATTTTAAATTGATAACTTCTGAGGGGAAAGAAAAGAGTTGCCAAAATGCCTGTGCCATTTTTTTGAATTCTGTATTATTGTTAAGGGTACATTAACATTATACAGATGCTTAAAATATTACAAGCAACAAAGTGGGGTGATCCTGCAGAGGAAGGCTGGAAAGCATGGATTTCAGCACTCTTTCTCAGAAGCACTCAAAAGTGTTGCACGTTTCACATTTCCAAGCTCCAGGAAGCATTTTGGAGTCATGGCTGATTGCTTGTATGTTTGAGTGTTTGTTTGCTTGCTTTTTGTCTGGATGTCTCGGGGGACTCATGCAGTACTTTATGAAATTCATGAAGTGTTATTTTTAGGCTATTTTGGAGAGGCTGAGGCCATGAGTGGGAGACACCCACCATGAACTAAACCAACAGTTGTATTTTGGACCTATTTTTGACTCAGCAAATCCATCTGTAGCACAGTCTGAAGCAATGCACTTGCCCTCCCTGCTTCTGTTCCCTCTCAAGGTGAGGAATGCCCTCCTCCTCCTGGGTTAGAATCATTAAGGTTGGAAAAGACCTCTAAGATCACCTAAGCCCAACCGTCCACCTACCACCAACACTGCCCACTAACCCACGTCCCTCAGTACCACATCTACACATTTCTTGAATCACCTCCCCGGGCAGTCTGATCCAGTGCCTCATGTTTACTTGCTCTTTCCTAGATCTCTGTGCAGGAAACTGAAATGAGTTGGCAGGATTCCAGCACCCAGCTAAGCCAATAGAGGTTTAACCTCCAAGGGGTCACAAAACCCACCAGGTGATTCCAGTGACATCTTCAGCTGCTGTGACAGCTCAAAGGGGATGCGAGAACACAGGCATCCAGTGTTAGAGCAGTGATCCCCCACCCAGGAAACTGCTGCAATGCAAATGCTTTTTAAGCACATCCCATTTTTTTCCACTGTAGTTCTACTGAGCTTTTGTTTTCACATGAAGGTTTTGGTCCCCTAAACTCCCCCCTCTTCGTAGATTAAATTATTTTGTAGGCAAGTACTATGAGAGCAGGTTCCTCTTGAGCATGCACAGAATGGAAATTAGTCATTAATCAACTGAATCCCCACAGTACCACTAACTTAACGCAGCAAAATGAATGATGGAAGGAAAAATAAATGCTTCTGAGTTTAACAAAGCAGAAATATTATCTCAACGAAAACACAACACACACTGGCTATTTGTGTGTGTGTGTGTGTGTGTGCAGGGGGGGAATCTTTTTTAGATTTATTATTTGGATTATTAATACTGATGGGTTTGGGAGAAACAGAGAGAAAATCAGTCTTCCATCCTGTGGTGCAGAAACCAAATATCACGCAGCCCAGAAAGGAATGTCTGGAGTGATTTTGTAGCAAAGATCAACATTTTGTGTGCATTGTTGTTGTTTTCCTTCACTTTTCTTACTTATGAAAGAATCCACATAAAAGTTTCCTGCCACAAGAAGGAATTGTGCACCCTCAGGATCTGGAAGATAGGCCCTGCTAGCAGTTCTCTGTACAAAACTAATCTGCCATTTCAGGGTAGGAGAGGACTAGAGAGAAGTAAGCTCTTTTGTGAAGTGATTCTGTATTCTTTTTACTGAAAAAGTTTTTGCTGTAATGAAACAGATCCCAGACAGGCCAAAAGGACCAGATGCAACAAAGCAGCTTCTAAACTGGAGACACCTCCTCATCTGGGGATGTGAGAAAATAAGCTTGCACTCTTGAAAAATGAGATCTTGTATATGAAGCTTGATATTCTCTGCCTCTGGGGCACAAAGGCTTTGCTGAGAGCCTCATCCCCAGTCCATCACACAGTGCAGCAGCCAAGGCCTGGCAATGCTCCTCTGCTTCCCCACCAACCAGACCTGCTGGGAGCATCACATTCTTGGTCCTTTATGAAAAGAAATAAGTTCTGGTAGCACAGGGCCAGGGAAGGGAACTGAAGACTGAACAGCCTCAGGCCTTCAGTCAGGCCCCACTTGTGCTCTTGTTGGTTTATAGGCTTTGGTTGGGTCCAGGAAAATTAGCTTCAAATTAAAATGGGCTGCTGTGAGTTTCATTAGCTGTAAATAATCTGTGTCTCATTAAGAGGCAAGAGACCAAGAGCATGAGTGGCTCTCCTAGAAAAAAAAGCTGTACTAGATCAACAACTGGATATTAAAGGTATAAAATAGGTAGTGCCATGGTATGGGAGGGAAAAATCAGAGCTTCAGAGATGCAAATTCTTCCTATTTTTTATTAAACACACTAGAGTCTGCAGCTGATCAGAATTTCAGCCACTGATGAGAGAATGGATTAGGATTTCAAAAGGCATTTGAAATCAGTCCAGTTGGGATCAAATACTATTTCTGACAAGAATATTTGCATATGGCCTTTCAGGTCTAACTGCATGGCAAGGAAGGGAAGATTTTGAACATCCTTACACGCACCTTTTCCCTTGAGAACAGGTTCTGTAAGACCTTTATTTTGGCTGTATCTAAGATTTCCCACACATGCTCCCTTCCACTCAGAGAATTCAGTTTGCACTTTCCTGTCAGAGCTGAAGAGTGCACCAGGAGCAAGCTGGTGCGCAAGCAAATGAATGAGATTCCAACTAAAGAAACAGGCTGTAGCAAAGGCCAGTCCACACCCCTCTGCCAAGCAACAGGTAAAATCACCTCTAAGCTCCTTCTTACGTTTTACTGAAATGTGTTGGTTTTTCCACACAGGACAGCTACCCCTGATTTGTACAATGCATTACAAACTCATGGCTCTGTGTACATGATTTTGGATAATCAAAAGCAGCAAGCATGCCAGAAATCTGTTTACTCTATGCAAACAGTGTTACCTTGTATTGATTTCCATGGTGCATGTTAACATAAATCTGACATTAACACCAGCTCACCCACTACTCCTTTCATTAAGGAGACACTGATCTATAAACTGTGTTAATACAGACTGTTTTCAGACTAGCAGCTCTTGGTACTCCCAGCAGAGCAATGGGGCATCCTTTGCCATCACCAGTCGGCTGCCTTGACTGTGCACAATTTTTGTCTGATTTCTCTTTTTTTGGTGGCTTTGTCACATTACTAGTCTGTTTTTCTGGGTTCTGCTATAATACTCTGCCATTATGCCAGGCAGCACGACTCAATTAAATATTTTTTTTTCCTAAGATCCCAACAGGGATGACTGCAAGAAAGCACTCAGGAGATGGACTTGCACTCCTATAATTTATTAGATGTCATAAAGTCACTCAACCTTCATTTACATACCTTAAAAACAACTTGTCTCTGCCTCCCCAAAGAGAAAAACCACCACACTTATTCACAGCTCATTTGACACATTTCCTCTCTAGTTAAAACCAGCTCCCTCTTCTATTCTATTTGATGACTTCAAACATGTTTTCAAAGATAATTTCAACTATTTTGCACAGGATTATGTGTTTTTAACAAGATTTCTCTTTTTTTTTTTCAATCTTCCCTTTCAGGGAAGGCATACACCAACATAAAGAATGCCTTTTGCATCACATTTCCAGGGCTCCAGAGAGACCTGATAGCAGCTTTCAGTATCTAAAGGGGGGCTCTAAGAAAGAGGGGGTCAGACTCTTTAGCAGGGTCTGTTGTAATAGGACAAGGGGAAATGGTTTCGAAGGGAAATGGTTTCAAACTAAAAGAGAGGAGATGTAGATTGGATATAAGGAAAATGCTTTTATGAGAAGGGTGGCAAGGCACTGGAATGGGTTCCTCAGAGAAGTGGTGGATGTCCCATCCCTGGAGGGGCTCTGAGCACCTGACTGAGCTGTAGGTGTCCCTGTTCGGTGCAGGGAGTTGGACTAGATGGCCTTTAAGGGTCTCTTCCAATTCAAATGACCGCCTGATTCTATTATTCTGTTTTTTCTGGCACTCACTCTATTGTAGGGTAACGAGTGTCTCACCTTTCTGTCTTTGATAAAGAAAGAAAAAAAAGCAAAAATTGCAATTAAAGACATCTAACCCGCCTAACAAAACATTGCCAGTAACTACTGGCTGGAGACATGGCAGCTGGGTACAAGTGAGAAGGGAGAGAAAAAGAGAGAGGGAGGTATTCTTGAAAACATTTAAATTGCAAAGCTGTTTGCCTCCATTGGGCTAGATGCTGCAAATGAGGCACTTTGTATGTCAGTCCATGAAACTGCAGTGACAGAACTGTCAAAAACAAAATAATTTTTTAAAAATAAAAATAAATTAAAATTGTTTGATTTATTTTATAAACGTAGTCAGTACTACCTAATAATCAGCCTCCAAAACAATACACACACACACATACATATATATACACACACGTGTGTGCGTGGATTGCACTGTTTGCAGAAATGAGTGGTTGTGTTTTTGGCTTCCACAAGGTGGCCCCTTCCAGTAACTTTACCTAGCAGAGGTACCTCTGTGCAGAGCTGTGTGTCTTGTAGGCACAGCCTTACTTCTGCTTCCCCCCTCCAGCCCCTCTTTCTCTGAACCAAATGGATGGGCAGCATGTGAGAAACACTTTAATATCATGAAAACAAAGGACGCTTCTAAAAATTTGTATAGTTTTTTCTTCAGATCATGCTCAAAGATGCCAATCCCCAAATTTTCTGAAAATGCTCCAGCCCTACTGGCATCAGTAATTCTAAAAGCTCTAACTGACTGGTTGGGTGAGCCCACCTTGGTGTGCTGCATTCTCATGAGGTCTGCCTAGCCTCACATTCCTCAGCCTGGTTCTCCAGCCTGGGGGAACTGCAGGGACTGTAAACAAGTAAATCCAGAAAAATAGTAACGTTCCTGATCTGTGCTGGCAAATGCTTTCCTACGCTATTCATGCTGAAAAGACAAGATACCTCTTTTGTCTCAGCTAGCACTGCAAATGGTCACCAACCACAGTAATCAGTTAGGGATCTAATCTTATAGTAAGGTTTTAGTTACTCAGATCCTTTTTGGTACAGATCCACTAGAAACAAGTCAGCCGAACTCTTTTCACATAGAGAAGCCTTCACAACAAACAGTCAATTTCCTGGGTTTTTGGTTTTTTTGTTTTGTTTTGTTTTGTTTTAAACTCCATATGAAATGAAGCCAGTATGGCTCTAGGAAAAAATGAAATGCTGAAGTTGAATATCAGGCGTCAACACAAATGTCAAGTGACTGCAAACTTCTGGATGAAGGGATATTTTCACAATCGTGATGCTGGCCTCAGATTCAGAAAGCCTGGTTAAATCACAGCTCCTGAGTGATCATGAATGAGGACCGAATTTCAGGTTCCCAGCACTCACAGAAGGGCTGGCTCTTCTTTACTCCTCCTCGTTGTCCTTTTGTCTATTCGCCCTACTTGGTTTCTTCAGCGTAGGAAGTGTAGATATTGCGTCTTTATTGCGTCTCACACAGTATGGGTCTGTTTCTCTAGTGATATTCGCTTTGACTATAACAGAATAAATAAGGCAAAGAGAGAACCTATACAAAGAAAAATATTTCATTTAAGCTCTAATTCTTTACCTGGAAGTAATTCATATAGCAAGGTTGTGATCTGCTTTAAGTCTAGGGTTGTAAAATTGTTCTATCTTTGACATATGTCAGAGACCCCTTATTCTTTTAATGGCATGATGCAAGTTTTACAAGTAAAAAAGTTACACACAGTGTAACCTCCCCAGTCAAAAAGAAAAGCCAGAATCTTCATATTTCTATTTGGGTAGTTTCCACAATGACTTCATAAATGGTCAACACCAGTTTAAAATAGAGCTCTTTATACAAAGCTGTATATTTTATTCACAGCACAACTTATCCTTCTGGACAAAAACTTGATCTACTGGAATAAACAAACACAGATCAGAGAAAAGACAAAATTAAAACAACACTCTGGGTTTCAGCAGATTGCAGCTTACAAGTGGCCATGTATTTTCTCCCCCATGCAGTCTCTTTTTGGCCATCAATTACCATGTTTTCCATTTCTTAAACTCAGTCCTTCAAAACTACAACTCTGCTGCAGTATTTCTATACAATAACACTGAGGATGTCATATGAATGAACCTTCCGGGCCTAAATGAATCTCTGGCATTCATGGCTGAATTTGAAGGCATTGATTTTCCCTGCAGGAGACCATTGTATGTTTGTTCAGAAGGAAGACAGAAGTTGGTAACAGACTGAAAGTCGGGGTGCAGAGCCACAGTGAGGGCGAAGGACTGCCTCAATCCACAAGATATGGCCCTGTCTTCATGAACTGAGAAGGAAAAGCCAGAAGAAAGAGATCAGAGCTATTGCATAGGACTGGATAGATCTAGAAATGTGATTCTACATTTTTCTGCTATGAGAATGCATGAAGATGGAAGGAATGAGACAGAGAGCACCAGTCAAAGCAGAGTGCACGTCATCTCCTGACAAAACTGAAGTGTTGAAAGCTTTATCAAAAATAGAAAGCAAAAGTGTTTCAAGTCATAGCTTTTATATCAAAGTCAACTTAGGAGGAAGGCAAAGATTTTATATTAGGATCTGTTTCACATGGTCTCTATATTTGCAGATAGCCTCCTGAGGATGATGGGGAAAACTGAATTGTGGAGATTGTTCTCTGTCAGGAAGACCCTAGATAATCATGTAAGACTCAGCCTGGTAAGATAAATCCATTGTCAAGGGAAATCTGAGATCCTGACCACTGATACATTCCTCCCACCTTGATAACATTTTTTCTGTGCTGTTACCCCAACACATCTTCTCACTGTCATTCCACTGACCTTGCTAAACATAACAGAACAGGCGTTCCCAAACAGGTAAATACCCCAGAATAATATATATCCCTTATATCTGCTATGGTGAAAAATGGCCTTAAAATTACTCTTCAGAATGAGTTTTTAGAGAGTAGTTTCTTACACAAAATGGACTTGAAAAAAATAAGGACCTTCTAATCACTACTAGATTTTCTTCACTTAAATGTTTTCTTAATCAAAATTAAGAAAGAAACAAGTTGGACACATGTCACCTCCTTAAAAATCTCCCTCTCTGGCCATATAGGAAGGCCCTGGAAATCTACAGAGGTGCCCAGATCTCAGCATCCATTCCTCCCAGAGCAGAATCATATTCTCCTGTACTTCTGAGAGATTCAGAAGAGATCAAGTACTGCCTCAGTGTTCAAGCAGGGCGGAAATTGCAGGTTGGGAGAAAAGGTCTTCAACAAGAAATTGCTTCCAATCTTAAAGTAACGCAACCCCAATTTATCTATCTTCCACCACCAAATAGCAAAGCCCATCATATTTTCTTTATTTTTGAGCTTTATTTCTGCTCGAATGCAGGTATCTGACTAGTCACAGATGACAGGCGTTGGTATTTTTTAGCATGGTGATTGGGAGGATGTTATCAGAATTGTAAAGCCATTTTATTTTTGTCATATTTCTTCATACATTCTAATACCAAAATAAATAAAACAAACCTCTGCTGTATTTTCACTCTTGAACACAGGATGAAATAACAGATGCCCATTTTCAACCCCTAGAAATGACTACAAACACCTCAATTTTTCCAATCCATATTTGGAAATTCCTCACAGAACATGATTCCTTAATGTTTTCTGACAAGCATTCACTGAAAAACAGACACCTTTGCAGCCATCTAAAGGAGGCATCCCATTTCAAAATTCAGTGTGCACTGAAAGACATTAAACCGTGCAGAGAAGCAGCTACCCCACATCATCACAGTATGTTTAACCTGCCGAGTGACAACAGAACAGCTTTTTCCTCTCCATCACCAGAAGAAATATTGCTTAGGCCTCTACTTTCACATCACCTTTTTTGTCACTTTTTACGTTAAGCTAATCTTGTTTGTTCAGTGTATTTAGCAGACATTTATCTCACTCTATTGGCAAAGATTAAAGACTCATACCACCTAGTAATCCAATTACCTTACATGAGAAAAGCAAATGTGTCTTTGGTCAGTGCCCACAGAACTCCAGGAATTCATCACAGCAGAAAATGAAATCTAATTAATTGTGTGCTTTGGTTTAGCTTCATCCACATCATTATTTTATTTGTTTTTAATGCACATGTTAGTAGAGATTTAGCAGTCTTAAATACAAAGAAGCACTGGGTCAGAATACCCTAAGGTGAATGTTTGAGTAATTATAATGCTAAAGAATAATATCTGAAAGAAGTAACTTGTGGTGAGAGTCTCAAAAAAGACGAAGACATCTACAGACCCTTGGGGTATCATAGCTCTCATGCAGAAATCCAATTGTTTCACCAATTCCACTAATCCGTATTTTACATTTCAAGAAATGTGGACTCTCTTCAGTTTTCTGCTTCAGTGAAAACATTTATTTTCACAAGACTTATCAAAGCATTTAGATTAAACCCAAAATAGCACAGCATTTTTGTTTATCAGAAACACAGAGGTAACCAAGTATCTGAACAAGAATTGGTGGAATAAAATAACCCCAGCACCACGATACTATAGATTAAGGGGTTGGCATGATACCTTGACAAGTACTCTGTAGAATGAAAGAAGAATTTTGATCCTCCCTAAGGTTATGGTGGAAGAGCAACTGGATCTAAGGCTGAAGAGAATCACAGAAGAGCTGTGAGAGCCGTTAGAGGACAAGGCAATACTGTGCATGAAACTGCAAAAGCAAATAAAACCTCTCAATATCAAGCAACTTGCCTACAATTCACAAGCAGGGTTTTTAAGATAGTAAGAGCAAATGCCTGGAAAACTCAGACCAAATATATATATATATATCACAGTAAAACTGTGTTAACACCCATTAGGAGAAATCATTAATAGATCAAAGCTAAAAGCTTTCTAAAATATATGGCATAACTCAAGTAGAAGTTACAAGGTAAAAACACACAGAAAGCATTAAAAAATGGATCAAATTAAGTAGTAATAAAGACTTCCTACCGACTTTGAAAGTCAGTGGAAACAACGTTATTTACTTCAACTTATTAATGCTAGGCAAGTTCTTCCAAGTATCTTACTGTCTCTGAATGTTTTGGCTTTGGGAAGAGATGCTTCGGCTTCGGGAAGAGTGTGTTTTGTAGCCTTTAAATGGTTAATACCTTGTTTAATCAGTGCTTCAAATTTACGATATAGCAGAACTCTATGAAAGCAATTGGAAAAGAGCAACAAAATCTGTCCCACCAAATAAACACACTCTTATGACTATCAACATATATGCTTTAAGAAAAATATGAATGAAATTTATTTGCATAACCCTATTAATTTTCAAAAGGCAAAATTACCTGTGATGTCCATAGATTTTTAATAACTGAATACTCTGTTATCTGCTGTCGCCTTTATTTTTTCTTTGTTATATATCCTAGAAACTCAAACTAAGAAAACAAGATTCTCTTAGTCTATGCACCAAGAATATGTTTTTTATAAATTGTTATTCCAGTCCATAGGTCAATACACAATCATAGAAAAGAAAACCTTCTGTTCAATTTTAATATTAAAAAAACATTTAATTTGAACTTTGTTTTCAGATTGTTGAAGGTGTTATTTTAAATATCAGTTGCTGAAAACTTTCAAAACAAAGAACATCTAGTAAAATGACAAACTACAGTATTACACAAGGATCAAAAAATTTTATTCTTCTTATGTGCAAACCTCACTCAGGAGTCTGACAGCTCCAGCAGAGTTACCACACAGCCATAGGTAACTATAGAGATGATGCCAACTGCCATGTATTTTACAGCTCCAAACCCAAAGCCCCCCTCTAGAGAAATGCTACAGAGCACCTGATGTGGCAAAAGAACTCTACTTTTACAGGAGCTTCTGAGCTGCCAGACTATCATATCCAAAAGCTCTGCAGAGAGAAGCCCTGGGAAATGGCTCTATTCCCATGGCAACTATCAGAACGGCATAATTGTCACACAAACTCACGCTGAGTTTGTGTTCGTGCATTCACATATGCTGCATTTTGAAGACAAGGATGTGGCATATGCTTCCAGCCTTATGTTCTGGATCCAAAGCCAGTTAGAAACAGCAGCAGCTCTACTAGTGTCATGTGCATCATTAATAAAATGCAACACCCAGACACCCGGACCATGTGTCTTGTGTAGGCTTGGGCCATAATAGAATGAGGGTATTAAACCAACCACAAAACAATGATGTAAAAATAAACAAACAAAACAAACAAACAAAAATGCATCCTTATAATAGAAACGGGGAAAAAAACGAAGGAGTAAAGGATATTAGAACAGTTTATGACAACACATAACAAAAAGATGACTACTGCTGCTGAAGCTCTAGTGCTGGTATTGAAGTTGTTTACTTTACAGTGCCAATCTCAAAGACAGATACAAAGGGAAAGTCAGTCAAAAGATTAATTCTGGTCTCCAAATTCCCATAACTGATGCAATCAATACTTTTTCTTCTACGAATTGGGATCTTAAAAATGATAGAATGAACCACTACAAGAAATTACATGAAGAATCATGGAAAGCTTTTATAAAATTGAAATTTTTTTGAGAACTCAAATAAAGATAAATGATGACTCACTTAGTCTTCCTTTGCCCAGGAGAAGTTCAGTAGGGAATCCCATCCATGTGTTTACAACCAAGACTTTCTCATTTTCATGAATAAGAAGCAAAAATCCCACTGAAAGGTTTGCAAGGTGACCAGAGGCACAAAACAACTTTTTTTTTCCAAAACCACAGGTTGTATCTTTCCAAAAGACTGAGGAATAGCTAAAACAACATGGGATTTGTTAACTAAAAACAAATGAATATCTGAACTGGACATAATCTATTAACTGATCATCATATCTATATGTAAAGCAGTTACAGAAGAATCAAGCAGCCTCTTAAACTGCAAGGAAAATATTTTAATGAACCAGAACTGGAAGCCTGCACAGTTTTTTCTTACTTAACCTTGGAGGAAGGTTATATTAATGCAGACTGACTGCAAAATATTACAAAGATATACCCACCTATAGGACTTAGGTAAACATAGAAAACATAATTACAAAAGTGGTGGCCCAGATTTAGGACCCAGGTTCTCAAAGTCAACACAACGGTGCCTTATTGACATCAGATACGTCAATTTTGTTCCTTAAAACTTTGCATAACTTTAGCTGGAGATACAATACCACAAACTCCGTGTGTCAACTAGTGCAGAAAACTTGCATAAGCTTTGGATACCAGCTGGAATAGTATAGCCACTTACATGCAACAATTAACTAGTTTCATTTTCCTGGCAGTAAAGAAATGGAGCTTGACTTTCTATTAGGAGGTAGGTTGAAATTACAACAGATGTTACAAGGTAGTTGTGAGTTTTAACAGCTTTTGTTATTACTCACATCAGACAATCCCATCAAAGAGATGGGGTACAACTTGGCAGCTGCATCTCCCACAGACTTCAGTGGGATTTGTGGATGTTCAACAACTGCGTGGATATGGCTCCATGATGCACATAATGCACAACACCTTGGAAAGCAACAACAACAAGGAAGGTGAAAAACACTGTTTTCATCAAGGAAGCCTAGAGATAGTATGGTGCTTGGGGGTCCCAAGGTTCTCTCTGCCTGCCAAGCCACAGGCTTTGCTCAAACAAGAATATCTGCACAGAGAAAAAGGTGTGTAGTCAAGTTCTTTGCATATTTCATGCTGAAGTAAGCTGGTGCCCATCACGCATCTTTCCTAAGTGGTAATATTAAGAGTGAGTTTTGAGCAATGGAGCCGATGCTGGATATAGAACTATTCCCCAGGTCTGAGATACGAGAGTCTGTCAGCACCTTTCATCAACATACATCATATTGCTTAGCTAATGGAGCTTGGAAAGGATCTACTATTTTTCAATATTTTTCCCATTAGTGTAAATAGATGAGATTCTGCTCCAGGCCACATATGAAAGATGAAAAATTAGGAGAAAGACATGAATAAGCGCAGGGTATGTGAAAGAAAGAGTGTGATTGCTCATATTTCTTTGCCTCAGAAAGGCATATTCTTTCCCTTTATGAAATCAGAAGTTTCCTCAAAGGAAGCAAGCTAATGTTACAGGCTTTGGTGAGCAAAAAGGAAAAAGTATTCAAAAGAAGCAATCTTTGCAGGAAAACAAACAAACAAACAAAAAAAAAACCTCTTAAAAAAAACCCACCACCACCACCACCAAATAGTTGATGAATTTCTCACCACTTAGACCAGTGTAAATACCATACAAAGTTATGGAAGCACTCAAAAACAGATAGTCCTCATTTGGAGAAAATATGCCACCATTTGCAGGCTTATATGATTTTTAGTGTTTTTTTCTCAAATTATTTCCACCTTTTTCTTCTGATAGAAGCTGATTTCAGCTTTCAGTATTCCTCAGCTGACATATGTTGTGTATATATTATATATGCATATGTTTTTCTGTGCATGTTGTAAGGAAAACCAAAACAAATCTGGGAAGAGATAAACACCATACCACTTACAGTCCTGACACAAAGTGATGCAATAAATTCAGAGTTTCCTTGCTCTGGAGAATTCATAGGGAATTTCAAAAGAAATAAACAGATTAGTAACCCTGCCATAATATTATTTCCAAAAATACAATCTAGATTCTCTTCCTTCTCTATTTTTTAAGAATAACTTAACTGGTTACACATAGATGCTTGAACACAAAATGAATACAACAGGAATTATAACCTCCCAACTACCATAGTCCTGGCTGCTGGGCTGAATCCTCAGGGTATAATTTAGGATTCTTATGCTCAAAATTAGATATAAATAACATTAGGGTTGGGCTGTGGTACAAACCAACAGATGCTGGGCAATTCAAAGTTAAGGATGACACTCCATCACCACTGTTCTTAACACAAAGAAGGAAAAGTGTGTATGTTAAGGATGTAATTTCAGCCTTTCAAATGAATTCTTCAGGGCTTATTGGTTTGTACAATGGTAATGTTATTTTAAGCACAGTTAAATGCCAAAGGATTTCTCTGTATTCAGGTAATGATAAGTTTACAAAACTGAAAGAAAAGCAAATGATAGAACTGAGGAGCCACATTTCCAGGGAACCACTTTGAAAAAAAAAATCACAGTAAAATCCTACCAAATTTATGGGAGGAGTGAGAAGAGGAAAGTGATGGTGTGAGCATCTGACATGATGCCAAATGCAAACACAAAACGTAATGCCTGACAAAAACTCTGAATGAACAGAACTGAAATACTACTCACACAGGGAGCATAAAATATTGCAGAACTGATACTTCTGGTTAAACTCTCAATTTTATAATTTTTTTAATTGAGATGCAAATACATCTGCAGCAGTAAGAGTCAGAAAATATCAAGCTTAAATGAACAGAGCTAATACTGAGGCAACCATAAGTCTCAGCAGTATTCGTTTTAAAACACAGAAATGCGAAAACAGTCATTTTCTCATGCACAGAGATTAATTCTACACCTGAAAATACTCAGATTTAATCTAAGTGATACAGTAAACAAGAAACAAAGTGGTAGAAAAATGGTGGGTTTTCTTTTCTTTCTGCAATTCATTGCAGTGATCTAATTTATTAACCTATGAAAAGCCCGCATGACCCTTCCTAGTACTTAATATGGTAAGATCACTTCCCAGTCACACCTGATCCTGTTCAGAAAAGGAAAAGGAGAGAAAAACTATATGAAATATAAGCATATTTACAACTAAGAACTGAGATTTTTGAGCTGTTTGCAAGTTGAGTCCCATCCACAACACAGGTATACATATATAAATTATTATTAAAAAGGAGAGAGAGAAAGAGACTTGAACAATGCAATGCACAAACTTGTACGAACCTGAATGAAAGTGGCAAAAAAGAATTGGGTGGAAGGAAAAGCATCCAGTTCAGAAAAGACCCTAGTAGCGGTACTAGGAATAGAGGAGCAGATAGTGTAACACCTTCAAAGTATCTAAACTTAAAAACACAAAGTCTTTCAAACCATACACATGCAAATAAAAGCACTACTCAAGCGGCACTAACTGCAACATAACTTTTAAGACAAACAATTCAACAGTACATTTGCAGGATTGTTTTCCTGTATCCATGGCCTTTTCTTTCAGTGCTTTATTAGAAGTCACACTACACAAGACATTTCCAGTTCTAGCTCTCTTCAGGGTTAAATTCCTATACAAAATCCCACTCAAAATGAAAGATTCAGGCTTGGAGCAACTATGCTGAGAACTGCCCAAGTATCACAAAGAAAAATAAAACCAAACAAATATAAAATAAAACAGAATACTCACTAGGTAGAAGCAGCCAGAAAGCAACAGGTCTTTGTGATACAGGTACAGAAGAGGAAGTGGGGAGAGAGAGACGAAATTAACAATAATAATAATAATAAAGCCCTGCTACACCTCTTTGTCCCAATTCAAAGAACCAGCCCCACCACAGCTGGTGGAGAAGAGCTCCTGTAAGAAAACCATTGTATGTGAATGATCCTTCCAGAAAAGAGAATTCTTATCTTGCTACGTTGGATCTGAAATAATGTGTTAAACAAAGCATTTAAAATTGTTAGTGGTTACAAATTTATTCATGTTCTTAGGAAGAAAAGTGTAATTTGGAAAGAAATGTATGTTTTTAGTTTCACTGAATTGTCCTACTAAAATCTTTTGAATTTACAAGTGATAGGATGAAAGCAGCCCAGACTTCTTTGATTCTAGAGAACCTGAACATTAGGCTGTCCAAAGTTAAAATACGAAATAGTTATTTGATAAAACACAAAGGAAATTATTCAGCACACAATCCACAGTCCATCAGCACCTACCACTGATGTGGTACTTGGGGACATAATTAGTGGGCATGGTGGTGATGGCTGGATTCGGCGATCTTAAAGGTGTTTTCTAACCTTAAGGATTCTATGGTTATATTCTGTGATTCTATGAATCAGGTAGTATTATAGTAAAAACAAACAAACAAACAAACAAACAAACAAAAACAGAAGAAAAAGAATAACAGGAAAACAACATATTTCTAAAGGACTATGTTCCTAAGCCCTATTCTTTATATTGATTGAAGAAAGATAAACAACATTAAAACTATTTTCAACTGTTTCTCAGACTCAGGAGATCCCGAATGTTTCCTTTCTTCCTGCAGAGCTGCAGCATCCCAGCAGCAGCCAGAAATAGGCCAGCAGGACTGGCCCTTGGGGTGAGCAGAGGACTTCCCCCTGCATCCTCCTCTCACAGGGGCAGAGGCTCACTGCTTCCAGCCCACCAGCATTTCCCAAGGATGATGTGCAGGATGTTTTCTCACCCTGAAGCAATTTACTGACACATTAATGGGAATTCTGTGGGCTTTCTTTTGTTTATGATTGTGCTAATGAAGTGTTTGTTTGTCTGTGTGCCAGTGCTTTGCAGAATAAACTTCCAATTTATCACGCTTGTGTTGACATTTCTTCATCTGCAGCCTAAATACAAGCAGAGATTGCACAGAAATCTTGCGGATGGTTTAATACCTTATCTAGAACAGCAATGAGAGCCAGCTGGAAAAATAACCAGTTTGGAGTGACTCTCTCTCTAATTTAGCACTGGATTAGGATTAGTTTAGTTGTATTGACATAGGGTGTTCTTGCTGTTACAGCCTGGTGAAGAGTACAAAGAACAGTGGAAAAGGAACAATCTGATCACCAGAGCAATTTCCATGAAAAGTCAGTTCCCTTTTAAAGAGGCAGATTATTCAATATACCTATCTCCAGGAGGCTTGAGCTCACTGGGAAATTTACCATTGTATAGGAGAAGGCAGTGTACTGATGAACAGAAGTGCTGCTGCTATCCAGGAGAAATAAAGTGAAAAGGAATAGGAAAAAGAAATCAATCTCTCTTATCACTCTCCAGCTGCACATTGCATTTCTGCCTGCCACGCTTATAGGCAAATCATTGTATTATCTTTCCTCTTGTGAACAGTCCCACTGAAACATTTATGAAATGGAGGACATATATGGCTCATCAAAGGCTATGACCCTGTGGATAAATCTATGTACCTCCATGAAGAAGTCCCTGCCGTACTCCTCTTGCATTGATCAGCACCAGAGCACACAGGCTCATTGACAGCTCTATAATATCTGGGGGCTTTTCAGCTACCACAGAATTCAATCTGAGAAAAAGCAGACTTTTAAAATATTTGCCATATCCCTGTCAGCTGCACCTTTTCACAGTGCTTGTAGAAGCTCTGCAAACTCTGCAGCACTGGTCAGGCCACTGTGAAAGGAGTGTCCAGGTACTGCTTTGACCATTAGCCACTGTAACACATACTATCTTAACAGAGAATGTATTTACCTGTCTCCCATGACTATGGCCATTAATGCTAAGAACTGCCCTCTCTTTGTGAAGGAGTATGAGACTAAACAGCACAACACTTCTTCCTTAGTGTGCTAGAGCTCACAGCCTTCGCAGGTGTGTGCCATCCTTCCCACCCAGCCCCAAGAGCTCAGCAGCATCCTTTAATACGTATGTTCTTTTCTTTTTGTTTGTTTTTTGTTGTTGCTCTTGAGCTCAGGAGTAAAATGGGATGAACACAATGGGGCACCACCCCATGGCCTGGAGAGAGCTGCTGACTTCCCTGGGCTGCTGTTAGTCCCTATTGCCACCACTTTTGCAGCAAATGAGGATTCCCACAGCACAGACAGCTCCAAGAGGCAACTTGGACTACCAGCTCTCCCACCAACTCTCCCGAGTATTCGTCTTTTACATCCCTTTGCCCACTGAGCCATCAACATAAAATAATAATAATAATTATTATTATTATAAATAAAAAATAATAAAAATTCTTAGGGAGCCAATTTTTCTTGCTTTATACTGAAAATCATCCTATTTTTATAGCTAACAATGAAAGTCCTGTGAGCAAAAGAATACTTAATGCATAGTAAACAGGCACAAGCAGCATAAGAGAAGCTTTGGCAGCCTAGTGCAACTCAGGATCTTTCTCCATCTCCACTCCCAACCCGTAAATCTGTAGTCATTCAATTAAGTGCCTTAGGATTTGGGGTTGGAAGGTGCTAGGAGGATGCCAATCATCATTAGTATAATTATCAGACTTAGACATTATGTATTATTCCAAATATTTATTCATTATTGTGTCCCAGCTTAATATAAGCTACTTGAGGCAAATCTATTTCTTATGGAAGTATTAGTAAGAGGAATTCTGAACTAGAGAAAACAAACAGACAAATATAAACAAGCAAATAAACTTTGCCAAGTTCCTTCAAGGAAGAGAAAGCAAGAGAAAAGAAAGTTTTAATAAGATGATCGATCCTAAAGCTGCCAGCTTGTATTACTGTCAGTAAGCAAGCCTGTTCTGGGAGCACAGATGCTGATCTAATATATCTGGTTGGTGATCTAATTTAATATGTTAGATCTCCTCATGGTAGACAGTAGGTTTTCTTCCAATTCTTCAGGGGAAAAATGAGAAAAAAATATCATAACTGTAAAAGCCATATGCTCGAGATTTTTTTTTTTAGTAAGCTTGCATGTTATGTAATGTAAACTGGCACAGTTTTGTTGGAACTAATAGCACTATTTTGATTTCTGTCTGCCAAAATCCAGTTTAGCATCACTAGCACAGAAAGTGGCACTGTAGTTTCTAAAAATTTCACCTTAATTTTGCTGTCTGTTGTTGTTCTCAGTAAGAATTACTATTTTTATTATTAGAATTACAGTGACAGAAAGGACCGGGAGGCAGTTAATCTTATGCGTTACACAGACATGCAGTGTAGCAGAAGATATTCACCAAGAGGCAAATGTTAGAAATACCTAGAACAGACCACTGGTGCAAGCTGCAACAGGGGCAAATTAAGCTAAGCGATTTCTTGGGCTCATCACCAACAGTGGAGCCAGCTGAGCTCTCTGAGGTTTTTTGAGTTGATATGTGTCAGGGTTATTATTATAAAAATGTATCTTAAAAAATGATTTTTTCTTTGTATGTACTTTTTTAGATGAAATTGCTTTGCAAAGTAAACAAATAAATATTATATATGGAGGTGTAAAGACATTAGCAACCCATATTCCTGAGGCCACTGCTCAATTCTGTCATGTTTTTCATTTGTATTTTCCTATAATTGCATTTGTCTATAACCTCTTCTCTTATATTTACACTGGAAGCCCTTAGGAAAGGAAGAAACCTTTCTGTTCTGTGTTTGCACTTCACCTGGACACAGGAAACAATCCTATATACAACCCAACGCAAATTTACCTTACTTTGGTGTATTTCCTTTTTTAACTATTTCATCTCCCACATTTTTAAAAACTCAGAAGGGATCAGAAGTGATGGAATAAGAAAAATAAATTCATATGCCTCAGTGAACTTCAATACAAACACCAACCTTGACCTGATTTGCTCTTGCTAAGTTCCCTTTCCACTGTTTCAACATTTGAAATGATAAGAGAAGATGTGGATATATTGGGCAGTCCTTCCACACCACTATGTAATGAAGACAGGAGTTTGATCCTGCAGAACCATTTACTTGGCTATACCCAACCATAATGTGCCACTACTATTAAAGATCAGAACTCAGTTAGATTTACTCCTGTTGCCAGTCACTGCCAGGAGACACAGACTTTCATGTAAAGCAGGATCAGTGCTCCTGTCCTTCCAGGGAAGGATACCCTAAACCACCAGAAAATAACTTGAAAGTAACGCCAACCTAACAGTGCATCTATTGTATCTATCACCAGTAGCAAACATCAAGAGATAAACACAGAATTAGCATTAATCTATCATATTTCCTTGGAATACTCCAAATTTCCAGTGATCTGCTGGTAGCTTATTTTTAAAACAAAAGTGAGCCCAGTGGCTGAATTTCACCAGGAATCTCTTTGGATCTTGATTTATGACAAGTAAGAAGGAAAATCTGTGATGTTGTCATAACATAAATACAGAAATGTTTCCATCTGAGAGTCCATAAAGAAAAAGGTGAATGGCAGGTTAATTACATTCTAATGGGAAATTTTATTTCTTAAGTTTGGTCTCTCTGTTTCTCTCCCTCCTTAATGCTGTCAACTTCTTGCTGTTGGCTTACTGTAAGTGGGATTTAAGTAACATATATTTATATTCTTGCTGTCATGGTTCATGTTATGGTTGGGGAAAAGTAATCAGCAGCCTACCAGCAAGCTGGAAGCAGAAGGGACAGTGAGGAAAGAATGTGTCTATTTTACAGAAAATTAGACACTTCTTCAAAGGATTTAAAACCAGATTGGTGTTTGCATGTGAATGACCTGTGTGTTTATCACAGCAGGAGACTGACTGATACGAACACATCAACCCACAGCATATAGGTCTCGGGCATACTACTTGGAAGTTTCTCCTGTCCTAAGGCAGTGCAGAAAAGTTCTGCCTGACCTCTTTTAATTCAGATCATGTAAAGAAAGGATGAAAGAAAGAGGTTGCAAATCTAAAATTTAACTTCAGAAAGCAAGAATAAATAGCAGGCTCAAATTCTCCTTTTTCATCTAGAACGGGAAAAATAAACACCTCCTGTTAACTTAACAATGGGCAATGATTTTGTCTAATATAGAGATTATCTTTCAAATAAAGACTTTTCTTTTGCCATTTTCTATATGTAAATAAGAGGAAGAAAAGATTAAGCATTTTTAACCTTTCAAAAAAATTCTACTTGGATTTCAATTTAAAGCAACTTTTCAGGTTTCCGTTTGACCATTAAATTGTTCTCTGATGAAAAGGCCTTACAAGATTCTGAGTCTGTCTCATCCTTGCTTGTTTCAGGTCTACAGACTTAGTATGAGCTATATTATTTTAGCTACCTATAAACCATACAGTCTGACTACGGTATCATTCCTCAAACATGGAAGAACATCTTCATCTAGATTAATATTGGTCAGTTGAGGTTATGTTATATTTAATTGCTTTCCCAGTCCTGTAAAAAGTCTATGATTAAACAGAGAATTGAAGCCTAATCTGAAAATCAATTCAGAAACAAATGTTTAAACTCATTTCCTGTCCTGTACGGATGATGGAAGCAGCTGATGGAGCGTTACATGTCATTCAATCACCTTTTAATGGAGGGTACTCAGAGACCTGAGACTTTCATATCATGATTCCTTGGCTTCTTTTGAATCAGAAAATGTATTTGATTGTTGTTATAACCTTGCTATGGCCCTACTTTTTAAAAAGTGGCCCTACTTTTTAAAATGTCCTGGAAGATTTTGCAAAACAGAGGAAAAAAAAAAAAAAAAACAGGCCAATTTAGGCTAAAGAAAGACAAAAGAAAGTATGAAGAGCTTGCCCAAAGTTGTACAACATCAGATTCCAAAGTAGTGATTTGCGGAATCAAACTCTATAACCCAGAGTTAGGTTATAAAGCAGGTACGTTTATTCAATGAGACGCGTATCATTGGGTGCGTGGGGGATAGTTCCTCCTAACACGCACACCGTAGGGCAAAAGCTTGGTACAGATATAGGCTGAACCAATACACAATCAGTGGAATTCACATACATATTCATTACATTCCCGACTTATCAACATATGGTCCCGCCATGAGCAGGGGGGTCTCCTTTGATGGTCATGGGAGAAGACCCATTGTCTCTGACAGAAGTAATCCGATCCTGACCCATTCCTTGTGTAATGTTATAACAGAGTTTCCAGATGTTCTTTTCTTATCTGGCCACACATCCTGCTTACCTGCATTCCTATACAATAGTTAACCCTTATCTTGTCCTCTCCTTACTCAATCCCCCCTTTTTCTTGAACCTAGCAAATTCTTTTGCTAAATTGCTCCATTCGGGAAAAGGGAAGTTTTGAAATAACTCCCACTTTCTACTTTCTGCCTTAGCTTGTGCCTTTTCCATTCCTCATAACTATCCCCAGAAGTTTTACATATCCACAATACACATCTCATTGCAACACACATAAAAATGAGCAAGATGATTATAATGATACAAGCCACAGAGTTGCTTTAGCCATGCAAAATTAGGTAACCAGCTGGTAAGTTTTTCCACAATTCTGTGAATCTGAATGAGGTATCATCCATCGATACCTGATGAAATAACTTAGTGTGTTCCCATATCGCCTGTAGGTCAGTCTCTATAAACTCCTCCTTCTTTGGCTGTTCTAGAGTGGCCGAAATATTAACGATTGCTTTCTGCAGCTCACTTACTCCAAGAGATGGGATAAGCCATCTCACAAAGCTGTGGAAACCGGTAGGTTTTTCCACCAAAGAATTCAGTACTCTTCTCACCCGTCTCCAGGGGGTCCTCAAGAGTCCCGTGCTATTTCCTCATGCACCATGGTCTGCCTGCAGTGTATGTTCCCATCCAGTTTGGAGGCAGTGCATTTCATGCTGCCCATCCCCACATAACCACCAGTATCCATAAGGTAATCTGCATGGATTAGACCTACCCTCTTGTTGAGTCCTAAGTACATTCTTTTTTACTTGTTCTAGGATCACACCCTATACCCTGCTTCTACCTTGTAGTCTCACTGAGTCCTGATACTGTCCCCGAATTCCCATATTCCAAACTACATTTCCCTATCCACAAAGATCAACAGATCAAAGTCGGGGCCCTTTTGTAATTTATCCTCTATTCCATACTTAAATTCCCCATGCAATTTGTCAGGTTAAAATTTTGGGCCACTGCCCGAGTAACATTTAGGTAGCTATTACCTTCCCAGGCTAAAGCAAATCTTATAAGGTTAATTACAACACATTTTCTTAATTGTTAGTCGGAGGGGTCCTTTCTCCCTCGCAGTCCACTGCAGTCGGACAGTCTTCTTCAGGCGGGTGTAGTGTATCCACGGTATCAGTCCTTCCACCCGTCTGGAACCAAAGCATGCACTTCTATGTCCTCCATTTCTGCTCCATTTTGCTTCTCGGTCAGCAAATGCATTGCTTAATTCTTTCTCCCTTCCATTCAAAGCCATTCCCCTCCTCCTCCCCAGTACTATCACCTACGTTAACGCCCCTAGGAGTGGCCAGAGGTGGCGGGTTCTGCCCCCTGTCCGAATCGGACAGACTGCCCGCCTGACTTTTTCCTGATTGGGCAGTAATCCGATCCTGCATACCTATGTCTTCTCCCTTTTTGGCCTCTCGTGAGGCGCCTCGGGTCAGGGAGAGGTCATGTAAATCAGATAAAGGATACAATGCCCCTTTTGCAGAATCCATGTAGGACGGCGGGGGATGCGCCTGTGGGGGATGGGGATGAAATTCCGAAGGGTCTTCAGCGTGTCGTTTTTCTTCTTTCGAACGGGGAGCGGTCGGCTCAGCCGGAGCCATTTTACCGGCCATTGTTAGCAGCTCCGTCTCCTCTCGGCCCCTGCAGACAACAGCTCCCGGACCCTCATCGGCCCCCCCCGGGTCCGACATCTCTCCCCCACCGCCAAGACCCAAAATCTGTCGAGCTTCTGCTGATGCTTTTCCCTCCTCCCGGGCTGCTTTCAATGCCCCCAGCATCAGACCCCACGTTTTTAACTCCGACCCCCCTTTCTGAGTACTCATGATGCTCCGTGCGAGCACAGTAGTGAGATCGTCCCATCTCCGATAATCAAGAATGTCTTGGGGAGCCTTAAGCTTCCCCTCCCGTTCCAGTCGGGAAGTGACTGCTGCAATTTCCTTCCTGGAAGGAACAGTCTTGCGGCAGTAGTCTTTGCATAATTGAAGAATTACCTTAATTAACGTCTCCATGGTCCGGACCTCGGCACAGCTCCCACGGGGTACACCGACCCTACCAAGCCTTCCGTAACCCGCCGACTGCAGACCATGCGCTGGCTCTCAATCAATTGGGCCCAGACCTCAGCGCAGCGACCTTTACCACGCTGCCACCTGCTGACTATGGACCCCGGGTAGACCCGGACCTTGGCGCGGCCTCGCCGTCTTCCGCCAACTACGAGTCCCGGAGCAGCGCCCTTACCGCGCTGCTGTTTGCCGGAGGGGGTAACAGTGCGATCCTGGAATCACGTCGGGGTCACCAGCTGTTGCCACCGGGCAACTACCGTATGTCCAGGCCGCACTGTTAGGGACTAGCGTTGAGAGCTCGCTAGGGCCAAAAGCACACACTGTCACCAATATGGTGGATGTAGCAAATGGCGTTTATTATCAGAAGTTTGTAGCCTATATACTCTATTTGCATTATCTACGCCCCTCTTTAAGCTTGCGTTATACATTATTCATAAAGCGTAATACATTATTCAGAGCAGGGGAGGGTCCCTACCGCGTCACAACCCGATGCCCCGCTTCCGCCTACGGTAACATCTCCCCCTCCCCTTGCTCAGTCAAGCCTTGCCCCGTTACAGCGCGAACGCAACCTGCACCCTTCTACAACTTCTCACGCAGCCTGTGATATTCCATCCGTTGGTCAAAAGTCTTCTCCATCATTTGTTGCAGGCAGTTCTGTAAGCATCCTACAAAGCATGGAAAGCAAATAAAAAAGCATACAAAGATAGCGAGCGCTATTACAAGAAACTTAAGCAATTGCTTTACCCATGAACCCATTCCCCCAAATAGTCCATCCAGCCAATTCCCGAAGGGATCACTGTCTTCTTTAATCTTCTGTGTGTGTTCTTGCATCCATTGCAGTTGTTTATGAATTGACACGCTGTGATCACTGAGGTTGAAACAACACATCCCTTCAACATCCTCACACCCGTGTCCTTGAGCCAGCAGCAAAAAGTCGATAGCTGCTCTATTCTGTAACACCGCATGACGGACACTATTAAGATCTTCAAGCATAGCATTTAACACCGAATAAGTTGCTCCAGCGTTTACTACAAATTCCACCTTAGCTGCAATTCCTTCCTTAGCTTGATTTTCTCCATCCTTAACTGTTATTGCATCTGTCACCAAATCCTTTCTGCACTTTTCTGCACTAACTGCTTTTCTGTTCAATAGGCGCGGAACCCTCCTGGGCTCTTCCAGCCCCCTTACCTCTTCCCTGAGGGAATCTCTGGGTCCTCAGGCCCTGTTCTAGTGCGGCAACACTAACACCTGCTATTGTTCCCCTTAATCTCCTTACTATCTCTGTTCCTCAATCAATTTTCCATATCGCTCACCTCTCTTCGGTCCTTACATCCCTGTTACACCTTGCTCATCTTTGCCTTTCTCAGCCTGTGTCTCTCCCAAACTTTTTCACTTTCCAAACTCTCATCATTACATAAACTACTAACATTATATTTCAGTTTCACCTCCTCCTCTCCAGAGGCTTCCAGCGCTAACACTGGGATCTCAGATTTCCTAGATCTCTTGCAAATGAGGGCTATTCGCACTTCCAGTGCCCTATCTTCTCTATCTCCCCCCCTTTACAAGTAATGCTGTTTACAGCAGCAGTCTCTGGCCCCGGCTCTCTTTTGCGCCGAGAGTTCTGCTAGCAGGGGAAACAGTGCAGGGGGGGAAGGGTTGCTGTCATGCCAGAGCAGATAAACTCACTTTCTCTTTAACCCTTTTTCCCCTGTTCCACTATTTGTACCCCCAATTATACTTCCATACACCATTAACGATTACACTCTTATACCATCAAAACAGTTTGTCCCATTCCCTTCAAAACCCACAATTCAAACAATACAATTCTTCAGTTTCCATAAAACACCCTTAATACCATATAAACTTCCCTAAAACAACCCCCAGTGTTCCATACACCAATTGTAGTGACACTCAGGACACTGAGTGGCACCACCAACCCAGATACATTTCTTCACACACTAGACAACATATAATATAAATGGGGCAACACTCATTTTCCGGGTGGAATGCACACCTTTTCTCAGGCCCCTCTTCCCAATTTATAAAGTATAAATTCCCATCACTGTCCCAATCTATAAACTTCATACAAACAGAAAAACACGTAAAAACATGTATGGGCAGACAGATAACACAAAGAACAACTTTCACTTCGTCCGTCTCCGGCCGTTTCCCTCGCGGGAGAACGAAACCGCGGATTGGGACTCCGCTCTCGCTCCGTAGCTTGGCTACGTCTCACTCACACCACATTCACACAGCGCCGGCTCAGTCAAAATATAAGTTCGGAATTTCTTAGTTCATAGTTCTAATTTCCTCAGAGGATATCCCAAATATTCTGATGGTATTCATTCAGATACATGGTACCGAACATTTACAACAGATGGTAATAGCAATTATACAACCTATAACTCCTGTTATCACAACCAGGAGAACCCAGATAACCATTTGACAGGATACCCACTATATCCTGTCCCCTTACCCCGCGTACGACTTACAAGGTCCGTTTGTGGGTGCTCCCACAAGGAGCTGCTCGCCAGAGCCTGCCCACCCAGCCGGCAACCTACCAAACCTGTGAGCTCACTGACCCAGGGGCAGCACAAAGGCTATCCACCCTGCGTAGGACGTCTCCGTACGACTTACGGGTTCCCCTCCTTCCCTAAACGTACCTGGTCCGCTGATAGATGGTCCTTGTCTGCTCCTGCAGTGATCGGATGAAGAAGGGGAGTCCTTCCGAGCAATCTCGGGGCATGCCAAAGGCGTCCCCCCTCTCAGCCGGTCCTGCAGCCGAGCAGAGATTGTCCCATCTGGGGTGCCAAATTGATTTGCGGAATCAAACTCTATAACCCAGAGTTAGGTTATAAAGCAGGTACGTTTATTCAATGAGACGCGTATCATTGGGTGCGTGGGGGATAGTTCCTCCTAACACGCACACCGTAGGGCAAAAGCTTGGTACAGATATAGGCCGAACCAATACACAATCAGTGGAATTCACATACATATTCATTACATTCCCGACTTAGCAACATATGGTCCCGCCATGAGCAGGGACATGAAGTAATCCGATCCTGACCCATTCCTTGTGTAATGTTATAACAGAGTTTCCAGATGTTCTTTTCTTATCTGGCCACACATCCTGCTTACCTGCATTCCTATACAATAGTTAACCCTTATCTTGTCCTCTCCTTACTCAGTAGTGATAAGGTAGGTGAAGGATCTCCTCTCCAAGTTCTTTGATATTGAATATTCCCATCTGTTTTCATTCTGTCTCCTTTAAGGAAAAAGTATGTGTGATCTGAAAATGCTCAATACAACTTCCATCTTTTAACTTCTCTCCTTTCACTTATGCTTGAGTAGCTCAACCCTCTCACCTCTTCTTTATCTATTTCCTACGTTACACTTCTGTTTCAATAATGAAATACTCAGCATGATTTTCCTGTGCTGTTAGAGCTATTCTAATATCTTGTCAGAGGTTGAGGCTACATTGGAAAGCCAAGAATTGAAATAGTAGTCGGAGGGGGGGAAACAACATCCCAAACCCACAAACCCTAGGACACCTGAATGGCTGAGAAACATTTCTTTGAGATGGAAGTGCTATTGTATGGCAGAAAGCACAACAATACAGAACAAAACCAACAATATTTTGGCACTAACAGGGGGCAGGAACGTCTACAGATAAAGCTTGGGAGTACAAGCTGAATGCTGCTGGAAAGCTATTGCAGAGTTGTGCTAAAGAGCTGCGTGAAGTAACAGTCGGGAGCTTACTTACTGTGCCTGCTATGTTCTCAATGATACACGGTTCTGACCACCTTCCATTGCTTCTGTATTTACATATCAATAGGTAGAGCAGGGTAATGCCAGTTTAGCATAATGCAAAGTGAATTTGCACTTCTTCAGGTCCTGGTTCTTAACGTCATCTGAAACTGGAGATCAGACTAAGCTTCAAATGAAAAACATAATGACCTATAACCATTCTCTGCAATTTAAAGTGATCAGTATAAGATTCGATAGAATGATGTAGAAAGCGGTGTCAAAGATCAATTACAGTAGCTCTTCAGTGGCAAGAAAGACACCTTTCTAATTAAAACAGAGGTGACAGTGTAATGTATCTTGATTCTTACTTCATTAAAATGAGACTTGCTCCAAGACTTTCAGAGACACACTGGATTTTTCTACATTCAATTTTCCCTGTTTACTGAACCGGCTAAGCCAGCAAAAGCATTTTAATATCTCATTCATAGAATGGCTTATGTTGGAAGGGATCTCAAAGATCATCTAATTCCAATCCCCTGCTGTAGGCAGAGATGCCAACCATTGGAGTTCTGTTGCCCTTGGGAGGTCTGTCTGGGTGCCTATATACACATGGAAGTGCTACGCCCCTGCTCCTCTCCCTGCCCCACCGACTCATTAGCTTTCCACGAGGACTGGTGGCTCTGGGCATCTCTAGGTGGCGCTCTCCTTGCCCTGGCTTCTTCTCAAATGCCCTCTCTCATAGCGATTCCCCTCTCCATTACAAAAAGGCTACCACATTGGTGCAGATTTGCCTTAGAATATCATTCATTGTGTTTTAATTCTGCCAAAAAAATCCATCCAATTCTCCTTTAAGATTTTGAGATTTTCCTACGTGAATCTGTCAACGGTGAAAAGCAGTGCTATTCAAAAGGAAAACACAGCGTGTCTCTCTGATAAATAGCAGAACAGCCTTTGGTGACAGTAATGCACTTTATTTATTTATTTACTGTATATTTATTTTTTTTACACGAATGCATTCAACAGCCCTTACTTATATCATATAACACAGCACGGTAACATCCTATGGGTGTTCCCCTAGCCGTGCTATTCCTCCCACCACTTGGCTCTGATGCCCCACGAACTGTCATTTTCAAATGTCCGCATCAGTTCATCCCTCATAAACTCAAGCCCTTGCAGCACATAAAGTCCGCCCACGTGACTCCATGCTCTTGTTCTCCCCAAAATTTAGATTTCAGCTGTCAGCTGAATGGCAAACTTCTCATTGAAATGTCATTTCACGCACTGCTAGGTTTCCTCTTCTCCCCCGCCCTCTCCTTGTCACTAACAGAGCTGTTTTGAATCCAGATAGTCCTGATCTACATGACAAAAGGGTAACAAGACTTAACTGCAGTTCACATTTCAACAGATACAGCAGAGAATTTCAGGTAGACAAATGATGGGTGCTATCTGATACCCAGATTGGTTCTCTAAACGTGTTGGACTTAGAGTCATCCACACGTTCAACTTGTGTGAAACAGCTGTCACAAAGGCAGAACATATCCGATGTGGATCAAAATAAACATGTAGGAATAAAATCCCTGGCCAACAATCAGTCAACTGGCAAACCCTGGAAGAATCCTATGTAGAATCTCTAGATTTTAGATAAACTCTTAGATATACCTCTCTTTCTACTGAATACAGCAGGAATTCACTGTGCATACATCCTTAATCCCATTTTAAATGCCTAAATTTAGAGTGGATTAGTTTGGGATTAAAGAGCCTAGCTTTGTGAAACAGATGCTATGATAGATCACTGATGTTTGTGAACTATCCTTCTTGATTGAATCCAAGAAGATTTAGGAGCTTTTCTTCCTTTAGTGGTGCTGTGACTGAAATATCCATACATGAGTGTCTAGTGCCATTCTGTGCCCTTGAGTGCCTGATACTTCCAAGCTGTGCTGCTGGCTGTGCTACCCAAACAGAAATACTTTTAAAACAGCAGTTCAAGGCATGATGAGGTCCTCTACTAGCTGCTTACGTTTATGTTAATCCCACTCAAATACAGAGAATCAATCTATTGCAAGCCTGTTTATCTGACCCTGTTGCAGCATCTCTGATGTGAGTGCAAAAGAGCCTTTCTCCCAAGGGCTAAATGAGAGCTAAGCACCTAAAAGCTCGCCACACGCTGGATTTACTACAGCATTATTATTCCACAGGGCTATCAGACTGCTGTAAGCAAACCTTGAGGCCTATCTAAAACCTTTACTCTGTCTGAAGAGTCCTGCCTTGTTAGTATGGAATTGAATTGTGAAGTGGTGGCTTGGCTTCTGGGTCAGTGATTCTGGTTCAGCACAGCTTGCTGAGCTTGGCTCTCGGGCTGGAAGAAGCTAAGCTGCCTCAACCTAGATCAGTGCCTGAGCTAATAATCAGCAAATCCAATTAAACTGCCCTGGGATCTGGGCTCTCTCAAATGCAAGTAGCTCAGGTACTGCTGAGGTAGATGCAATCATGAATCAGAAATTAAATCCTGTTTCCTCTGTTCTATTCTTTACACAATGATACAGTATTTGGGGAGGAGTCAACTCCAGACTTAATGCTTCAAGAACAATCTGGTTTCTTATTTATATGAGTAGCAATTAGCCAGAGGAATGATTGCCAAGAGCCGTAGCGTTACTAGGCAAATTAAAGTTAAAACGGTAAGATTATTGTGTATTCAAGCTCCAAAATCTAAACACGAACATCTTTCTGTAGTAACTGAATTAAAATCACAGAATCATAGAATGGAAGGGACGGACGGAACCTCAAAAGACCATCCAGCTTCAAGCCCTCTGCTGTGGGCTGGCTGCCAATCACTAGATCAGGCACGAGATTTTTAAAAGAGAGGAAAAAGAGAAAACCAATAACTTTGAAATTAAAATACTTTTATTTGACAAGTATTTTCATATTCACCCCGGAGAGGAGAAATACAGGAATACATATTTTTCCCTCATGCATTAGCAAGGCTACTAATTGTTACGTAAAGAAATGCCACAGGTTAAAGACCAGGGTTATTTGTGCCAAAAATGCTTTGATTTTATGGTTCATGATGCCCTGAAAACTGAAGTAAGCATTAAAATGAATGCTTTTCCCCTGCAAAGGTTTGATTTTTCTCTTGATGTTCTGGGTCAGGGAACAAAGACAGTAAGAGGTCAATAAAACCCACCCCAAAACAAACTAAACAAGGTGGAGGAGGGAAAATGGAAAATAACATATGCTATGTTAGAGTCTTGATGTCCTCTAACCTGCACTTATCACACCTTCAACAAACATAGCAAATAATTGGAAGGAAACTATCATTTGTAAACAGATAAGGTACCCAGAGGACTGTTTACAAGCAGAAATGCAAATTTTTATTGCAGTTGAAAAAAAATGAGCTATTATCTCTCCATAAAATATATAATTATATTGGAAAATGCTCTATTTGGTGATTTTCTCATGCTGCTTCCTCATGGTCCTCCAGTTTGCCTTCCTCCTTAGGTGATGGATGCAGATTTGTTCACACTAGTCACCAAAGCTGAACTATTTCACACCAGTTTAACGCTCCTTAAAATTCTTTAACTCTGGTTTTAAATCTAAAAGCTAGGAAAAGTGATATATTTTGTTTCTTTCCTGCGCATGAAATATTTCACAGCCAAATTACTCCTCTAAATGCTCCGTTGTGAAAAGAAACTGATTTGACAGCAAATGGCAACTCCTGGTATCAGACCCTTACTCTTATGTGGAGCAGACTTGAGTGCTCCTGCTCTCCTGCTGTGCTCTTTTCTATTCAGGAGGAGCTTTGGAGAACTGTGAACCAACCCATGCTCCTTCCCCATGGCAGCACAGTAGACCCTAAGGAAGGAATAATAACACCTCACAACAGAAGCATGGTACACTTTATAGCTGCTGGTGTTTCTGAAAACACCATGCAGGAAAGAGCCAACTCAAACATGGGCCAAAACAAAATTCCACAATGTGATGCCAAATTCGGTGAGGTTTTTTTTGTGTATGAAGACATCCACCTAATCTTTTGAATGGTTTCTTATAGGAACATAGACTAACATAACCTATAGTACAGCAGAATGTTTAGTAGCAGTTACCTGGGCCATGTAGCATGAAGGCCTCCAGCCCAATACCTACATGCAGCAGCATCTCCCCAGCCAGAAAAAAACAATGGCCTTTCCCCATTTATCTTTTCAATTTTGTCACCCCTGAGAAGGATATCAGAAGGACAGGAAGAAAAAGGGGCTACAAAGTCCATGAGAGTTACACCTGGGCTGTGCAGGAGTACAAGGAGTGTGAAGGAAGATGTTCCACTGGGACAGCTTTCTGAAGGACTGCATACTTTAAGCGTTTTCTTCTGGAAGTAGATGTCTTCAAGCTTCGAAACAACATCAATTAACATTCTGAGCAGCTCCTGCTGCCAGAGAGGAAGACAGATAATCTCACCTTGAGCCTCTGCATATTGTTGCTTTTCTGATTATTCTTCCACAGGGTTAGACAGAAGCCATAATCTTACAGTGCTGTTAGAGGATTTTCACTCCAATTAAAAGGTGAGTCAGCAGCAATGTATTTCTTTCAACCTTGCCAATTAGAACCAGCTATAATAAATCTATTTGCTAGGTGAGCATAAGAAAATGCCAGTGAAGATAATTCAATCATTATAGTTTGTTATTTAAATGATTTATTACATATATTTATTATAGGTATCTAATTTGTGCAGATTTATCAATCCACCACCTAAGGAAATGACAGCAGAGTAAGAATCATAACCCAATTTCTTGTTCTTGCTCCCAAGATAGGTGTACAAGAAATTTAAGATAAGTGTGGGTATTTACAGTCACACTACCTGCCATTACGAAGCACAGAATGATCTTTTCTCACTTGTATACAATAGAAGGTCTCAAGCTACCAAACAAAGGAACAAGGAAATCAACAACCTGAAATCTTGGTATCTAATCAGTGTTAGTCACGTCATCTTTCGCTAGAGACAAAAGAGAGAGATTATCTTTTGAGATGATTAATCCCAGCCTGAGAGGAGTGTCTGAAATTGGAGGGATTTTTCACACTCTGATAACTAGAGAGGGAGCTCCGACAAGAAGGTCAGAATAGACATGTGCCCTGCAGATAGCTAAGGTCAGAGAGATGAATGCTTGCCTACCCACTCTGTTGAAGTGGACTCTCATTACCTGCACATGTTGCATTTAGAGTAGGTGAGTTCTGTTTCTATAGCTGCTCAGACTGCAAACTGCAGTAATATTAACCAGAAATGTTTCTAGTCTCTTGTCTTGGACATATAACTTCAGAGTTCCGTATGGACAAATTATGTTTGGGAGATCCTTGGTTACAGCTCCACTTTTTTCTTATTCTAGAAGCCACTGAGCATCATTTGCTCGCTGGTGCTCACTCACTAGTTCGAGAAGAGGGCTCAACCAAATGACTGAAGTTATACGAGAGATAAGGACTGTTCCAACTCAGGTTTTTCTATGATTCTATGAAACTATGAGGTATAAACTACAGTATTACAAGTACAATTTCACTTCTCTGAAACACAGTGATTTTTTCCAGAGAAAAACAGCAGCCATTTAAATAAATACTGGTGAAACAGAAGCAAGTCAGAAATCTTCACTTGCCTAAAGCTGCAGTGGAAAGAGATAGAGACTGAAACAACACAGGAACAAACAGGATGGCTCAAACTAACACTCACACTGCAAGTCATCTGAGCAATCCCCTTTCTTCAGTCAAAACTGGTTGGGAATTAGATTCATCACTTGGATGAGAGCAGGTAAGAACAGCAGTGTAATTGTACATTGCTGTCTACTATAATATGGTTACTGGACCTTCTGCACAGAGTAAATGAAAGTTTAGATTTTCATAAATCATTTTTGCTCCATCAATTTGTAAGGATTACTCCTGATAAGTACAGCACTTATAACTGCTGTCTGTTTAAAAAATAATGAGATATGGGGGGACAAAAGGGGCAGGCAAAAATCAGAAATGCCAAGCTAAGCCCAGAAATCCCTCAGGTTTATAGCCCAACACCTCCTTCTACTTTTGGATGGGAAAAACCTATTCCCAACGCCACACTGGAGCTGGTGTCATGCTCCTGAGAAAGGCCCATGAACTGGCTGCAAAAGGTACTGAGTATGAGCTAAGAGCCAGCCAGAGGGATCATGACAGCCTTCTGGTTCTGCTTCCTTCCCCTGCTCCTCCCCAGCCACTGACAAGCAGCATTTCCATGCATGACCAGTTCGGCAGCATGAGCAGCATTGGTTCAGTTTGGTGAAATCCAAAAGCACAGCACTGTGTAAGGAAGGGACACTCTTACTTGGTTTGGCAGTAGGATTTTTAAACATCCAAAATAAGAAAGATAAGTGACTAATAGCAGGAGTGTACACGTGATCTGGGAACTGGTGCAAGGATGGTCATAACTGTCCGTGGCTACAATGATCTTCATCATTCAATATCTGTTCTACATGCTAGAGACATATTTCAGTAGCTCCCAGACTAGGTGTGAATCTCTTCAGCAAAAGCAGAACATTTCCAGTAAAATATGCTCTGGGAATCAAAGGCAGAGTTTGGAATGAAGCGCGCTTCAGGCCTTGCTTGGTCTTCCTTAGGTGTGGGTTTTCTCTGGAAGCGAAGCTAGTCTGAACGCATGGAACAGTACCAACAGTACCCACCTCCTGCATGCACAGTGAACTTGAAACTTCTGACAATTTTTTCCCTACTTTAATATTGAAGGAAGAATATCAACATCCTAAATTGGTTCCTACATCCTGGGAGCTCCTGATATGAAAGAAATACCTTGAGGAACTGGCTATTGATCTATTACAAAAAGTGAGCAAATTTAACCAAAAATAAAAACCAAAACACTTTAAGAACAGTTCCATGCGCCAAGTGGTTTTCAGGCAGTTTCACCATTAATATCAGGTTATGGCCTTTTGTAACATGCTGCATTTCAGAAATCTTCTAATGTGCACATCCATTGTCCTGCAACAAGTTAACTTTCTTGCCTACCTGCTTGTTACATCTGTCAATCATGTGTGAAAACTCATGCCGGAAAGTAATCTGATGCCACAGTTGTACTCAATAGCAGTGATAACGATGAACTGTAAGGCTCAAAGGACTTTGGTGGCTGCAAACCATCCACAATCTGAACTCCAGCATTTACTCTCAGGATAACTTTCAATAAGCCCTTACCAGCAAAATAAAAAAAGAAAATCCTAACAAAACAGAAAGAAACTAATACTAAAATGTGAACTTCTGACAAGAGCTAAATCAAGGATCTACATGCACACAGGGTTTTTTTTTTTCCAAATCTTGCACAGAGAGAGCACAGTGGGGAAATTAAAGCTAAGAGGGAATAATTCTTCATTTCCTATGCACTCTTGACTCCTATATGTATTCTCAGAAAAACAAGCTGGCTCTGTACCTACTTGAAGCGTTTTGCATCCAGAGGGCTGAGCCATGCAGGTGCCTCACACTGGGCAATTGGAACCCAGCAGAAAGGAACTTCAAACAAAACAAAACAACAACAAGAAAAGAGGGAAAGTAACAACTTCACCTATGTTCTTCCCTGCCTATCTTTATATCTGAGCCGCTGGGAAGTACTTAACTTTACAGGAAATGGAGATAGATGGAAAGAGATGTAAGGTATAAAATGTTTTTTTTTATTGTTTAACTTGTCTGACTACTCATGTAATACTTTTCATCAGTATATACGCCTCAGACCATCTCAACAAACAGATCACAAGTCCAACTGGAAACAAACTTCACTAAGACCAGAAGAGTCATTTGTGATTTAAACAAGTGAAAGGTATTTATTTCCTATCATATTTCCTCCCTAACAACCCAAGGAAAGAAGAATAATGTAGAAGAACAATTTCTGCTCTGTAGAAAGCCTGCTCATGCTTGACCCCAGACATGATCAGATGAACAAGAAGCCTACCATGATGTATGTATACCAACTACTGACGTCTGGGTAGGCCTCACTACTTTAGATTCCACAAAACCAGACCAATGCACCCATCTAGGCCTGGGGCAGGCCAATCACAACAGGGCAGCTTTGTATTAGTTAAGCAAGAGTGCACCATCCATGCCAGCATCACAAATGAGCCAAAAGAAGGAAGTCTTGGCAGTCTGATTTAAGCAAACTCCAGGGTAAAGCAAAACAAAACAGAAAAATAAGAGAATTACTATTAAAGAAAGAGAAGCATCTTAAACCCGCTATTCTTACTCATAAACTTGTAAGTACGGTCTGCTGCAACACCAACATAGAGGCTGGGACCAAACTGGTTGACGCATTCGTCGCCCTAAGGACTGGTGCTGGCTCACTCAAAGCTGGCAGCAGCACTTTTCAGCAAGGACGTACATCCACCCTTACTTTCCGTGTGCCTTCACAGTTCTACGCAATTAGAGCTGGGACAAAGTTAATTTATTAGATTACATTTTTATAGAAATTTCTCCTCCTCCTCTACCCCATGGAGAAGTTGTGTTTAAAAGAATGGTCAGAAATAGTTTCAGATACAGATACGTTGTAGATTTTGACAGTAGCTTCAGCACTAGCAACTGGTTTCAATTTTTTATATTTTTTTTCATAATGCATTATCATATTGTTATCATGCATTGCTTTCCTGAGCCTTCTATCTGGAGGGGAAAAATGTAGGAGAAAAGATTTAATTAAAAAAAATAAAAATTATTTATGAGTTTGTGGTTACTAACACAACACACATTTTAATTAATATTGGATATGTCCCCCCAGAAATCCTGCATTAAATATTTTAAATAGATATGTACAAATAAGGTTCTTTTTTTTTTTTTTAACCTGAGGGCAAATCTCTCATTTACCTAAATCAATACGTATTGATTTATGGATGATGTTTGTGTCTTTATGTATTACATCAGCTTGGACTGATCCCTTGGCTTTTCTTACTAGATTCACTAGTTTGCCTTAGAAGATAATATGCTTTGTTCAAATATGTGCTGGAGGCAACAGAAACACTACTCAAACATGCATTGCCATTCACTTCTCCCAGTCTGTATTTAAAACAATACCTCTGGTTTAGATGCTTGTATAATTTAAATCAGGCGTGCACAAAAGCTCAGCAACAACAGACCTAGGTGGAAGGATGGACCACATGGAAAATCCAAGTGTCTGTGTATAACCTAGAAAAGTTTTGGCCCTGGACTTCATGGAAAAGTCAGCAAAATGTCAGCCTGTCACATCTTATTAACAGTAATAGTAACAACTCTCATTTCAAACACACAAATGCCACCTGCAGCTCTTAAGGTTCTCAGCAAACATTAGGACATCAGCCTTAGAAAGGTAATGCTTTGCTTTTTATCTAGGGAGATACTGAGGCAGGAGGAGCAGAAAGAGCAGAGGACAACTCCAGACTGTGCCCAGGGATGTACCAGAGGTGAGAGCAGAGAAAGGAGAAAAAGCAGATTTCACAGAGGGAACACTGGAGCAGTCAAGGCAGAATCAAATGCAGCCAGGGAAGGCTCTCTTCTTATTTCACTATCTTTTATTTTTAAATCATACCCAGATCTGGTGTAAACCAGGGTTAAACTGAATTGTACTAGTGTTATAACCAGCCCAGCACAGTTGTCCAGTAAATATCAGAAGAGATTGGTAACAGATTGGCAGAGTGGGCTTTTGATCTGCTTCATACTTCACAAATGCTGCAGATGTCCTTTGCTTAAAATAAAAGAGGCCAACCAAAAGCAAATTTAGCAATAAGTTTCACTAACTTGACTCTAATTGAACTGTCGTGTGTGTAACCATTCCAGAGAAATGGCAATCCCTGCAATCAGCTGAAAGGAAAGAGGCTGCAGGAAAAATAAGGCAGAGACACAGATAAGAAGATTTTATTCAGCTTTATTTGACAAGTTTTATTATACTGAGAAAACATAACATATCTAATCTCTTTGCAGCTGTTGCAGCCCTTCAGCCTTTATTACTTAAATTCTATTAGATATAAAATTGTTTCTATTTGTCAATGGCATGATATCTTCTTTTATTATTATTATTATTATTATTATCATCAGAGAGTCTTGCAAGTATGGCTATGAACATAATTTCTGGTCCATCTTCTCACCAATACTTAAGGTTACCCTGTAATGTTTGCCTGTTTAAATGACATACTTTTTCAAAAGGCCTGGAGAATGGTGCATGTTGTTAGTACACACACAGTGGCACTAAATAAAACTCAGCAAGTAATGAAAACCTCTGCAAACTAACTGGGAGAGCTAATTATTTCTATTATGGGTGCTGAAATTTCAGTCATATTGGGCTCAGCTGAATACTCATTCATGTGAAAGCCTTGAAACAAAGTCTTTCATGAGTGTACACGGGTTTTTCTGTTTGTTATTTGTGAAAGTTTAATTTTAATTTTTCACAGAAAGATGAAGGACATTCTTTTTCCAACAGGAATTCCTACTACTACCAGTAAAGTAGTAGGCAGCAGCTACAATAAAGCAGCTGCGCTGCCTGTTTCTCTCCTTGTCCCTAGTACAACGCTTCAGACCCTAGCAGGATGAGAGGGGTGCCCTCATCACAGTTTCTCCTTGGAATAGAAGTCTGGCAGTTCATGGAAAGCTGTGACAAAAAGCTATGACCACCCAGCTGCCCTTCCCACAAGGTATGCACACCTCACTTCCACAAGCACACACTTTTCATTTTTGAGGCAAAATATTTTACTTTCCGAGAAAGTGATTTTTCTAGCATCACTGCCAAAGAAAATCAGAATGTGTCATCATCAAAATTCTGTTACAGCTGGTTTCAACAGATGATTTTTGACCAGATGTTCTTGCAGTGTCAGCAGGTTAAGACAGAGAAAGGGTAGGAGAAACATTAAGGCAAAGGTGTCTTGCCCACAAACCTCCAGCAGACAAGAATATAACATTAGCATCTCCCCAGATGCCTGCTCTTGCCTGCACTGGGAGCATCATATTCATCCTGCCAAAAAGGGCACTTTCACGCTGAACAAAATTAGTATTTGAGATTCTCAGTGCCATAAAAGTTTAACAAATGAGTAAGACACTGATTCTGGATGCATAACAATAAGGAGAGGGAGTTGTTTTCTCTTTTGCCTATTGTTTTTTATTGATATTGTAATCTCTTTCTCTCTTTTTATTAGTTTAATTTTCTTTTGTGTAATTTTGTTTTTATGGAGCAGATTTGTCCCTGCTGTACCTCTTGCAGAATTTCAGGAGAGACAAAGATATCCCTTTGTGTTTTCAAGAGATAAATAAAACATTAATACCTTTCTCCAAGCTTTCATGTTTAGATATTATGGGTAATTTTTCCATAGCTTCTCTTTATTATATATAATAGTCATGACCAAGTCATGGCTCATGAGCAGTTCATGATCTGCTTGCTTATGAAATGTGCCGATTTTCTGACTGCATATTTTAGTATGCTGAAATGTGAAAGGCATTCGTTTTGGACAGCAATATGTATGGAAATGAAGTGAAAAGTTCAGGAGCTGGGAGTCACTGCCTCAAGCAGGAACAAGATACTGCGAAGCGGTTGATCTCCGGTAACTTGCTCCCATAGGAATCAAAAGCTTTTCTCTCTTGCTCTCCTGCTGTGCAATGTGCAGTGTCTCACAAATTAACTCCCTCAAACCAGTGGCCAAAATTTTAGAAAGATGGTCAGCTCTCTTAAGTGGGCAGCAGAGAGTCAAGAAGCTGGATGAGATCACAGACGTAAGAATGAATACATCCGGAAGCAATCAGATCTTCCAAGACAGTAGGTAGAGGTATGGTTTGGAGAGATAGAAGTATATCAAAGAAGAGTGAGAAACACATGAAAAATGCAGTGATAAACCTGATTTGGAAAGATACAGGTATGTAGTGGGGGAGTTAAAATTTTACAGGGATATCTGAAGTGAGACTGCAAGGAATGAACAAGAAGTCACAGCTAAATGGTGATTTTCCTAATTAACAGATTGCGAAGGGTCATGCCCTTCATGAAACTAAAATTCTCTTGGTGAGTACATCACAAGTAAGTCTTCAGAATCATGAATCAATCACGTCCTTTAGTGACCTATTAGATCAATGTTTTCAGGCTGTATTTCTGATCATCAACCACGGTTTGGAGATAGAAAGTCCAATGAGTGTCTACAGAAAGCCATGATAATTCATACACAACCAGAACTGAGTTGCTAAAGGAGGAAGACCTCATCTACCTCCTGCCTGCCAAGCAGCATGGGGAACACGAAATGGGGGCTGTGATCAGCCCATAACCTTTCCTCTCTGCTGCTCCTTTATAGTCACTCTCTGCCCCTGCTCCAGCATGGGATCCCTCCCACATGACAATTCCTTCCTGTACTGATCCTACATGAAATTCCCACAGGCTGCAGCTCTCCAAGAACTGCTCCAACAGGTCTGTACTACAGGGCCCCTCATTTAGGAGTGATTGCTCAAGCACGCTCAGAACTGGCAGCTCCTCCAGACCTTCTGTTCCACTATGGGCTCCTCTCCATAGGCTACAGCTCTGGCCCAGGGCCTATTCCTATTTGGATTCTCCACGGGCTGCACCCTTCTTCAGGCCACATCCACTGCTGCACCATGGGCTCCTCTCAGGCTGGAGGGAATACCAGCATGGTGCACTGGCTAAGCTCTGTCCAGTGAAGGATCCCTTTTAGAGTTGACTGGAGCTTTCTCCTCCTAATCCAGCAAAGGGCAGCTGCTGGATTCTGCACACAGACACCAACTCCACAGCCCCCTGCAACCACACCTTGCCACATAAACACAATATAGCACATCAAACTGTGCTTCACAGTGATATTAAAGACCCTGTAGGGATGGAGACTGGGATATTCTTAAAGTATGTAAACATCAACTTCACCACAAAATCCTTCTGTCATAGCCAGAAGTCAGGCCTCCTCCACCTACATGGTGTTCCACCACTGTGCTCTGAGGGATATACAAAAAGACATCTACCTGCCCAGGGGCAAATTCAACAGGACATACATGATCAAAGCATCAGTGTCCTGAAGGAAGAATATGTCTTTGTAGTGCAACAATTAGAGCACAGCATGTAGGGCGTATCGGAGGCAACTGAGTCATATAGTCATTTTTTGAATTGTTTCTATCTATTTATAGCTCTTTTATATACCCAACAAAACTTAATGTGAAGTACTTTCACAATTTCTAGACCCCTTAGTCATGTTCTTCCTTGCTTTGCACTCCATCCCCTGTAACTGGGCTGTTTGGTGTTGTGTTGGTGCCTATTTTGCTTAGAGACTCAGGCAAGTGGAATCAAATAAATGTAACCCACTCAAAATGACAGTGCTCATTACAAGTGGTTGCTAAAACCAGAGAGCGTGGAGTGTTGAGGCCTGAAGCCATTGAATCATTATAAGAAAGCACAGTCTTTCTCCTGTTAGAATATTCAATGACTCAGTTTTCCTATTTTCTGTTCTTGAATGCATATACTAAAACTGTTTTCCAATTAGTAAGTGATGAGCTTTTATTAGACTTCTCAACACCGCAGACATGGTTTTGAGCACACCTGAAATTTAATCATATAAATAACTCTATCCTCTGAAGATGAATTTGGAAATAACATGAAAACACAATTTAGGCCACAGGAAGATGAGAGAAAATCCAAGAGTCTTCCTGAGATTACAGAGAAGCATAGCAGGATTTTTTTCCTCTGGTTGGGTGCTTTTGTCAGGTTTCTTTTGTTTGTTTTTGTAAAATAATAGGGTTTCTGCTGTGTGTTAGGAGCAAATAAAACATTGCACACACTGGAGTATTAAAATTATTAAAATATAACATTTGTTTTGATATTTGTTGCTTTGCATACAGAGTATTATTCAGATTTTCAGAATCTAAAAATAAAAATTTTAAAAGATGAGCAGAGCTGCAAGGATGTGACACAACATCAACCGTCCAGAACTGAGACATTAAATAATTATAAGGCACTTAGCACAGACAAACTACAGTCCAAGCATAAACCAACAAATCTTCATTACACTGCTCTGAGACAGAAACTGTATGCCAATTTTTTAGATGGGAAACTAAAAAAAGAAAAAAAAAAGAGAGCAAAATCTTTATTGTTCTGTAATAACTATGACCAAATGATTGTATTGTCAATCTATCATGTTAGCTGGCTTACACAAAGCATTATGCAAGAATTAGAAATGGTTTATGCTAACAAAAAAA
>JACDJE010000005.1:3712717-3811147 GCA_016647715.1 Pavo muticus
AAAAAAAGGACAATAAAAAGCTCAAAACCTAAAAAATTTCACTTATCAACAATAACAACAAAAACCCTGTTTTTCTGTTTGCTCTGGATTTAGGCTAGAAATCTACATGAACTGAACGTATGTTTTCAAAGACATTATCATTCTAGGAGCATAATTATGTGGCTCTACAGAAACTGGAGTGTTACTCCTGAAAAGAATCATGTTTAGTCCATAAAAACAATCTAATTAATTTAATAAGATTTAATAGAAAATAATTTTGCCTATCTCTGGAGGACTTGCAAAACCAACAGGTGAGATTTAATTATACAGAATCATGATTTGGAGGGAAGAATCAGTATCCTCTCCATCTTTGGCACCTTACTCTTCATAAAGTACTTCTGAGCGCTGTTTCCCAGTAAAGCTACATCTAACACAGAGCATCTTTACATCGAGGCCACAGAAGTGAGTCACTGCTACATCACTGGGGGCTTTGGATAGAGAAGGACTCTTCAAAGCTGTGCTCTGTGTAGCAAAGAATGCTTCATCTTTCCTGCTTGTTGTGACAGTGTATTCAAGATGGCATAGACCTGTGCTAGGTTCAGCATACATTCTGAGTAAGCAATAGGATGGCTAAAAATAACTATGAAGATTAATCTAAACTAACTGAGCTGCTGAAAAAAAAATTATTTCACTGCACCTGGTTGTGGATACTTGTCCTTTCTCTGCCATGAGAGGTATCAGGATACTCAGGAGAATGCAGGTTATGTTTTTGTTTCTTTTGTTTTTGTGTGTGTGCATGCATGTGTGTCTTTTGTTGTTTGATTGGTTGGTTTCATTTTTTGAAATCAGTTTTGAGCCAGCACAGCTCCCTGATCTGACTCATCAGACACCTACACCAGCATTAGGTCTGGCCGAAGGAAGATGGGGGAACAAATAGCCTGGGATGAAAGGAAAAGCAGCACAGCTCTTTTCTAGCTTGGATTTAAACAGTATTAAATCCAGTGCAAAACTGCAGCTATTATGTCTGCCCCCAAATAACAAAAGAAACAATACAAAAGCATTAGGAAAATAAATATGGTCAACAGTAAAATACCACCTCTGATAGCTAAGAAAAGAAAACTACGCATTTCTCAGCTCTATAATTCAATCCTAATAAGCAGTCTGGCTAATAGAACTGGATAATAGATTATATTTGATGATTCACCAATTAATGAAACACATGGACACTTTCTGTAATTTTTCAGCTGAAAGAGACTGTGGAGCTGTTAGCATAAACACAAGTGGCAATGTTATGAACAGATTCAGAAAAAGGGATCTCAGTGTACTCAGCAGAGAAAAGGGTTGGCCAAGGCTCTAAAATATTCCTGTGTGATTGGTTTAGTTTGCCGAATAGTGGAGTTCCTGGAAAACCACCATTTTTTATTATTTAAACAAACGCCCAGGGATTTGCTATCAACCCCCTTGATAATCAGTCCACTCCAGTTTTGTTCTGGTTTTATATATATGTATGCACAGAATCACAGAACTGTAGGGGTTGGAAAGGACCTCTGGAGATCATCAAGTCCAAGCCTCCCCCTCCTAAAGCAGGTTACCTACAGTAGATTGCATCTCATATCATTAGTAGTTTCACAATATTGGAAGAATACTGACCAGTTTTACTTAACAGCTACATCTGTCCTTTTTTTTTCATGTAAGAAATCTGAGTTGCACACAAACCTCACTAAAATTGCCTAATTTTAATTGTAGTTCATACATTCCTTACATACACACAAAGTGTACACACACTTAACTGCCTGTTTTCACTTTAAAAAAAAAAACAAAAAACAAACAAACAAAAACCCTACTCTTCCCCCCCCCCCGCTCCCAATTTTGGGAATCTGAGTTACAGAAAGCCTTGTGTTCTATGCTGGTCAGACTTTCCTTCTTCACAGAGGATTGCATCTGAATTTAGCCAGCTTTATAAACTGCTGTGCACTTAATTAGATTCTCCAACAGAGTAGAGTTTCATCAACATGTCAGCAAGGGATTTCAACCTTGGGAACAGTAGAATAAATTACTGATGCATTAACTAACTTTTATATCTTGTATAATAGCTGTAGAAGGATAAACGGGAAAAAGACAGATTTTCCTACTAGCTTTCAATGCCGAGAACCAAGATGGCTTCCATTTCCTTTTCATCTGCTTACTGTATTTTGTTACATTTGTGATCCCTGATCACACTCTGGAAGCCTTCAGGCACGTTCCTAACAATTTTGCCAATTAGAAGTCAGGATCAGAGAGATTATGGGCTTTCCAAATCTAACTCAGGACTGTAAAGTGTTATTCCCCTCCAGTTTGCTCCGCTTTCTGCCACTGGTTATTACCCTAGGTACTGGACCCTGATAGGGAACATGTGGTTATAGCTTGTACACCCAATCCAGGAGACAGTGTGTAAGCTTAAGTCACACTTGAGGCTGACTTTACATTAGAATCATAATCACAGAATCATAGAATGGCTTGGGTTGGAAAGGACCTCAAGGATCATCAAACTCCAACCCAATGCTGCGGGCAGGGCTGCCAGCCTCCATATCTATTACTAGACCAGGCTGCCCAGGGCCCCATTACCTGCTAACAGGAAGATTTCAAATTACATTGGGGACAGCTGCTTCTGCCAGCTGAGAGTGGGAACACTTCAGTACACAGAAACAAGAGCTGAAAGGGCCACATTTTGAGATGAGTAAGACCTTGCAGCTTGAAGCAAAGACCTGAACACACTCTTCAGTAATTTGACTCAGTACCTATTCTAACAGCACATGCAGCATGTGGTGTGCAAGCTCACTGGGCCTGCATGAGGATTTGGTGTGTATTAGGTCATACATTGTGCAGTGTGCATGGCAACAGAAAAAAAACATAATATAGAGAGAAGGGTTGCTTGAGAAGCCCCATGAAGACTCATTGCATAACTCAATCTTTAAAAGTACTGCCTTTGTTAGAGTTAAAATGGTGCACTGAGAATACAGTCCCTAGATTTTAATCACATGAAGATATTATTTCTCATTTAATACACTGCTGGATTTTCCTCTTATGAACAATATTTTCATTAGCATTTTCCCAGACAATCTAGCTGATATGTTGGAGAAAATCCATTTTCTTCATGATGAAGCGTTGTTTTCTGTCTGAAGGACAGCTTTTCAATTTTGAAAAATGAACAGACTAACAAAATTTCAATAACTTTGCCCAGATTATTCCTTTCTGAGGGCATTTTCACAAACATATTTTATTCATGCAAAACAATATAAACCACTAAATGCAAACAGCTGAAATACATTGTTGCTCAATAAATGATCTGCCTTACGTCTCTCATATCAACCCAACTGCAACATACTTCTGAGTCTTACGTAGCTGAATTTGAGGAGATAATAGTACAGGATGACTTGCTGAAATCTGCCCAGAATTCTTCATTACCTTTTTTATACACACACATGCATTTAGGAAGCCTTTCCTTCTAGAAAGAAATGGATGATGAACCAGGAAATTGACACATAAGAAAGCAAGAAAAAATAAATCCACATCATGAGCTATACTATAAACACACACTGACCAAGAATAATGAAAATCTTCTCTTTCTATGCAAGAAACAATTATGGGAGAAACTGTATAGTACTGACTGACTTTTCCTCATGAGAAATAGGCTGGCACCGACATGCATCCATCAGAGACAACCAGATCAGTAAGACAACAAGATGTGGGTGGATGTTATTCCTCACCATAAAGCTCTACTGTAATTAGATCCCACAGGCAAATCTTTGAACTAGGGACAGAGCTTCCAAGATACAGCATGTTAAAGAACCCATCACCTTCACAGAAATTTAACTGACAAAAATCATACCACTCAGCAGTCAGCACCTGCTTCTTCCCTTGCACAATATGGCAGAACTTTAGCAGTATTACTATTATCAGTTTAGGCTCCATAAGGAAGAGGCTTTATTACATACACTTTTCAGGAGGAACTAGTGTAATCAGAAGAAGACTGCTTAGGTGTTAGCTTTCCCTATTCTGAAGTTTCAAAAATAGCAACAATTCAGCAGTCCCCAAATGCCTGTCTCTCTATGTATGAATCAGAATAATAATAAGGCGCCCAGTAAGTCCATTCCTTTGAAAGGGTCTGTCACTCACATAAGAAATATTTTTCCATTTTCCATCCCAGCTACTTGCACTCAGATATGTTTGGGGATAATTTCACTTCAGACCTTGCAAATAGAATGTATTGGCTGCAAACAGTTCTTTTATGTTCAACCTGTCCTGCATTAACATTTAAATAATCCAGCCCTCTTGTTGGATTTTATGGGATCTTTCTGACTAATGACCGGAGAGAAGTCTGAAAGCTTTCCCATTAGGTGGAGTGAGTCTAATTTACAAACTCAACATTGGGTAACTTCATATCTATGTAAAGGAGAAGTTTTTTAAAATAGCAGCAGATCAGTAACAAACATCATCCAGTGACATTAGTTCAACCCTGAAATTCCCATGTCACATCCTGAGGGTCACTGAATTTGGCCTGGAGCTTTCTCCAGTCAAATAAGCCCCAGTCCTGACCCTACTAAGTTTGCAAAATCTGAGATCACTCTTCAAGTAGCACAGCTTTAGGCTTACTGCAGCTCTAAAATGTCTGCAGAGAGGAGGTGAAATGCAAAAAGTCATCTTTTCTAGGCTGTCCACGAGACAAACTTGCAAACAAACTATCTGTGAATGCTGATGCTAATATGTAACATGACAGATTAGCACTTACAGGTGTGGGTAATGTAAAGAAGAAAATTCTTTCTAGTCGGCAATTTTTTCTACTCTTTTTTGCTCAGGTATGAATATACTTTCAAAGGCTGCTCAGAGCATCATCTCCTGAGCTGTTTTTTTGTTTCTAAAATACAGCATTTGCAGGACTAAAAGAGATACAGGTTTCTTCCTCATATTTTTTTTTCTGTTTTTTTGCCTAAAGCCAGAGAAATAAATGATTTCTGCAATATCCTTCATCAACCATTTTCGCAACTTAACTACCCCTTGTGTGAAGAACCATACCTTAGAACTTGGCTTTCAAAGTTTTCATTTGCCACGCATTGCACTTTCCCCCTTTTTTCCTGCTCCTCAAGGTCATCTCTCTTTGATGATGTGACAGAGCCATGCAAGAGGGACATTAATCTGGGAGTTTGGTAGCACAAGAAAAGCCACTAAAATGCTGCATATGGAAAATCTGCCTTTCTCAGCCCTTCCAAGTTATTTGAACCCTGAAATTTAAACTTAATGAACTGATGGTCATAAGCAGATATGCAAGCCCAGAGAAATGGTGGTGAAGCTCACAGCTGTGACTGGTTTCAGAGCAAGCTGTTGTGTAGTGGGCACCTCTGGGATGCAGTGAGATGCAGTGAGGTGGGAAGTGAGAGCCAACCATGCAGGACTTAATTTCTGCACGCTTTGCAAGAGAAAGTCAGACAGTAAAGAAGTTTGTTTTCCTGAAAACAAATAGAGAAGATATAAATGGCAGGTGCTGCCAGAAGCTTTTATACAGACACAGGTTGATATCTCATTCTTTCAACCTGCAGGGAAATAAAATACCCTCTTTGCCAATATGAAATGCCAAACACTTCGTGTGGCTCCAGAGACACTTCAATTCACAGATCCTCTCATATGTCTTTCCCTGGGATCCTAAATGTGTCCATCATTCTCTTCTTCCCAAATGGAGGCTGGGGTATCCATTTGTCACATCTGGTGCGGACTGCTGCAGTTTAGAGGCTGGCTCCAGTTAGTTCAAACCCAGAGTCTGTCTCTTCTATATTTCAGGCCCCTGCTTATCACCCACCTTCCCTTTCCTCTTCCAAGATCTCATTCTAACCAGGAAAATAAATGAAACAGCAAGGCACTGTTGCTGTTACCATTTACCTTAAAGACATCTAAAGCCTCCTGTGATAGATACTGGCCAGACAGAAAAAAATAAGATGAGCATAAATATGGCATAAGAATCTGCTATTAATTAAGTGAACTGATTGCATGAGAACAATTTCTCATTGCTTGTAATCCTTCTCAATGGTCCCGTCTTTCCATCCTGATCCAGCTGATGTGTGAGTACCGCACTGCCCTCTTCTGGTTGTCTGCTCTTCAGACCTCATAAGCAGTTACACTGGAGAACTAACACGATAATAAAAAGTTTCACACTAATATAAACCAAACTTTCTTAGGAGGTGATTTGTCCTGGTGTAAGCTGTACAAACTGCTCCAAATCTTTCTCTACGCCTCTGCTGAAGATCAGTCACAACACTGTGCCTCACAAAGCTAATGCAATGGCACTTTCTAACCAATTCCTAACCTATGCTGAACGTTCTGGTGCCACATGCAACACACCTGGGAGAGCCTTGCTTTGTCTTAGTGTGTAAGTGGTGTAGATGCTTGCAGAAAGCTTCCTGCCAGCACAAACAACATCCTTCTGCAAATACCCGCCCTATCCAGCCAGTCACACTCACCATCGAAAACATCCATGAAATCAATGACAAAGTCAACAAAACAATCACCCAAATGAATGACTTAGGCAACAGTTTAATGTACACAATGTAGGATTCCCCAGTAATTCTTAGTAACCAGACTTGTTGCGGGAAGAGGTCCTCTGATGGTTTTAAATGAGTCATTACTGCCCCACCTCATCCTCACTCAGCAGAATTTCAGGAAATATCTCTAAGGCAGGAGATTTTCAACAATAATTTTCTATCTTCTGTACTAGGCTGCCATCACCTTATTCTCTATTTTAAGATATCTGAGTCCAGGAAAGAAAAGTTCAAGAAAGATGGATAAGAGACTTCAGAGACTGTCTGAAAAACAACCCAGCAGCTGTTCAGCCAATGTGCACTGTATACAAATGTTGGAGTTTATTCCTATTTTTTTTTCCAAAGCCTTAGTTTTCATCCAGTTTTACTGTCAAATGACAAACAGCAAGAAACAGCCACAACACCCCACCTCCAGCTGTGATAATTAATAACCTGTCAAGACAGAGATCTGGCTGTCTTAGGAAATCTAATGTCTGGCTAGAGGTGATGAAAAATACTGAAGAAAAAAAACACAAAGAGGGGGAAAAAATGCATGATTAAGTTACACTCAATAGGGAAAAAGAGCAAAAACAAAAACCGAAAAGGAAAAGACACCACTTTAATAAAACAACCTTTTTCTATATTCATGCATATTTAAAATAGAGTTAAAGCTTGTTCAAGGACTCTGTTTTCAAAGAGGAACAAAATCCTTAGCAGAAGAGTTCTGTGTAAATGCAAACTGTTCCTATGATTTCCAATTCAGTTGTAAAGGCTGTTCAGATATTCTTCTTCCTGCAAAATTAATTCTTTCCACTTTTAACCTAAACTCACTGAAGTTCACACAGTCTTCCACCAATATTGGCAGACTTTAGATTTTGAATAAAACAGATTTGGTTCACTTTAACAGTGAATACTCATCTTGCAAGTGAGTGAAGAGAGTTAATTCTCAAGTCCACTTTTGGATAGCTGATCCATCTCTTTAGCATTATAGGACATAAACCCCTCGATCATGTGACTCCTACCTAGAAACAATCACTACTGCTCAATGGCCTACATGACAAATACTAAAACAACAAAAAATCTGTTTTGGTCTGAACAAACACTGCTTTGTCTTTTATCTTTGTTTCTTAAGACAGAGATATCCCTGTTTTAATCCTTGTCATCACCAGCCCATCAAAAGGGGCCTATTCTAAAGTCTTGCTGCGGAAGCTCAATATCACAATATCACTATCAAAACATTCAAAATCAGTCTGGGTAATGAGTTGAACTAGCCTACGAGGCCATCGGTTAGGCAAAGAGAGCTAGAAGATGTACGAACAGATTGTTCAACAAAAACAATATAACTACTTTTTTTTTATTCAGGGATGTTCCACAGGAAGAGCGAAAAGCAGAAAGACTCAGTATGCAGGTACCCTTCAAAGAAAGCATACATATTTATCTACTACTCATATTCCAAGATAGAGAAAAAGTGAAAAGCCTTTCCTGCGCACAAAAAAATGAAGGTGAAATAGATCTTTTATTTGAGATTTGTGTCACTTGAGAGTTGAAGGTAGGCACACATAGGGGAAAATAGCTTTTCAATTTTACGTTGCAAAGCACTCTGCTCTCCAAGGAAATATGAGAACATGGCAACTAATTGAAACTAGCAGTCAGCTTTGACTAAGTAGGACGTGATTAGCAAACTAGAACTTAGCCAAGCATCCTGATCCACACTTCTACTCTGCTCCATCTTCTTCTTTTAAAATGCTTGACTGCAATCTATCACTATACAGGTATGTTTAGTTCAGCTTTTCATTCCATTGGAAACAATTACATGTGGAGAACACCTGTTAATCAACTGTGCTAATTTAAAAGGGAAAAAAAAATCCAATTTAACTTCGCAACATGTTCCCATTAAGATGATGTTACAAATTTTAATTAATATCTTGATTAAACACTATTATTCATAGTTCTATTCCAGTCAATGAGATCAAATCTTCATTGTGATATTGCTATTTTCACACAGAGAAAAAAATGACTTGTTAGGAGCTATGGTGCTCTTCTTACTAAGGCAGATGTAAATCAGAGTTAAGCTAATTGAAACCACTGGCACGATTAAACCAGTGGGGGTGGCAGTCCTTGTTTGCATTTTGGCAGGGTGTAAATTTATCTTGATGACAACTGCAAATAACATGTCCAAGAAAGATTAACAAACAAAACTAAATTAAACAATTAATGGCATTGCTTGTACAGGCAGTAATACCTGCAGTATGAACTTCACCCAATGGTGAGTCATCTGCAGCATTTGGCTTATGAACAACTAGATGAAATATTAGTTCTAATCAGAATAACCCTTTAGGCTATAATCTTTATTTTTATGGTAGAAATACTCTTTCAGACTTTGGCACAGCTGTAGACAAGCAGAGTTAAGATTCTTCTCCTCCATTGCACCTCACAGGGAAGCACCCTGGATTTCCAAAGAATCTCCTCCAGCGTCTGTGACACATGCAAGGAATACAACCTACTTCTTTTGAAATCCTGACTGTTCTACGCTATTATAAGGGAAGATACCGCATCTCATCCTTCAGAACTCAGGCAGATTCTTGTTGGTGTTCCAAGACTACCAAACTTCATTGCTAAAGCCAATTCTGGCCCAGAAGACAAACTCATAAATATGGCCAGAGGCTGCCCTAAAAGAACCCGTGCACCCTTGACTCCATATTGCTTGATTACACACTCTGGAAAACATCAAAATAGCTAGAACAAGTAGCCAACAGTCTGCCTAAAAGCTTGGAAAAGCTGCCAGAGAGGCCGTCTTCTAAGCCAAAAGCAGGCAGAGTGCCAAAACGCCTTACTCCAGGGTGGCTCATAGAAGGGGAGTCGGGGCAGCTGGGCTCTGTATTGCCCACAGGTGGGATGGCCTCACCTTCTGCTCCTTCCAGGCAAGCTTTGCTTCCCCATGTGGCACCACAGATGGCCCACTGCTTCGTGGATATTAAACAAACAGAAGAGACTCAATTTCCTTCTGTCAAGGCGCTCCGTGCTGCTGACAAGCAGTAGTTGACTGACATTTAAGTGGGGAAAGCTCGGCTTTGAAGCCTCAGCAGATCCTTACCCTACTGCTTCTTGCTCACTGGCTTTGTTCACATAAAATAGGCTGAAACATGCTGCCAATCATAGCAGAGGGTGAGAACTCCTCCACAGCATTCAGCCAGCTGGAGACACCTGACCTGCTCTCGGAGGAAACAGTCACTGGATGCATCGCTATAGGCAGGAAGAGGATGCTAACTCCTGGTTTTGTGCCAGTGCTTTCAAGAGGCTTAAAGACAGACTTCAGAATGAAAAAAAGAATCAGTGAGTGTATTATCATCCAAACTTTGCCAAAAGAATAATGAAATAAAGATCAAATATTGAAGCATGTTCTCTGTTTATTCACAATGGTGATTATGCAATTAAAAACACTAAGGAATTCACATGGTTTTATTACTCTATTCCTTTCTTCAGAAAAGAAAAAAAAAACAACAACAAAAGAAAAGGAGGATGAATTTATCTAAGCCACTCTTCAAATGGAGTGAAAGAACAGTGGGAGTTCAAAAATGACAGGAGTCAGGCTCCCCAGTGGGAAATTTTGATTAATTTCATACCAAAGAACTTGGGATAGATCCAAAAAGGGAATAACAAGGACACAAAGTCCTCCAATTGAAGACAAAATCCAGAACACTCCTAATCATGCAGTGTGTGAACTCAGGAACCATGCCTTTGGGTGAACTTTCTCCCTTGGGCCGACATTTTTCACAGACCATGGCAGAGAATCCCAAACAACCAAAGTGATCCTGAGATCTCCTGGCCTACACCCCACTGGATCTCAGTCATAGGGGCAGACGCATGCTCTGCTCTGACACCATCACAGGTGTTTAATGCACACCAGTGGGGATCAGGCCCTCATGAAATACAACGCAAGAATTTGAAAAGCATCAGTTAGACCTTGAAAGACACAAAATGTTCTTAATGTTGTCTTAATATCCCCCCCCCTGGTTTATGTACCTTTAGAATTTATGTTTCCTAACACATCTCTGCAAACAATACGCACAAGCTGTCTATATTTAAGTGACAGTAGAGGATCAGGGTACACATATAACTTCATATCTGAACTATTTAAAACACTCATGAATTTAAATGATTTCTTATGGGTAATTAAGACAAATCCAGTGGGACTCATGATGAATCTGCAGGACACTTTGTGCCCCAGAATGCCTTTGTTATGGCCATAACTTCCTCTAATAGAAAAATTTCTGTTCTCTGCTCATTTCTTCCTCATCTTGGAGGAATGAGCCAAACACTCAGCCAGAGTGATTGCCTCTACACAACCTTCAAATGAGAAGGAAGGACATATTGAAATTGTTCATATCAGAGTGACTGATACTGAACTCTGTATCCCACTTCCCTGCAACACTGAAAGAAAAACATTCACTTCACCTCAGGAAAGAGATTGCATTGTTTTTTTGGGTTTGTTTTTTTTTTTTTGTTTGTTTGTTTGTTTTTTAATGTTCAAGATATAGGAAAACATTTACCCATCTCTATATTTTTCCAAATAATATTTTTCTTTCTGATCCCCTTAAATCAATTCAGCCTGTCAGCACTTTACAAACTCTTTCAAGCATTTGGCTTTGGGACCCTGGTAGTATGAATGATCAGTGTGATTGCCAGGTAGGGTTTTTTTTTTTTTTTATTTCTACTTTAAATTATGCTTGAAGTCACCACTCAAACTTGAGTGCACGGTCTCTTTCTTCTTTTTTTTTTTTTTCCTTTACTTAACTCATTTCTCCAATTAGCCCATGTGATGATTGGATTTATTTCCCTCTGGATCAGACTTTCAGAGGTCCCAAGATTTCATTTCATTAAGCCTTCATCTGAGAATATAAAGTACTTCATTTATACAATTAATCCTCTTGTAAAGACAAATACTACTTTTTTTTCCCCCCCTCACTTTGGAGGAAAGGGTGAAGATGTTTGTTAGAGCAGTCAGCTTCACAAAGATGAAAGCTCCTCCTATTTGTTTGATGTTTCGGTTGCTTGTTGGACATTCTCAGATGAAATAGAAAAGATTGTCATTACCACACTGAGATGTGTCAGCTCTGAGAAAAAGGGTCTTGAGCTTTATGAAAAAGGAGCACAGTGTGTCTAAACAGAAGGGTTGGCCCACGAAAATACTCCAGGATACAATTTGCAGTGACGCTCACAGATAGAGAGGAGGAGCCTGGACTTCAGGAAATACGCCTGGGTGATTTTCTCCATAGCAAGTTCTTTAAATAGTGATTTTCACCCACTGTTCAGAGCCTGTGTGCCTCCTCCTGTATATGATTAATAATCACAGAACTTTCTTTAGAGTACAGAACTCTTAATAAGGAAACAGAATCTGAGAAAAAAAAAATTTCTACCTGAACTGAACAAGAAGAGGAATAGAATGAATAAACTTTTTAAGACAGTAATTCAGGTACCAGAGCACCTGAGGCAAGGACCTCCACTTTTAATTCTCTCCAAGAACTTGATGAAACATTAAGATTCTGCAATTGGTCAGACTGGGCAATACTGATCAGTTGTAGTTTTTTCCTTGCCTCAATATAATATTTAAGGGATTATTTTGCTGCTGCCCAGAAAAAAAGAAAATAACTTGGTTTATATAAAACAAGCTAGTACTACAAAGCTAATAGAATAATAAATAATAAATGAAATGTTATTTCTCTCCCCAGAGAAAATGTTATGACTTTGAATACACTTGTTGATCTGTTCCATTAAATAATAAGGCAGCATCTTCTCCCTGCAATAGTTTTCATGCTAATAATCTCAGTTTGAATACCCAATCCACAAGCAAACGTGTTGATCATAGTAGCATTTATGCTTATTCAACAAAAGGTAAATTTTATTTAGCCTTTGTCCTTGAAATAATATTTCTCCCGTGCTAAGAAATCTAAGAAATATTCAGCTTGCCATACAAATGTAAATACATCAAAACAAAAAAGCTGGAGTTTCGTTTCTTATAAAGTAATTGGAATATTTTCATTGCCACAGGTCACCTCAAAATTCCATGCATTTTTCTAAGCAAACTTCAGAGTATACAAAGCAATCTTGAAATAATTTACTGAGAATGATTCTTATGATTCTGCAAGTATATTAGCAAATAAAAGTAATAATAATAATGTTTTCCTGTTGACAGTGGAACTTAACCACTTTTACATAATTTCTAGTCTCAAACAATTCGTCCAAAAGGTGTGATTCTTGAGCATTTTAAAATGTGTTTCTCTGTTCTATTTAATGCACCACCTGCAGCTAATAAACCTGCTAGTACAACTATCTGGACTGTATTAGTGCCATTACCAACCATCAACGTATTCATTACTTTGTGTCTCTTTCTGTCAACGATGCAACAGAAAATTGAGATTAGAGATGCATTAACAGCACAGTAGAGACTTCTTGAGGTGTTATCTCAAACTAATTTCTGTATTTGCAGAAAACAAGAAGATAGAGCTGATGTTACTGCTTTGTTGATCACAGAAAAAATATGACAGAAATAAAAAGGCCATTTCTCATTTGTATTTGTTTTCAATACTAATTTAGTCTTCTGCTTGAGGCAGGTTGACTTTGAGATACCCATGTGGGGAAAGTAGGTGACTGAGAAAGTTTCTCAGCTATATAAAGGAGTGCTTCTCACATAGCTCAATCAAGAGCCACCATTACAAAATGACATTAATATTAAAATTAAGCATTCCATCAGGCACATTGCCTCTGGAGAGCGATGGGGCAGAATTACTGTGCATATGTTGGCAAGGTGTTCTCAGAAGGGCTACAAAACCATTTCTCTCCTTTTCCTTAATCCTAGTGCATGGCAAAATTTTCAGCACTTCCACCAAATGTTAACATAGGGAGGTTTGTGTAGCTACTTATGTGTGTTGGACCAGAAGACTTCCAGAGGCCCCTTCAAGCCTCGACTGTCCTGTGATCCAGCAATTCTTCATACTTGCACTAACCTCAGTGAGAATAAGCAATGACCACTGATTTTCTCCAACAGAAACAATCTAACAGAGAACTAAGAGAGTTCACAGTCATGCAATAATCTTTTACCATGTTCTGCAAGACTGTGGAGGACACCAACCTTGGCTTACATAGTCTCCTGGGCAGCCTTGACTTAGGGCGGCCTTTTCAATCACCACAAATTGATGTATTATTTATGAATGTAGGTAGCTCTCCAGTACTTCCTGGACATTCCTAGTATCCAGGAATGGCTGGGCTTGGAGCTTGTTTAATTTCTTTGTGTTTAAAGGAAAGACTAGAAGTTATACATTTGTTTGCTGGCTGAGTGGGCTTTATGGATAATCTTTTATCTGCAACAGTTACGTATACAAAAATACATGGAAAGACAGATACACAGCCCTCTTAGTTTTATGTTAGAGATTCAAACTTAATAGCAATTTGCATTCCTGTAGTGCCTAAGGATTCAACTAGTTTTAGAGAAGTGATTAAATCTACGCTTGCAAGACATTAAATGAAATGACTATGAGAGCATTCACCATGGCTAAAATCCCCTTGCATCACATGACTACTGAGAATCATTGCTAGTTAGGGGAGGACTGGGTTTCATTACTTCATTTATTCAAAAGTATAGGCGAGATTTTGGCAGAGACATCAGTGTGGAAAAATGCCACGACTATAGTTGTACACTGTTGGATGGTATTATCTTGGAAAAACTAGTCTCATTCACCAGTATTTGAAGGGGGATGGAGAAAGGAAAACTCTGCTTCATCTCTCATTGTTCCTGTTTTGGTAAAGAAAAGGAAAAACAGACCCATTCACAGACAGGAAACCAGACATACATTTTCAAATCTTCAGACTAAAGGAACAGACAGTAAAAAACAAAGAGTTACATGGATGCTTCTCAGCCTTTTGAATACCATATTTCATACCATTTAAGTATGGAAATATTTTTAAGACAAGCACGGTGCATACAAAATTATTTGTTCATCTACACTGATCAGATTCCAGTGGATTCTTCCTGACTCAAAGGATTCATTAACTATTATTACTCAGGTTTCCTTTTTGCCACATGCTCTTGAGTTTGCTTTCCTGCATCAAATGGGAAATGGGAAACTGTTCTCTCATTTTGTATAGTGCACTCAAAAGCTTTCAGATAATTCCTCTAATAATTTGGTTAAGTAAATGCATAAACATATTGCAAGACCTGCAGGGATTTGCTTCAGGAGGTCAGCGTTTCTCCAGCTTAAAGTAGTGCATAATTGCCATCCAGAAGCAGCAACACAGCTGCCATGAGAGAAAAAGGCTCAGAGCTTGCGTGCCTCCAAGATAACTGAGGTGAAGAAAGTCTCTTCAAGCAGCTGTTGTTTCATTTGTTTGACCACTCATCCCATGGCTGAGGATTATAATTAGCATTGCAACCACAGGAGATTTTGCAGGAATCACAGTGGGCAGCAACTTTGGGAATGACAGAATCCTCACAAGAGCGCTATGGAACACAGAGTTGTTATTCCTATTTTACAAGTACAAGCAAGTACTACGTGAGACACACAGAGCACAATATCCAGTGTTATGCTGGGAATTAGAGAACCAATTGTTGTTTATTTTGGTTGAAGCAAATGGAAACTCAAAATAAAATAATCTTCTGAGTCTCAACCCACAGCCTACCAGATCATCTTTCTGAACATATCTTTTATTTAATATCAAATACAAACTACTCTGGGCATCTATGGCTTTTTCCAGATTGTCTGCTAAGGAGCTGACACCAAGAGAGAAAGCTCTGGCATATGTAGTTACAGACATGTCATTTCAGATTAAGTTTCCAACATCCTAAAAACAAATCACTATCATAGGGGATATTTCCTATCACAGGAGAACAGTTTAATCTTCCATTTGTATACGAATCACAAAGACAGTGTAAGTGATGCAGGCTGTATTCTGAGACATACATACCTTTATGCCACTTCTCTCTCCTAGCTGTCTCTATGATGTAATTGCGAGTTACTTTTTCTCTCTTTTTTCCTATTTGTAATTAGAGGGCAAAACAGATGGTAGTAGCTTACTTTAAAGTGATGTCTTTATTAAAGCACTTCTCCGTATGCTGCCTAACAATTGTGCACAACAGCAAAGAAATTAGTCTAGTTATGGGCAAATCTCAAAAAGCTTTGATGTTAATCTAAGAGACACATCGACATCTCAAAAACTTTTTGGCACTACTGCCAATCATGTGTATGTAAATATTAAGAGTCAGAATCTCTCCTTGCAGATTTAGGAGTGGCTTAACCATTGAACCTCTGAACAGAGGCAAAAAGAGGATGGCATTTACTGTTTGGTATTTAAAGCATTAGAAAGCAACTACCTAAAATTGTCCCATGTCTCCCACTCTCGTAAAGAAACAAAATCCAATCTTTAAAGTTCTAGTGCCACGTACTATTCACTGGCTTCTTTCACTTCTATTACTGTTCCTTCCAACACACTACCTTCCCACACTCCTTGACACTGTCCCCCACCACGTCTCTTCCACCCTCCACATCCCCTGCAGCTCTCCAGCCTGTTCTGAAACCCAGGAAAACAACAGTTGTTTTGTTTGGGTCACACATGTGCCTTTATGCAAATAAAGAGCAGGGGGATAGCAGTCATCTTGACACCATCAGATCTTACCACACTAGTAACAAAAATTAGCCATTTCACACAAGTGAAAGTCAATCAAAGATCTCCCAAACAATTCTCCCTTCCAAGTCATTACACTTGTGATAACATTTCAAAGAAAAGCCAAACTATGCACTGTAAGTATCCCCTGGAGTCCTCACGCTGCATTTCCCCAGATACACCACAAAGGCCAGTGATGAAGTACCTCCAAAATAAGATGATAGTGGGATGTATTGGAACAGGCTGCCCAGAGAAGTTGTGGATGCCCCATCCCTGTTCAAGGCCAGGCTAGATAGGGCCCTGGGCAGCCTGATCTGGTGGTTAGCAACACTGCCCACAGAAGGGGCTTTCGAACAGGATGATCTTTGAGGTCCCTTTGAACCCAAGCCATTCTACGATAACTCTATGATTCGTATTGTTTGTCCCCATGAAGACAACAGTCATACTGGAATCTTCAGAATTTAATAGCAATATACAATGCACTTAGAAAAGGCTCGAAGTATAGAGATGTCTTCTCCTTTGCAAGATCAAACAACAAGGAGAGAGTATAGACAGGAATGAAAAACAGTTCAACCCAGAGGATTCCCCTCTAGCCCAGATGATGGGCCAGCTAAACTGGGTGGCACCTCCAAACAGTGCTGCAGCATGCTGAGCAGAGCCTACTCCTATCTTCTTCTAGCACCTTAGCTTCTGTTTTATTATATCTTAGAAGTGTTGACTTCGTGATACAGTTCTTTAGGGAGCAGTAATTAATTACTGGCATCCTCAGACAAAAATCCCCATGATTTACAAACACTAAATACAAAGCTTCAACTGTTTAATGGTTCTGAAACCCATACTGCAATGATATATTTGTACAACATGTAGCATGCAGCACTCATCATTATGCAACAGTTGGCAATATTATGGCTATCAGAAAAAAAATACTGGTCAGAGGTTTGAGGGGTTTTGTGCGTGCACGCCTGCCCAAATCTGGCTCATTTTTAGCTTTCTTGTTATAGTGTCTCCTCCTTAACTCAGCCTTGTAAAGAAACCAAGATTTCAAGGAGCAATTCTGAAGTACAAAAGTACAATTACACTTAGTGGCACAATTTAGTAACAACTGAGTGACTGCTAGTCACAAGTGTCTCAATTCCAGCTATTTACCACTCTATATTTTAATTTCTCACCATGACTAAATTCTGCACTGGGCAAATTTTCTTGTGTATTTCCAGAGCTCAGACCTAAATCAGCTCAAGACAGTCAGTGCAATAAACAGAACAGATATTTTCTTAGTCCTGTTGTACATTTATTAGTAATACATATATACATTTGATGGAACATACATATTGAAATTGATTTTATCACTCTTTGATGCTTTCTACTTGATAATTCATCTAGAAAATTGTGTTACAAAGCTATGATTACAAGGGTTAAAATATAACCACCTTTAGCTCTGTATAGAAGCATGAGGCTCAATTATATATTTTAGTGAGGCATATCCCTAAAAGCTCCATCAACTTCAGTGTTTCACTCCAAAAACTTTAGGATGACCTATCACTTCACAGGTAAACATTTGTTTATTCATTAGTAAAAGAAAAGGGATGCTCCAAAGACTCATTTTCAAGACTTTAGATTAAAGGCTTACCTTGTTATTTTAATTTGCTACTTTTCCCCAATTGATCAGCACACCACCCTCTTTCCTCCCCCACCTCCCCCCCCCTTTTTTTTTTTTTTTTTTTTTTTAAGCTTTCCTATTCTCTTTGTCACCTATTATTAGCTGATGAGATCAGTCAGGAATTCACAGTACTAATATTCATCTTGCAAATTAATTAGAGCTAGAGAGCACATGAGAAGAAAGTGAGCAGTGGTGCTGCTTGAAGACTTCCAGCGTCAAAGTCTGCAGTAGGTTCTCAGTTCATGTTTTATCATGTTAGGTCCCATATTAATTGCTAAATCTTACTATACATCTGGCTCCTACACAGATGTTTTGTCTCAGCCAACCAGAACATGCCAATAGATGCATTAGCACCATGTCGCGATAATAAATTGGTCTAATAACAAATCTGAGAGCTGGGCTTAAAAAAAAAAGTAACCATAAACAAACGCTCAGTACACAAAGGTCAAAGAACTCCACATGTGGAACAATGATGCACATTGAAAATCTTAATTAGTAACCATGGAGAACATGGAAATGAACTTTTTAAGATTTTGTTATAGATTACATGGAAGAGTCTCCTAGACTTTGTTTTTACTTAAGTACCCCGTGAGTAAATATTTTCTTCTTTAAAAAAAAAAAACCTTCACAGTAGAGACAATCCATAAGTAGACTAGGTCATTATAGTGTGATTTAAGTAAATCAATACAAACTCCTCCATTTATCATTGTTGATATAATCCATTGTAAGATAGTATCTAGTTGGACTGCAGAAAGAACAAGCAGGGTTAGGAAAATAACTAGCCTTCCTACTCATCACAGAGGTTTAAATCTGAAGAAGAATATTTTATTGATCAATTGTCTTCTTCACCCCTCTACTTGGCTTTGTTGTATAGCATCGCATGAAACACCCTAACTGTGCACCTTAACTAAAAGGCATGACTATGCAGCTCTGCAGAAGGAATCAAGACTATATTACCCACTAGGAAACTGCAATGATTCCTCTACCCAAACAGTAAATGGAAATATCCACTGATACTGAGAATGATTGTTTTGGATACTTAGTCCATTAAGGATAAAAACACAACACCAATTAATTAGAGCGAATTATTTTTTCAGACTAGATTTGGCTTGTTTTTTAGGTAAGGATTTTCACTAGAACTATATATTAGGGCAAGATTCTTTCACACTAAGATCTGAAAGAACATTACTCCTTTATCTTGGAAACTAAAGTTTAATCAACTTTTGACAAGACTACAGTTTTCCCGTATTTAATTGGACAGGCTTCGAATGAAGAGGCAGAAGGCAGATAGCAGGAAACATAGTTGGATAAATTTTCCTCAAATCCAGGGCAGAGGGGTTCCACTTGTGTGCTAGAAACATAAATCACTTGTGAACCGGCAAAATAATACATCCTTATGTAACTGCAGCCAACGGAAATGCTTCTCACTCTTCAATTTATTACAGAACAGAATAACCTCAAGTCAGAAAACCTATGGCATGCACAGGGCAACAGCAATAGAGGTCACTGTCATTGTCCAAGGCCTTTGTAGGAGAACTTAATTAAAAAAAAACTTATCCTGAGTGACTTTACTCAGCTACCACATAGTCCAACAAAGAGCTTCATTTCACGATCTTACTGACATCTTCCCCTTTTTCTTGGTAAAGAATGAATCCTTCTGCCAAAGGATTTTTTGTGGATTGAATACTGAGACTTCTCTTGGTGAGGAGGTACTTCTTCCCATTGTTCAGATGGGAGCCTAAGGATGAGAGGAAATCAGGGGAATCTGTGCAATTTTATATCCCTTTTATATCTTGGTAAAGCTGTGAAGACAACCCCACTGTCGAGTAATTCAGCATTTCAGCACAGAATTAGTCAAAGAAGAAAAAAGCTTATAGTGTTCCTCATGGCCCCAGTCCCTAGACAACTAAGATTTTCTTTAACATCTTATGATGTCTTTATTACTTTGTGCATGTTTTATCTCTATTTGATTGTATCTGTAAATTGCTTTATGCATCCTGAAGTGCTTAGAAGACTGGATATACCAATAAAATGTACGAGAATAAACTAGGAGAAATAATTACAGAAATATAGGATCCTACATCTTGGAAAATCAATATAGAGGAATTTTTGAAGAATAAGATACATCCCTTGTATCTGTTTTAAGTAAGTAATCAGAGGGGAAGGGGGAGGGGAAATTGGAAGAGCTGAAGAAAATTTGTTTTTAATTCATCTTACTAGAAATAATAACTTCAGAACTTCTACATTGTACTGCAATGCAGGGAAAAGTTCAACTGCTATAAAACCCAATCAATTTAATAAATAAATAAAAGAAAAAATCACATAGGTTGACAAAATTAGAATGGTCTTCTCCAACAAAGCTCAGACTCTAGGACATTAAGTTTCTTCACTTCTTTGGCACAGAAATATTTGCATTGCTAACTTCTCACGTGGTATTAACTTTTACTGAAGTACTATCAAGACAGTACCAGTCATTTGCATTCTGTTGTAAAATGTTCAAATCTTTTCCTTCTCAGCCCAAGCCTTACAATTTGGGGACAGTTTTCAGGCAAGCATACTGACATACTCACTCCTCCTGTCTCAATCTCTAACAGTCTCTTGTCTATCTCATAGAAAATCTAAATTCCAAACTTTTCCTGCCACTGATGTAAAATTCTGACTCTAGTGAAAACACAGACACTGCTTCTATCAACACGGGTTGTGAATTTCCACTCCTGAACTTCTGCAAAGTTCAGATTTAAATAGAAATGTTGCTCTCTACAGCAGAAAGCTCAGGGAGATGCTGGGAACCATGAAGTGAGGAAAGGGAGAGAAAAAAACATAGAACAAGGAAGAACTAAGACTGCCACAAAGGGAGAGAAGGAAGAATGCATTTGGTCTTATATCTCTTGGAGACTGACCTGACATTTGAGATTATATAAAATGACAGGATGAGGTACGACACATATTCATTTCTCAGTCTGCAGCATTATCCTCATGACTTTTGCCATATTATGTTTACTAACTAATGTGGAGCACATCTGAGTACATGGAAGAGAGACAACTTGGGAACACAGGGTTGTGCTGACAGCAGGAGCTGTCTGTAGTGCTCTTCCCTCCAGGGCTAAACTGAGACAATCTCTTACAACAGCAGTGCTGGTGGAGGGGGTAGACTTCAGTTGCAGATAAAAGAGGAAACCTGTATCTCCAAAGCTCCAGTATTCTCTCAGCAGGGGGTATTCCTTCTGCAGCCAAGTTTCCCTCTCACTTAGATGTGTGTAATCAACCAAAACAAATGCATGCTACCCAATACGTGTTGTCCCCCTCTGTCTTTGAAAGCTTGGATCCCCTCCGGGTTCCAGTTGTTCTAAAATACACATTTCACTTCCCTGACTTTCCTTTGAGGATCAGCATTACAGGTGAAACTGTGAAATATTAATTTATAGCAAAGCAATAGGCCTGTACATAACTGACATCATCTCTGACAAATGAGGGTGGGGAAGGAATACAGAGGAGCAGACAGCCGCAAATAGGGAAAAGGCAGCAGAACTTAGACCACGCATTAAACATGGACCAGCAGCACGAATCAGGGAAAGGATTCATGCAAGCAGAAGAAACAGCTGCTGAAGTAGCATATCTTCTGATATTTAATGTAAAATGTTAAATTTGGTTCTATAAAGGAAAAGTATTTGTAGTTAAACACAGCAAGAAGACTCTTCAGCTTTTGAGACTCGAAACTCAAATGCATAAAGCCCTGATCAAGCTGACCTAGCTGGACTTAATTTGAGCTTAGAAAGGGTGAACAAAGCTAATTCCACAGGTCCCCACCCACTTACCTCCATGACAAAACTGTTCATGAATTTGGTATCCGTATTTTGTCCCGCATACTATTACTGTGAAGTAAAAAAGCCTGAATCTGTAGCAATTTGCTTTTATTTAATGGTTATATCAAGAGCATCAGGGACGAAACTAAATGCTTAAATCCTCTTCTAAGACCATACTTAAGGATTTAGTTTAGGAAGGAGGAAAAAAACACCCCCCACTGCAGAATAAAGTATGAAGAAAGGTTCTGTCTCATTTGAGGGCTGAGAGGGGATTAAGTTAGTCAAGTCTGATTTGAATGTAATTTCTGTATTGTGATCATAAGGTCTTCTTCAATAAGCTGTCTGAAATGCTTTGCATTGTCCTCAGCTGGCATCCCGGCTGTACAAGTTGTGTTTAGTTTTCCAGAACCTACTATCTTAAAGGAAAGCAATAGATCTTGCTTTGAAGAACATCTTGAAGCCTAGAACTTTACCTCTATTTTATTCATGGAGACTACGCTCTCTTAAACAACACAGCAAAATTGCAAAGGTTTGTTACATAAATAACAAACAAAGGTTCCCTTGCAAGATCCATACATTACAAGTTTGAATTGTTTTGCTATCAGCATCTAATGCATGAAGTTGGTGAAGGATCAACAACCTTGCATTTGTAACAGCTAAAACCGTATATCTGAAGATTGCAGTGATGGCTATGCTTATTTTAAACTGTGCTAGGTGAAATTTTCAGAGGTGGCCACTACAGTCAATGAGGAAATGATCTTGAAGAGATCAACTGGCATCTTTGGAAAAGGAAAAAGAGTGGACTAGCCACATTCCTTCAATTGCTTGGTAATTTGGTAGGACAGAGTTCTACTTTCCATCTTCAGTGAGCTCAATAACTAGATCAAAATTATTGTTATATATAACAATACAACGAATTATTTATTATATATTGCACAATACCATCTTGTAAAGCCTTCAAATAAGGAAGAAGAATTAAATGACAGACATGTGCAGACAGCTTTCATTGGATTCCCTTGTAAGTTTTTCTCTACTAATTTTTGGCATTGTTTTTACTCAGATAAATCCCTTTGATGTGCAGGGCAGTGGTCTTACAAAACAAACAAAACCAAAATGCTGCACCTTCTGGCTCATTCCCTAATATTAGATGAAAGAAAGCAATCTGAACAATCATGAAAAACCCCTAAAAGCTTTAGAACAAAAACTGTTGACAGTAATACATCTACCATGAAATGACCTGAACTGGGACGTTACGCGCAGCCCACCTCAGACCTAAGGAAAACCAAGAACCTCTGGCAGTAAAATCTACAAGCTCTTACATGCACTAAGATCTGTACATCATGCAACTGGTGCATTAGCAATTCTTTAAGAAATGCTGATTTTGAAGTCTTGTTTAAACATTTGTTTTATATTTAGGTTGGAGGAGCCTGCAAAATCTCTCAGTAGGAGGAGCTCAGAATTGCAAAGAAATCATTCCCCCATGTAGCACAGCTCAGTGTAGGTGCCTACAGGAAATACTTTCTGCTGGCAGATTTTATAGGGTCCTTTCAGCCAGAAAATAATGGCTTCATTGCTTTTGTAACTTGTGGCATACTAAAACTGTCATCTATGGATTGTTTTTTGAGGAAGATGTTTGTTAGAGTCTGAACACTCTAACAAAGGTTAGGACCAAATGAACAGTGAAATGCCATCTTCCTCAGAAGTGTTACATTCTCTGAATTTCCCAGATAGAAATATAACCTATGCACACAGACACAAACACAGAATTACCTATTTAATATTTAATATGCCTATGTAAATCAACAAAATAATTCATCATGTGGCAATCTCCCACATTTTCATGAATTGTTGGACTCATACACAACTTACATGTGGTTGGAGAAGTGTCAACATGCAACAGACATGCTAGAGGCAGACAGCACACTAACAGGTATACAGACAAATTTACCAAATGGAAAACTAAATCTTGCCTGAATCTCCAAAGAGGAAAACAATGACAGTAATGAATCTCAGACATGTAATAACCTGAAGAAAGAAATGCAATGCTGTAAGCCTCAAATCCTGATCTCACAACTTTCCCAGTTCCTTTGCACTTGAATTCTCCTGCCTGTTTCCCCACCCTGAAGCAAAGACCACAGAATACTGAAGAGATTGTGTACTTAATTCAGTGTACCCAAAACCCTTGTCCACCATGGTCTACAGCATCCCTGAAGGCTGCAACACAAACTCTTTGGGCTTCAGAATGGAGTCTTTATGGGATTTGCTAAAAACCTTGCAAGTTATGGAGCATAGGTGAACAAATTTCACACAGCCCAGGTTTTACTCCAAAGAAAAGGCATAGCAGCATGTTTTCAGAAATAGAATGCAACCACTTTTTCTAACGTGTCAAGGTATTTAACTTTTTCTCCAAATAAATTGAATGCATGCAATTTAACATTGAAAATTATACTGTTCTCACCATCCTCTCCTGTACTGCCTCAAATTTTCAATCCCCAAATGAGTCTTAGGTGGGCACTTACTGTAATTTTATGTCTAACACTTGAAGATAAGTAAAACTCTTCACACCTGTAGTTATTCTCCTATCCTGTACTCACTCAGCCACAGCCTTGCTCTCAAGATGGCATGTGGACACTGGTAAATGGAAAAGGCAATGAATTGGTGAGCAGTTCAACATCTAGAGCACACAAAACAGCTGGTGTTACATCATGCATCAGGTGTAAGTTGGGTTTTGTTTTAGAATTGTTACTCCTTTTACAGCCTATATTTTGTTTCCTCCACTAAGGACCTTCCTTTATTAAAAAGCCAATATAAGCTTTATTAACTATTTCTGTCTATATTAGTGAAAGACATTTGGAAAAGCAATAAATTCTTAGGTCACATAGAATACCAAATAATCCTTATTCAAATAGCAGAGGTTACAAACAGGAATTAAGCATGTACACATTCAGCAGGAGATGACTTGATGTAAATGCCCGATATAACAAACTCTTTAGGTGCAGCAAAATAACAATCCCACAGAATAAGTGGCAATATTTTAGAAAAGAGAAAGAAATAGCATATATCAAAATTCATGCTTTTTTTTTTTTTTTTAATTCAGGAGTCTTCTTAATCATACTGATCTTTGTTTCTTAACTAAATGGGCTTCTAAGGATTTCAAGATTCACAGACAAAGCTGAACTGATTTACATCTCCCAGTGACATAGACAGGTTGGTACCACTACAAAGGGATGAAGGCACAAGGGGCAATCACAGATTTGACTTTCATCTTCTACCATTACCAGAAGGCAAGTCTAACACACAGTCAATAATTTACCTTGGCTAAAATCAGTCAAAAGTCTCTTAGGGCGCTTGAGTTTAATGCCTTTCTCAATAATTTCTTTTAATATTGAAAAACTAAAGACAGTATGATAATTGACAAGATTGTCCCTGACACACTACTTTGCTGACAAGGTAATCATTTCATTGTAGCACATTCACTGAAATGCACAGAAGTTACCTCTTCAAAGATGAATGTACCTTAAATATCACCACCTCTAGATACATACTGATCAGAAATAATACTGTTAGCAACCTTGAACAGAGAAAGACTTGCACAATTGCTTTATACTGACATCAATTTCCAGCTAGATATCATGAAAACAATACACAATTATTTTAAGAAACTTATTATTCATAATCAAGCTGAAGCTCCTCAGGGCAATGAAGTTCTTGAAACTTTCTGATCTTAGCTAAGAAAGCACACGAACATTTGATGGCATAAGGATAAACCTTCAGCCTTCTTGACTGAAAAAGGAGCAGAAGACAGTTTGCTTGCTTACTGTAGATGCTAAGCAAATATGACAACATCACAGTCTTGGATGATAAAATCAGAGACTTAGTAACTAATGTTGTGCTATTACTTCACTTAGTCTTTACACTTCCCTCAGAGAACTGCCTGTGTTGTTTAGAGGATGCTGATTTCAGCAGGAGGGTAATAAATTAGGTTGCCTTTGCACAACAAGTTTCAGAACCAAATTCTACAGTGCTGTGAACAAACATACCTCTGAACTATACTGGTTTCCACCGGCAGCATATTTGATTCATACAAGGTACCAGTTGAATTTTCACAAAGTGCAATTTCTTAAATAAGAAGCATTTGTTTGTATTGTCTTCATTGATCCTTCATTAGATCCATGGTGATGACACAGACCATTCAATGAAACTGAAACCCTAAGTCTACCCGGTTTTGCTATTGCACGGATTTGCTTATTCATTTCTTCAGGTTATGAAAAAACCTCTCCTCTCCTAAAACCATCTGTCTTCCATAAGCACAGGCTGACTAACTTGCCAGCTTTAATCTCTGGTCTTTCTTTACCGTTGCAAGTCATTAATCAGTTACTTCCATCACTGTAACCAGTAGCGACCCTATCTATAATCATCTCCTATGAATCTTTGAGAGCTTGCTATCCTACGGTGTCAGTGCCACTTAGGTTATAAAAATGCGCTACTCTAAATGTCATACATGCATTAATCACTTGCCAAGGTTTTGCTGTTACAGTTTGCTGAATTCTCACTGCAGTTATGCATCTTTTACACAGGATGGTATTAATTGTAATAATATTATAAGACATTGCTCCAGGAAAGCCAGATAAAGGTAATCAAAAGATAATTAATCTTGCAGTTCTATATCTGTCTTGCAGGAGCCTGAACACAAGTATCCTCCTTGTTATTCTTGCTGCGCAAGAGAAGAGGAAAACAAACAAACATTTAATTTTGATAAGCTGAGCTGGTAATAGATTCATAGATTTCAGGCTAGGAGGGATCATTAGCTCATCAAGTCTGCCTTTCCATCTAACATGCCAAAGATCATCATCCCTAACTGCTGGCCAAAAAGTAATAAGAGTACCCTAGTGTTCAACCAATACCACATATTTACAAAAAGAACCCAGTATTTACGTGAAGGAGCATTGCCAGCTTTGCTAAGACAATTAAAAATGAAGAATCAGAACACATCCTGCCTAGTACTCCAGACCTTTCACATAATTTTCAGGCTCTGTTTCCCTGTTCAGTTTTTGTAGGCATTCACACATCAACTGCTCCTGCCCCCTGCCACTACTCACACCCTGCCCCTCTATCCCGTTTCGGCATCTACCCACATCCACCACCACCATCTATTTACTTTTATGTCTGACAAGAGGCTGGGGTCTGACAGTACGTGGGCTGGGGCTGCAAAAGGAATGATTTCTTGCTTCCTATCTCCAGGATACTTTTGGTTGCACCTAACAGGTTTCTTTCCATTTTCAGACAAATGCAACACAGAATTACTCTAAAATAATGAAAGTTTATAGAACAAATAATCAAAACTCCTGTTAACAAATAAGAGACTAAATCTGCAAAATCTATTTCCTCTGATAGTTTCTTCTAATAGCTGAATTTCTTCACTGTGGCTTATCTGTGACTTACTTGTTTCTCTACTGTTATTTGAATTGCACCAGAATTAATTCCCTGCTGTTCCTTATTAGTTTGTTTTCCAGAATAAACATCAAACTTGAATATTATTCTCATTTTCTTTAGCTTTTAAAATCATACATTGAGAAAGGAATAAAAATTCCCTTTTCTCCATCACCCCATATTGTTCTGGTACCTATCTCCTTCTTGATTTTTTCCCATAAGAAAAAAGTGAGGAAGGAAAGCTGAGTAAATGCACAATGTGAAAAAGAAACCTTGAGATATTAAATACCTGTGTGAGGTCAACTTACACACACTTGAAAAAAATTCTCCTCCCTAAGGAAAAAGATGCTTAAAAATCTTTTGGTTTTTGCTCTAAGTTCGAGTTAAATTTCAACTGCCATTTCAGTGCTGTTGGTGGTGCAACTATTTATCACTCTGTAGTCTTACCTCTGGATCTCCTCTGGCTGCCCTCAATACTCAGCTCTCAAGCTACTTATTCTGGTCAGCAAGAACATTCACAGATCTGCTGCTCATCTCTTTCCATTCCTTATTACAGCAGACTCTGATCCCACTTGCCATCTTCCTCCATCACATTCATTTTGTTCCCATCTCCCCCTTCACACAGAGCATCTTCACTTAACCACACTGGTGTTCAACTTCTTTTTAGACATGGTAGCTCATGTCTCAGAAATCTTGTTGCATTGACTTATTAAGTGAATTAGAGGTAGTACCTAAATCCACTGCACTCACAATTTAGGTGAAGCTTAGATATACAGTTGTCATCCAACCACACAGAAAAGGGAAAGCTTCACTGTCTTATCAGACAGGTTACCTACCTCCAGATGCTTTCATCAGCTATTGACACCCTAGGAGGTACTACCACACCAGCGTGGGCAGCAGCTCCTTCCCGGGAAGGGCAAACAAGAAGGACACGAGATGACCGACTTCAGGCAGAGTAGATTGCCTCATCTCTGCATTTTGCTTCCAATCCATTTAACCTGTTTAAATGATAGTGTCTAACCAGGTATTTTCACTAGACGTCTGGTCTTTTACAGGGCTTTTAAGGTTAACAAAAATACATTCAAATTCAATCAAAACTAATTCCATTGACTTCCAAAGTGAATTATGTAAAACCAACTTAAAACGGCTTTAATCCTCTTTAAGAGTATTATCCACAGTCTTACTCCAGGTTAGTAATCCACTTGAAAATTAACAGGTTTACTTGATTGCAAGGAACTGTCCTCAGTAACTCTTCACAGACAAATCCGTACTATTTTACAGGTAATACTTAGCCTAATGAAACGTCAGTAATAACACAGATTATACCAGTAGCTGAATCCAATTTTTTTCAGGAAAAGTTATTTTCTTTGAAGAACTCACCCCAAAATACTGATTTGGTCAGAATCAGCTTTGTCAATTAAACTAGCACAAGATAAACTACTACATATAAAGTATTTCTAAGTACTTGTTGTGCATCTTAAACATGATGTCACGTTCATAAATCATATAATGACAATTCATTCTGACAAGTGAGAAAAAAGATTATGTTATCACTGAAAAAAAAAAGAAAATATTGGGGTATGATTATTAAAATGTGTTTTAGGTCTTTGAGAACCAGCTTTCTGATATGCACTTCATGCCACTCTGGAGGCATGCAGCATGAAAATAAAAGCCTGGGTTTAAATTCAATCATTACCGTAGTCCTAGCTTGCCTGAATGGTTGTAGGTTTTGAATCAGGGAAGCTGTCAGCAGACAAGAACAAGATGACAAGGGTTAAGGTATCTTAAATTGCTAAATAAATGGGCCAATATTTAACCCCAGGTGGCGTTGATGAGTCATGCTCACTTATTTATGTTTCAGTAACTTACTAAAGACTTCTTCATGTCCTTTCTCACACAGCTGCTCAAATCTCAGACTCGGTCAGCAGAGATCAGATTGGTGCTCATGGTCACTTGGGAGATGGAGATCCTGAGAAAGCCTGAGCTCAGGGGGACTTGAAAGATTTGTTTAATTCACTGCCCGCATAGGCTGGATAAGGCCAACCTCTGTGCTAAACAAGATGATCTGTGAGACTAAAATGAAAAAGGAGCATTACCCCCAAGATACAGCAGTCATCCTGCTACCTATCTACAAGATTAAAGCAATACAAAACACTCAATTTGACCTTTACATGCTTTTTCCCCCTCTCCATATTAAACAACAAAATGGGTTGGTGACGTTACACACCTTTGCAGAAGGCTCAAATGATATATTTTTTTTAAATGTCTTCTGAATATTCTAATGTTCTGAAGTTTTATTTTATTACCAAATGGGAAGGAAAACAAACACTATCCTGGGAATCTGGAGAAAAAAGTGGTTTGATAAAAACTGCCTGCAAAAATGTGACATTTCAAAAGGGAATGCATTTTAAAATAAGCCCAATGTGTGGAATTACTTTTCTCCTCATCTCATAGCTTGTAATATATTCCTAATATCAAATTTCAAAACATGATACAGTAATAGAGATTTCGAGACTACAGTAGTCAAAGCTCTCTAGAATTTTGCATAAAACAAAGGAAGCTGTTGTATAGCGTAAAATGAAATGTTTTTTTCTTTCCAATTTATAGATCAAAATTAGTCATTGCCATAGTAAAGAAACAAATTATTTTCCTGAAAAACATCATGATTGTGGAGATACCTTGACAAGATTTATAACAATTTCCTTTTGAATTGAACACAATTTAATAAATAGCATCTAACCAAGGCATCTTGCAGTTGTCCCTTCTGCCAAAATAAAGGTCCCGAATGAAAATTCTTAATTCTGTGAAGCATTTATGGAAGTAATCCTTTATCTTTTTAAAGACAGACTGGTAAGTGGTATTTCTCCTTAGATTTCGCTTAAATGGGCACAAGATTTAATCCTATACAAGTTCCTAAAAAAGTATGCACCCGCCTTACATCAGTTGACTGTTTTAGTCTTCAAGGTCAAATTTAATTGGCATAGAAAAACATCTCCCATTAACTCCGTTGCTGTTTGTATTTATGCCCAAATGGAGTTCGCTGTGTGGAAGTTATTAGAAGATTAAGTCATTGATATCAGAGTATTCATCATCTTAGAGGAATTGAAAGATATTAGATTTAGAGTAGACTTTATGGTAATTTATTAAGTGATAGAATAACTTGCATGTCTACTTATTTTGAATAACTGCATAAAATATCGCTCCAATTACTGGAATAAATTAGTCCTATGTTGTCTATACAATCTTTATTTTTCTATTAGCATTTTGTCTTCTAATTTATATACTTAAATCATATTGCTGAGAAGTAAAAGAAGAGTGTTAAGGGAGAAGAATCTTCAAGTCTGAATGATGATACCAGTAAGTCCTTTGTACTGGCACAGTGCAGTTCTTTTACAAGGAAATGTGCGTACTTTATATATGCATGACATGTTCATTTACAAGGATATATAATGCACAGTGTACTACCTCCCAGATGCTACATGGATCTTGGAGGAGAGAGGAAGGTTCTTTTAGATGGGGAAAACTTCAACCAAAAAGATCTTCAGAACGCATCCAGAAAATTTACTTCTCCATTTTAGAAGCTATCAGCATCAACACCGTATCACCAGGAAAGAAGAGAGCATTTAATTTTCAGTGAAACAAATGCTTCCCCTGTGAAAGGTGTGAGATGTCACAACACAGCATGGATCCATGGATGGGGGCCAGCAATAGGAAAAAAAACATAGCGTATGGAAACCTTACAATAAAATAGCAGGGAAAATCTAATGCTATCTCACAAACAATTTTTCTCATTTATTTTCAACCAACAAAAAAGAACCACAAAGAAATTCCCCCAGGCCACACCCATATGCCAGCTGTCAGGCTTCCTGTCTGTTATCTGCATTGCTTGTGCTGCTCTTTCAGTGAAAACTGTGTATTCCTGTGACAGAAAAAAGCTCTCATTTTTCATCAAAAAATGAAGGGCCAATGTTTTATAAAACAGTGCTTTCTGTCTAAGCAGCTATTCTCTTTTCTAATCAGAAAAGGTATCTTGTTCCTTTGCTTCTGTGCTCGGGGACCTCAGCAGCTTGCAAGAGAAACTAACATAAGAAGAAAAAAGGCATAGAAATGTACATTGAAATTCTGCTGGCCAAAACAATTATTTTCCTGTTCTCTTTAGTCCAGTAGTAAGTTGTATTGTCCTCTACTCAAATGATCTTAAAATCTACACAGTAAACACAAAAATAAAATTTCTTTATTTTTAATGTAGGGATTCACTCTTTCCTAGTTTGTGAGGGTTTTCTACTCAAAATGTGGCTTTTCTAAGTGCCTGTTACTTTCTTTTTTACTTTAATCCTTTTACTTAACTTTTATGCTCGGTTTGCCTCACTGCATTCTTATATTTGCATTTTCATCATAGTTTCCACTTCAAAACCAAGGAACAAATCATTAGACCTCAGAGAAATCATATGGTTTTAAATTTCAAAATCAGTAGCTTTTTAAATAATAATAAACAGCTATGAGATATCTTACAATTCATAAATAAGATGCAGAATTTCCCTTCTGAATTTTTATTTAATATTGTGATTAAAGCTTAAGGGAAGGGAATCAATTTTCAGGTGGAAAAAAATAATGGATAATTAGATGTTTATTATACACAATATAGACACACTAGTATATTTATACACAGTCAATTGTTATTGGCCATCATAGCAAGAGAAGTATTTAGGAATCAAAATGAAGTACTGTTCTAATATTCACCTGAAATCCAAGTATCTGCTATTTCTTAGAGCTTTTCAGGCTTCTTAAGTTAGTTATTCTAGCAAAACAGCTAAGTTGCCTCCTGATAATTAGGCTAACAAGGTCATAGAAAGTGCCAAGTTAAAATCCTCCTGGAGAAACAAGGCAGAAAACTTGTATGAAGTGATCCTACCAGCAAAACCTCTCTTGCAACTGAACTGAAGGCTGAGAGAGTAGAGACTCTTCAGCCCAGAGAACAGAAGACTCTGGGAGGGCATTATAGCAGCCTTTCAGGACTTGAAGGGGGCCTACAGGAAAGCTGGGGAGGGACTTTCTATAAAGGAATGTAGCAACAGGACCAGGAGAAAAGGCTTTAAACCAGAAGAGGGTAGACTTAGACTAGGTATCAGGAAGAAATTCTTTACGGTGAGAGTGGTGAGACACCAGAACAGGTTGCCCAGAGAGGTTGTGGATGCCCCTCCCTGGAAGCACTCAAGACCAGGCTGGATGGGGCTTTGAGCAAGCTGGTCTAGAGGGAGATGTCCCTGCCTGTAGCAGAAAGGTTGGAACTAGATGATCTTAAAGGTCCCTTCCAACCCAAACCATTCTCTGAACTTTATATGAGTAGTAGAACTGGTCCTGAAAATGCTGACTTCATATTCCATAGATTCATTGCAAAAAAAAAAAAAATAATAATAATAATAAAAAAAAAAAGATAGAATAGTAATTATGGCCTTAAACATACAAACCATACAGAATCACTCTGATGTTTTATGTTAGCATGTGGAGTAGAAATATTAATATTTATATAGGTACAAAAGAGCCTTCCCTTGGGTTACTCTTTCAGGCACACTGCACAGAAGCAGACTCAGCTATCCATAAGGTAGAACTGTCTGGACTTATTCATCAAAGTTCAAAAAAATGTTCCTTTTTGGCAACATAACAGCACTGTATGTTCTATCTCTAAACACTACCAGCATTGCTTTCTGTGGCTAAATTTCTTAAGATTTTCTCGGTCTTTCTGCAAAAAAATAATAATATTTTTTTTTTTTAAATAAAAACACCCATAAAACAATACTTTTTTTTTTTTTTTAATTGCCATTTTACTTCTGGTTGGAATTTAAAGAACTGTATCAGAAATCAATTAGAACTCCCAGGAACACTTAAAATTCAGAATTCATTTTGCAGATTCAAAGCCATGCCAGTTGTTTATTTTCCAAATTCTGCTTCGAGTCATTTTTCTTCAAAATGATTGACATTTGAAGGAGGAGAACCCCAAGTATCTAGCCTACATATTACAAGTGGAAAAAAAACTCGTAATCATCTGACAGAAACCAAGAGAGCAGAAGTGCCTGTGTTGCTAACTACAAAGCTGCTTTTTGTCAGCATCTACATTAGAGAACCACAGAGCACGGAAGTTGTTCCTTGTTGGTAACCACCTTCAGTCTCAAGAGAACTAGGTTCCCCACGGTATGAAAAAGATCCATTCAATAAAGCCCTACACATTCGTTCCCTCTTGCTGCAACTCCATTTGTGGCCCAGCTGACTTGGTGCTGTACCCGTAGACAACACCTGGAGAACTGGCTCAATGAACTCAGCATTTCTTAGATATTTGCTTTCTTCTGAACATGTCCCTGATGGCTGTAGCATTAGGCCACAACCAGTCTCCCTGAGAGCTCAATTTTATCATTCTGAGGCAAACATTTTGTTAAAGAGTATACAGATGATCTTGGTTGGAAGGCCATGCAATTAATGATGAGTTAGTTAATTAATGGTGAATGTTGTAGCAGGTGGCAGTTCTACTCCAGCTGGTCCAGCCACCTGCTAATGGCTCTCTGTTAGCCTGGCTGCCCTGTACCTAACACTTGGAGTTTTTCATCCCAAACTGCAATTAAAAAGATGCCCTTTAAGTGCAGTCCCTTTAGGGGTGATAAGGGCATGAAGCACCACTACAAATTCCAAAACATTTCTTTTCACAGAACCCCTTTGTACATTTTGTATTAGCACATCAATGGAGGAGGAAATAAATCATCTACCAGTCTCTACCTTTTATATCAATAAATGTCTAATTTGCACACAGGAGTGTCCCTTTATAGGAGTGCACATACATATTAATGGGGATATTATACATAACTAAGACAAAGAACAATTAAAAAAATCCTCATCTGTTCAGGAAACAAATCCATTAAGCAGTAAGTCACATGAGGAAGGTATGCCTGTGTATCTCCAATGCTGGTCTCTCTGATCGATCTGATAAATGAACTTACCTATCAAAGATACCTGGAATTAAGATCATGAGTCTATTTCACCTACGATGATCGGACACATACCACATAAGAAGAAAACAACAAATTCACTACGAAAAATGTTGTCCTGAAAAGTCTTCACTTAGAGACATGGCCTTCCCTCCCTCCAGGGGCTAAGAGTCACAAACAATAGGAAGCCACTTCAAATGTGATAGACGTGGCTAAGAGATTGCAGAACTAATTTATTAACTTCATACATATAAAGCAATTTTTCAGAGCCATGTTCAATCAGAACAACACTGTATGAGATAATGGAAAAAAAAAATCAGCAAAATGTCACTCATAGAAATTACGCTGTCTCATTATTACTCTGTCCTTCCAAACACTACTACAATAACATTTTTAACTAGTGACAGGAAAGGCCATAAACACACCCCTTATTAAAAGTTGTTTGCATATATACTGATCATCTTTCTTCTGACCTGCTGTAGATGTAAATGAACATTTATCACTCTTCTTCGAAATTTGTGGACTAAATACTTAAGAGTACATAATCAGTTACCCACCACATGTGAAGACTTCATTGTACTGGTTCATTCAGTAGTTTACCATAAAAAAGAACCACAAAATCACAGAACTGTAGGGGATGGAAGGGACCTCATTCCAGGGAACGCGGAATGGTTCAAACAATTATAGATTGGGCTACTGGTGTTTTTTTTTTCTTGTCCATTCTAAAATATACTTCAATCTTTGAAATTTAAAAATATATATACTTTTAATTTTGAGTTTTTATATTAAAAAACTTTTGGAAAACATGTAGGAGTCCTCTATCGCCTTCTCAGCAAGTAAGATAAGGATTAAAGAGAGAGAGGATTGAATGAAAAGTGAGACATTTTTCAAAGTATCATTTTTAAGCTGTATTTCATCCCTCCGTTTCCTTCATTTTGGTCACAACTGAAAGTTTTGAGGATCAATAGAACACATTAACTAGGAAATGAGAAAAATAACTATTGTGATCACTTTTGTGATCTACTGAACAGAATAGACCAGGGAATGTCATTCAAAAAAACATCTGCAAGTAGCTCATATTTTCTCCTGAAGTTAGGACATATATTTTTAGACAACCATCCATTTTTATACATAAAGACTCCAGATAACACAGATCTCACTACGTTTTTAGATATGCTTTTCCATTAGACAGCCATCCCTCACCGTGAAAACCGTACACCTTATTTCTAATAAGACTGCCTATGCCTTCTTTTCCAGCTATTGGATTTCATTATGCCTTTTTCTGATAAATTGAAAATCTTTCTGTCACAACTATTTCATTTGTCATTGCTGAGGCATGCCTTTCTATCTTATGCGCACTTTAGGTGTAAAGTATAGAATAGATGGGAGGTAGAAGTCTGTGGAAACCACTCACTACACTGCACGACAGCTCATCCCTGCCAAATTTAAATGGCCAGCTACTAGAAAAGCACGTTAATTAAAAAAAGTCCTTGAAAGGGCAGGCATTTCAGTAATGATATGGTAATTATTAAGATAAGAACTTGCAGGAAGGAAGTAGTGTCCAGATTTTATGAAAGCATGAGACCTTGTCAGATTCCTCTAAATTTCAGAGTTAAAGCATGCCATTTCAAATAACTGTAGACTTCTGAGTCTGGATTTCTTGAGAGAGAGAGAGAGATATACATATTCAAATAAAAAATTCTCACCTTTTATTATCTCTCAATTGCACAGAACCCATATACTTTTAGATCTGTCAGAAGTTTTAATGTTTATTTTATGTGTTCATTATCAGTGAAATCACAGAAAAGCTCTTCGCTGGATCATAATGATTCACCATCATAATCTTCTCTCTCAAAAGAAATCATACAGCAAATATCAGAATATTGTGGAACAACTACTATCACAACTGCAAAAAAAAAAGTAAAATGTACTGATAGGAAATAATTATATTAATAGTAATGTTAAAAAGAGCTAGCTAGAAATCCCCACAGGTCTTTGCTGCAGGAAGTCATGAGTTACGTTATTTGACATGGTAAACTTTAAGGTTCAATTCTTAAGTTAGCTGTTAAGAAAGCTGATCACTTTAAGCCATGCTGCTAACAAAAACGTCTGCCTGTCACAGTTCCATCTAAAGCATGGACAGCCAACTATGCTGCATGCAGAATTTCAACTTGAAAATATCTTTAATAAGCCCCAAGAGTTCAACTGTTCTTTCTTCAAGGCTGTGGAAAGGAGAACTGATGAATTACTGAAACTATTGCTACAGGCTGCCACAAGGTGAAGTTGGTATTTTTGAATTGCACTGAAATCCAGGGGAGTGGGACAGTTTTAGTAAATCAGCAGTATTCATTTTTAATCACTGTTGGTTGTGCCATAGAAGGGCCAGAAAAACAGACACTATAAGTGTCATTGGAACATTACAGCTGTGAGAGATATCAGACATTCAAGGCCTATTGATGTCCTCAGACTCAAAAGTATTAATGACTTTGGACCAAATCATTCTTTCCTGATCTCCTCCTCCTCTCCAATAACCAGTTGTACTCTCAGTCACACTCAGAGTAAGGAATGTTGCTCCCTGGGATCTTTGCTATCACTTCCCAATCCTTAAACCTTTGTTGTGCAAGATCTTCTAGGCTTTCTCCATAGGCTTCCTATCTTAGCATTGGCTCTAAGAAGCAATTGCAGCAGGATGTACAAAAGCCTTGTCTCCAAACAAGTAGGGTTTATTCTGTTGTATGAGCTGTCAATTTGTTTTAAATAACTTTTCGCACTCAAGGCAAATTTCAACCAAGTTTATTACAGAAGCAGAAGTACCCAAGATACTAATTTTCTATGCATCTATCAAATGGCCAGATGACTAAAGAAGATAAGTGTTCTAATTTACTCTTCCAATTAATGAAAAGAAAAAAATGCCCAACTGAGATCCCAAATATTTCAAAGGCATAACCTAGCAGTCCCATGGTGACTTGCCAATCTGTACATACACATTTCTGAACTAGCCACAATATGATCTATTTTAACCCATATACATAAGGGATGTGGTACAATATCAAAAGTACACATACTTTAATGAGGGAGATTGCAGAACTTATGGGAAGCTGGAATGACTGTGGTGCAGAGAGAAGGACATATGAAAAAAATATTACATACGCAACAAAGCTTCATTTGTTTGAATGCCCTTTATTTTCATTTGCGGTCACAGGACAGAAATACGAGTACAAATATATTTTAGAATTTTAAATGCCAAAAGGACTAACAACTGATTACATCACCTTGATTGTTACTAGATATTCAATATCATCCAAACACTTAGTGATTAATCTAGTTACTTAAGTACTACTAAAGCACTGCAGTTTTACATTCTTGTATTTTGTTGTTAGAAACCAAAAATTGCACCAATGCCCAAGGCAACTTCAGTGGCCTCGAGCTGATGAAGATGCATCAAAATTTACTGTTTATTAAAAATTATTAAGGGTGGTAAAGAAGACAGCCAGCTTTTGTGAAAATGCTGAAGGACCTTAAGACTGCAACATAAAGTGGGAGCTAAAATTCAGTGTCTATTAGTACAGCACTTGAGGGAAAAAACAATCACAGCTTCACCAATAAAACAACAAACTCTCAGATGGGTTGGGATCTTTGGGTTTACTGCCAAAGTACCCATTAACAGCTGCTTGACAGCTCTGCTCCCATCTAGTACTGGTACCGCTGAATATAATAGCAGCTCGGCACTTGGGCAATCAGTTGAAGTGAAAAGGTCTCTGCTCTTTCCTGACAGAAAACTGTTTTGTTCGTAAACTTTAGCAAACTGCAGCATTAGCTCCTGAATGTCTTGTCAGTCACTTGTGTTGGGCTTCACACAGTGTAAGGACCAGAAATGGAAACAGTGATCTGGTGTAGCTTCACAGCCCTGGCCTCAAACAGATCTCAAATGACATCAGTTCCCTTCATCTATACTGTATTATCTTTTTACGGTAAATGAATACGTTAGCCTTCTATTGCTATAGCAAAATCTAGGATGAAGAGTGTCTCCCTAAAAATTACTATGTCCGAAGTTGATTTTATCCAAATGCAGTTATGAAACATTTTGTTCTTAGGTAGGCCATGAAAATGTTAAAACCTGCTAAACCTGTGACCTCTATTTTGGGTAATTCTGATCACCTTTCAAAATGTCCTTTCCTCCTCTTTTCTTGCTATCCTGTCAGTCATAGCACTGTCCTTTGCTGTTTCAACAAGGACAAAAAGCAGTAAGAAAGAGAAAATAAAGTACAAATACTATAGCCGATTCCTTTTCTTTTCAGGTAGATATTCTTAAGTACACTAGAGAAAAATCAAGTGTATTTTGTGATTTTGGAGAAATCATTGAAGAGATATTGAACAGGTTTTGTCAGAGAAAACTTACGTTGTGAACAGTCTAACATAGAAGCCCTAACTTTTGTGATCCATATTCTCTGTGGTTTGTTATAAACTGATAAAAACCAGCTGACAATTGAAAGAATAGAGACTAGTTTAGGGAACACACAGTCGACTGGGGGTGATTTTGTGTCTAGAAGGCAGGTGATGAGATTTACCAGTTGCTATGCATAAGAAATATGGCCACTATACTCATTAATTCCTAAGCACACATTAACGGTTACAAGGTGGTGCGACATTTAGGTCACCTTCAGTTTGAAGCTGGCATTTGCCTTACAATTATAACAGTGAACACTCAGGGAAAGCTCAACAAATGCTAGAATTCAATGCAATTAGAAGCACTTTTGTGTTCCCTAGTATTTACATCTCATCAGACCAGAAAATACATTTCCTTGGTAGCCATAGAAAAGTGTGCCTAATTTTCCTTTGCATCTTTACTTGGACGCAGGAGTACACCCCTTTCCTATGCTCCATGTAATAATAGAATTATGACATCCTAGAGGGTAACTTGTATCAGAATGGATACAAGACAACCTTATTCTAAGTTCTATGATCCTGATAGATTCCACTCAGCTTTAGCTAGGAACTTCTAGAGAGGTACCTGTCATTCACCTACTTCAGATTTAAGCATGCATTCTGCAGATAGCTGTCTTCCAGTAACAGTAATCTATAAGGCTATTTGTGATTCACTCTTTACTTAGACTTTCCAGCCATATCTTGATTTATATTTTCAGATTTACAGATAATATATGCCCATTCATGTACTCTGAGAAGACTAGTGCTTCACATACCTAATGCAGCATGTTTTTCATAGAATCAACTAAGATGGTAACAATGCAAGTAACTAGATAATAATAGCTCTAAAAAAACCCAAAACATTTAGAGTTGCTACCAAGCTTATCAGGTTGATCTGGCACGCCTGGCTTTAGAACACTGAAGGGAGGAGTATCTTAGCAGGGAAATAGAAGACATGATAAAAGCACTGTGGACTTCAAACATCTGTGACATCAAAATAACCTATAGTTCCTTCAATAAACAAGTCCTGAATTTTTCTGGATAGGATGAATCAATTCTGCATTCTTCTACGCTTAAGTCCACCAACTCTTTTTTCTGTTTAGATTTTTATGAGATTCTTTTTGATACATTAAAACACATCAAAACAAAGAAAAGAAAATTTTTAAACACGAGAGAGAAACTTGCTAAAAAAAAGTTACTCGTTACTTCTAAAATATGAGAGATACAAGTCTTACTACCAAGTAGGAACAGAAGGGCTAACACAGCCTCAATCTGTATATAGACTGTGGAGTCATTTGGGCAATCTGCATCACATGAGAAAGCATAAATAGCATAAAATGGTACTGCTGGAGACGGGGCTATAGACACTTCTCCTCCCCGCTCCCTCTAGTAAACCCAGGCATGCATATGCTAATTCAATGCTCTTATATCTAAAGATGAGAGTCTTTTATAAGCTCTGTGTAAAATGTAATATCGTAAAGTAACAAGGTCATACTGATATAGATTAATAACAAGACTAAGTTGGTATCTCATTGACTGAGAAAAAAAATGAAGGGGAAGACCCTATGTGAATTGTCACTTGGGGGGTGATGATGAGAAATTAATTTTGTGTGACTGTGGAAAAGGCAAACGCAAAAAAGAGAAAAGATGAGGTGCTTCCCCAATGACACAAGAGTACGAACAGGACTGTACAAAGCCTCATCCAGAATTCTGCACATAATTCTGACCACATATATTCAAGATCTCTTTGTTCAAATAATAAAAGATTAAGAGGCTGGCTACTAGGATACCCATGGGAATGGAGAAACCAGAATTATGACTAAAGGAACTCATCTTGAATACTCAATTCTAATTGAAGTGATAACAAATAATATTCAAGAAATAAGACGTTCTATAAATTGATCTTAGAACATGAGTTGGTTTCTTGTCTTTCCTCCCCACCATACCTTATTACCTCTTCTTCTGAGAGAACCAAAAAACGATGTCTTCAAAGTCAGATAAATTATTATCTTCAAAGTCCTAACAATTAAGCCTTGCTTTGCTTTAGTAATTCTATTTTTAAGCATGACATATATTCTTACATACTTTAAAAATGGTTTGTATAGAACTACATCATGCAATTAAGTTTGCTTTACTGGGAGAGTATTTTTTTTTTTTTTAAATTCTTTTATCTTTTGTTAACTACTTAAAAAGGAACCACATTATGTATATGATAATTGCCTAAAACAGCAAACACACGGGATTCAGTAACTCAGAAGGTCTCATCCAGATTCATATTCTAAGAACTACGAGTGTGCTGTTTTCTCACAATTTTCTGAAGTCTTCTATTTTGCTTTTTTGGGTCATTTTCCTAGTCTCCCCAATAGATCTGTTTAGTACCTAAAGATGAGAAAGTAATAGTCTTTTCTTTAGCCCAGACGCCACCCTTTGTTCAGTGGCAACTGCTTCATTATCAGTTAGTTGAGCTTGGAATGGCAAAGTATTATCCAAAGGTTCTTAAAAAGAACAACTAAGACGACTTTGCTAAAAGGTTATATGCCTATTGTACAGTGTACATTATCTTAGTATAAGTAAAACTATACTCCTTTTAATCAAAACATAACAAAAGGAGCACATCGAAATCGATATATGGAAAATGTAATCCTACAAGCTGTCAGAATCACAAATAGAGAGGATGAATTTTAAAGACAGGAAAGCAAACATACTCAATGTGAGAAAGGTTACTGCTGAAAAGACTAATCTGACTTTTGAGAAAAGCATGGAGGAGATATTACATGTTGACCTTAGAATGTGTCACCAACTGTTCTTCAGAAAAATGTACCAAGTTCTAACACTCTTTATGTTTTCCAGCAACAAAACACATCTCAAAACATCCAGCTTGTCATCTTTGCAACTTTGCCCTTTACGTGCAAGAGCTCCAACGTGAACATGCGTATTACTACAGATTTTTAGCTCCGGCTAAAAAGTCAATAACAAAGTCAGTTGTTCTTAGCAGTTCCTTATGAGGTGTGGTGGTTTGTTTTACTCCTTTTTTTTAAATTAATGTTTTTTATTTAGCAGGCTCTATACCTAGTTTTCAGCTTATATAACATTCTAAGAAACCCACAAACAGAGTTAAAAAGCGAATCTCTATATATCTTTACAGCTAGCCTGTAAGTATAATTTCCCAGATATAAATATTTCTGCCCAAAGAGAGTTGTTAAATTGCAGTCTTGATTCAAGAAAGAAGAAATTGTGTAACTTGGAATTTAATTCTAGTTTGCCTAAGCACTGTATCTAATGTTAATTAAAAGAGTAGATGTGATTAGACAGCACTGCAGGAAATCTGGCCAGATTCCAGAGAAAGGGGGTGATGATGATAGAGCTGTTTACACTGCATGAACTATTCTGTATAAAATATCTAGCTTAATCCTACTGTTTCACTCAGACTGAATGATAATACCATGTTTACGTGAGCTGTTCAAACCACTCGAATTTGCTAAGTGTCCTGAAGATCACGAGAGAAAAGCCAATCTGCTATTTTAGTCTAACATCTAATTTCTTTTGATAGAAAGCAGTTGAGAGAAATGTTGAATTTACAGAGAAAAGAGACAACAAATCAAGAAATACCATTGTATTTTGAATGAAGAACCCCCGCCCATATCTGCAACAAAGCCCATACTCACATTATACAAGAGCTTGAAATCAGTTCTTCACCTAAGAAAAAAAAAGTCCTGTTTTATTTTTTACTTTCTTTTAATATTTCCATTCATTACTGTCTGAGAGGACAGGACACTCTCTAGTTACAGTGACAGGTATTCTACATCATGGAGCAATGAGTCTTGCATGTCTTCGGTGGCTGAATGCCCTCAGGTTCCCTTATCCCACAAAACATATGTCCTCCTCTTTCTCCAGAGGGGCCAATGAGCTACACAAAAGTAAAACTCCCTATCTATTCTTTCACCATGCCATTTTTCTAGTCACAGGTGAGAGCTCCAGTCTGTGGGAGATAATGGAGGAAGAAATCTGTGCCTTCTCTTAAATGGAATGAATTAGATTAACAGTTTTAGTTCAATAGCTGAACTGTTGCTTCAGTGATGATTTTTGCCAGTAATTAATTGGCTGCTATAGCAGGTAAGTGACCCATGGATTCGTATTACCTCAAACTGTTACAAGTGTCATCAAAAGAAAACCTTCCCACATGCAAGACCCAAAAGATCTTGGAGTTGGTTGATTAACAGATTTATACAGACTAACTTAAAAAAGAAAAAAAACGTGAATAAATGAAAGAAGTAACCTTAAAATTCTTCATGTGAGATCGGGAGATATGCCAAAGACAAGCACAGGTCCAAATGAGCATGCAGGGAATCTGATATCCTTCCAGCAATGAAGAACAAAAACACAAGAGAAAGCTTTAGTGGTTTATACGTCTAACAAGGCCGGAAGCTACTCCTCTGAAAGGCTACACTTCTCTATGCCTTTCCATGTCAGAAATTATTATATTACAGGTAAAAAGATCTGTAAAGAATAAAGAAGGATCAACTAGAACTACACAAAACTGAGTCTTTTTTTTTTTTTTTAATTATTTTATGATTTTGATAAAGCCTTTTGAGTAGCTAATAAAATTCAAAGCCAACTGCAAGGTCCTGCATATGGATTGGAACCATTCCTAGCATGAATACAGGCTGGGCAATGCCAGGATTGAAAAGAGCCCAAGGAAGAGTAGGGGGCATTGGTGGGTAAGAAACTGAGCATTAGCTGGCAGTGCGCATTTGCAGCCCAGAAAGCCAACCGTGCTGAATCAATTTCAGGCCCACCCAACCACATGTTAAGTATAACTAGTTCTGGAAGAACTGAGGGACTAAGTTACTGAAGAGCTCATTAGAAGGACACACACTGAATTGCAAAGGTTATGAAAAGATACATCCAAACTTGCTAACAGTTGCTTTCATGAGAGATTTCTAGTGAAAAGGTCACTGAAGAGCTTGACTTCTCCTCTGCTCCAAATTACCATGAAATTCTGCGGTACTTGGCTTGAATTACAGGAAGTTTTAACATGGAGAGACTTAGAACAACTAGAGAGAGAAATTTTGAAAATCAGAGGCAGCAAGGTCAGTGTTACATTTGTGGCCTTCAAGACACAGTCAGATAAAGTATATGGGAAGAATACTGCAGATGTATTACCACATATTATGCTTAACTGGTACACACACATGCAGATACACATACACATGCATACATTTATGCTTAATTTTTATCTATAATATGCCTCCTCATACAATGAAAAGAGGCCAACAACCCTTACAGAAACATGGAAAGGTCAAAATTTCAATCCCACCGATGTACAACAGTTCACACTGGTATAAAACAGGAGGAACATGGTACTGGATGCAGTCTTGGGTTAACTCCTTGTTTTACACAAAGCATTACAGCTCATCCATTTCTTGGAAAGTAGGCAAGGAGGAGATCTAGCCCTTTGAAGTCCAAATGTTACACTCACTTCACCTCTTTGTAAAGCAGGCGAACACCATCACTATATTTGACATTTTCTTCTTTGAACAGTTTTTCTCAGACCTCTACTAAGATCAGTTTGATTTGTACAGATGGATTTGTACATTTCCAAGGCTGGTAAAACAGTTCAAGATTCCCTGCGCTCTGCTACATAGAATTTCACAGTGAGCAGTGGAAGTTAGTAGTTTCTGAAAACCATAGAATCACCAAGGTTGGAAAAGACCTCTAAGATCATCCATGTCCAACCGCCCACCTATCACCAAAATTTCCCACTAAATCACACCCCTCAGAACAACATCTAAGCATTCCTTGAACACCTCCAGGGTTGGTGAGTCCAACACCTCCCTAGGCAGCCTTCCCTGCTCCTGCTGGCAACACTATTTCTGATACAAGCCAGGATGTCATTAGCCTTCTTGGTCACCTGGGCACACTACTGGCTCTCATTCAGCCAAGCACTGACCAATTCCCCAGGTCCATTTACTCGCTACAGTCTTCCAGTCACTCTGCCCCAAGCCTGTAACATTGCCTGGGGTTGTTGCGGCCAAAATGCAGGACCCGGCACTTGGTCTTGTTGAAACTCATCCCATTGGCCATAGCCCAGCTATCCAGCTTGTCCAGATCACCCTGTAGGGCCTTCCTACTCCTAGGCAGATCAACACTTCCTGCAAACTTGGTGTCATTTGCAAACTTACTAAGGGTGCATTCAATGCCCTCATCCAGATAATCAACAAAGATATTGAACAGGACAGGTCCCAGTACCAACCCCTGGGGAACAGAACTCATGACCAGTCACCAGCTGGATTAAACTCCATTCAACACCACTCTCTGGGTCCAGCCCTCCAGCCAGTTCTTTACCCAGCAAAGAGTGTACCTGTCCAAACAACAGGCCACCAGCTTCCCCAGGAGACTACTGCAGGAGACAGAATTGAAGGCTTTGCTGAAGTCTAGGTAGACTATGTCAACAGTCTTTCCCTCATCCATCAAGGTGGGTTACTCAATCATAGAAGGAGATCAGGTTTGTCAAGCAGGACCTGCCTTTCATGAACCCATGCTAGCTAGGCCTGATCCCCTGACTGCCCCACCTACACATGCTGCGTGACCTCCCCCAAAATGATCTGCAAGTTGTTTCATACTCTAATGGTCTGTGGCCAGGGTAAATCTGGTCCAGTAACTTCCATCCCATGTTCAGACAAAGAATAAGGCAAGAATTTTATTTAACATTTGATGAGGGGAAATGGGTATTTTAAATCCTTCCAGCAGGTTACAGATTAACACCAAACACAAATTTCCTTCCTTTCAATAAGTACTGTAAAGGAAGCAGAAAGCCTTTAAGCTTTGGGACTATTATCATATGATATGGAACATATATCACAAGGGTAGAAGTAATGAAAGAGCTAAAAATAAAAGAAAACATCTGTTAGAGCCTTGCCTTACTTTGCTGCACTATGCAAAATAAACCATCTTCCAGTCATGTCAAAGGAAGTCACAAATCTTATTTGACCCACAAGCTCCCCACCCCAGTAACATGACAACTCATCTTCACCTTCTTCAAATTTATTTCTCCCCTTTACTATATAAAAACAGCAATGTCACAGGTGGAACCAGACAGCATAAAAGGTGAGATTCACTCATTCACATTGACCACAGGCATGTCTGCCTGATTTATCTGGTAAAAAGTTACGATCACAAAGCAGAGAACTCAGGACCTGTTTTTCCATTGCTACTGAATACAATGAAACCACAACTCAGTTGCAAAGAGTAGAAGAAAACTGACAATGTGACTGTGGGTCTCTATACAACCGCATTAACCAACACTACCAAGAGAATTCAAACTTTTTTGGGTTCCTCCTACTGGAGATGATGTATTGTTTTGCTGGCTGGTGAGAAGAACTAAGTAACACAAACATACATTGCTGCATTGCCTTCTCATAGCCAGCATGTATAAGTACAAGTCAAGTTTAAGTTCATGTATAAGCGGTAAGTTAAAGGCTCATAACAAAGTAGTAGATCAGAATGGAAGGTATATTTCCCAGAAAGATCCTTTTATTTCTCCATAAATATTTCTATATGCTCTACTGCACTGCTTGAACTAGCTGTACTAAGGATCCTCCAGACCTTCCCGGTAACCTTCCCCATTATAAGCACTCCAGACTGAGAAGTCATTCAATGACTCAAGGACTGTTTCTAATGTTTCCATCGTAATACCAACCCAGGGACCACATTCTCTCAAAAGTACAGATTTTTGCACAGCTGGAACAAGCCTGTAGATGGGAAGCTCAACATTGCACAGGTATTGGCAAACACACCACAGTGGGAGTTAAACGATCCAGCAGCCTGAATCCAAACCTCAGATCCTTTCCTAAACACATTTAATCAGGCCCTTCTGTAGCACATTAGTCATCCTCCTGCCAGCCATCGTCCTCTGTCATATATTTAGCCCTCATTTCAGACAGGCCAATGGCTTTATACAGCTTTTGACTTTCACGTGCATTCTTAAGATCAGTGCAGGTTCAGTTCATGCCATATAACTGTACTTGATGTATTTTTATGTCGTCCTGTCAGCATCAACTCCTTGTATTCATATTTCCACTTTCAGAACATGAACATTCTGCTTTTTATTCTATTCTCACTGCTCCTCAGTCACAATCTGAATTTTCGCTTTGATTCAATTGGAGAGGAACAGTAAAGAGCTGACAAACGTATGCTCAAAGTTTGCAAACCACTTCAGCTTTACATTATTCCACATTCTTATTTAAAAAAAAAAAAAAATCTGAAAAATTAGAAGAGTCCAGTGATTCCAAATTGCACTTACCTGCCTTCTGGGATCAGAACTTGGATTTTCCTCATAGCAGATCTAAAGCACTGGTTGTTCTGTTGTTTTCAGGTTCTTCAGTTGGCAGTCGGATCTATGATAGAACACAACAAATTTGCAAAGCTCAGCCATGAAATGGAGAATAATTTTCACAGCTTTAAGGTCACTGTTTAGGTAAGTTCTGCTTCTGCAAATACACATTTTACTCAGCATTGACAACTACTTTCTGCAAATAATTGCTCCAGGAAAACCATCATCAAATAAGCAAGTTGTATCATTTCAGAAAACAGTTTTACAGTATTTTTTATGTATTGGATTTTCTGAACATAAAAAGGATTTAAGCAAGACAAGCTCTGTGCATCACTGTCATATAACTTTCAAGTGTCCTATTGGAATAGCTTGAAACATTAAGCAAACCTCAGCTAAGGAAATAAGCCTGTAACAACTGTTTTCATGCACCTTATCCAAAACAAGACACATATCACTGAAGACACATAGTACTTCAGGAATGGAACATACAAATCCCACACGTAGTAACAAAGGATGGCTGCAGTTACATAATGTAAAATCTTGGGTATTCCAAGTGCCTATGTAGACAGTATCCAGAAAGACACTGGTCCTCTACAGGTTCTTCTTTAAGGTCATTAAGCACTTCAGTATTTCTCACTCTAAAATCATGTTCAGCATCAAATGAGTTAATATATTTTCTTAGATCATTTTTTAAGATTCTTCTGTGACCAAGTTATTTTCAAATAAGGGCTTTTTAGATGTTCAATCTTCAACCTTCTAAAAATATTTCATATCAAAACCTGCATCAAGCACAAGAAAAAAGACACTAATTACTTACTTCCAGTTGGCTGAATTAATTACTCTTCCAAAAATGCATATGCTTAGGAAAAAAAAAACCTGTCAGCTTTTTGACAGTTTGATCTAATACCCTAATACAATATGCACCAGTGGCACATGATGAATGGAAAACTAAACCAAAATGGAAAATAAATGAGAGAGAGAGAAAGAGAGAGAGAGAGAGAAAGATTGAAAAGATAAATGATCTTCTTTGGACATCTCCTTCTAAAAAAATGATACCAAAATTTTGCTTCCTGTAGTTGGATTCTTTGTATACAGGTAGAAATGAAGCATTACAAAGTATGCAGCATTTTTTTCTCTATACAATGCCTGCAGTATCTTTTTGCCTTATAAAAGCTGCATACTGACAGCACTGTCATATGCAAGGAAAATAAATCAAAAAAATATTTGAAATAAATGTTTAAACATGATCCAGGACAGAGTATATTCTATTTCTAGGTTTCCAAGACATGGATTTTAAATAAAGTTGGTAGTTTAGCACAGAAAGGCATTGAAACTATCAGAAACATTGAAACAATCAATACCTTCTTTAAAGACATATCCGAACTTTGAAATTGGAGAAACAAGGGAAAAGGGAGTAATAACCTTTCCTCTAATTCTAAGCAAGTGGAAGTGTAACTCCTTGCAGTCTGGTAAATTGCCATTGAAGAATTTCCCCCCCAGAGAGGAGGATGAAAGTCTGAATTGTATACACTGCATAAAGGGGACAGCTATCTGACTTGCGATCCAAAACCAGGCTTATCTTTCCACATAGATAATGCATTTTTGCTATGGTTGAGTCCTATTCCTTGGTGCCTGCATCCAGACACTATTTAGCAGTTATTTTTCCATTGCCTGCAGACATCCCTCCTCCTCCCTGATAGTTAAAGTATAGATTTTCCTCAGCACGCTTTCATGATCTTTCATGGCTTGCATTCGGCCTCCCATATCTCTTTTAGCTTAGTTTGGCAGGTCAGCATACACTGAAACAACTAACAGGAGTATAGCTGTACATTTATGGTTGTTATTAGCTGGACCTTTCTCTTCACATCAATACATCTGTCTCAACGGTATCAAACTATTGTCTTGAAACCTGGAGAGCTCTAATGCTGCTTCTAGTGACTCTTGAAGCCTCAACCTAACAGCATTAAATAAGTTCTGGAGATAACAAAATATCACAGGATCATAAAGGTTGGAAAAGAACACTAATATCATCTAGCCCAATCATTGGTCCATCACCACCATGCCCATTAAACTATGTCCCTCAGTGCCACATCTATGCACTTCTTGAAAGCCGCCAGGGATGATGACTCCAGCACCTCCCTGGGCAGCCCGTGCCAATGCCTCATCACTCTTTCAGAGAATAAATTTTTCCTGATATCCAATCTGAACCTCCTGTGGAACAATTTAAGGCTATTACCTCTCATTCTATTACTAGTTACCTAGGAGAAAAGCCTACCTCCACCTCACTACAACAACCTTTCAGGTCACTGTAGAGAGTTATAAGGTCTCCCCTGAGTCTCTGAGGCCTCACCAGTGCCAAATTCAGAGGGACTATCACCTCCTTAGTCCTGCTGATTACACTATTTCTGAAAAAAAAGTATATTTCAGATTGGGAAGAAACAGCACAGTTCCCCATCTTTGGAATCTCAGGCTGACAACAAAGTAAGTCAGGCTAACCTCTTAACTGGAGATGACTACCTTAGAACTAGTTTTCCAGGGTCCCTTTGCAATCAGTACAAAGAACAAGACACGGGATAATAACTCAATGAATTTCTATTTTAGATATCAGACATATTTTGGATGTCTACCTTAAAATTAAAAAAATGTGTTCTACAAAAGCCCATCTTTCTCCATCAAGAAGAAAAGGAGCATATACAAGAAAATGACAATCCAAGATCTACATCCCTACATTTCTGTAGAGGTTTCTATAACTCTTGTACTTACAGAGGACATATATAAGAACACAATCAAATATATAATTACAGAGTGACAATATTAACCACAGTGACCTGTAACTTGATCTCAGTGATCTCTACCATAAATCAAGAAGAAAGTGATTTGATGGTCATTTGGATATTATGATCTGCCTCATACCTGTTTCTTTCACATTATTCTGAAGTCATTGGTCAATGCTGAAGACAAGATATTGGCTAGTAAGGAGCTTGGGTCTGATACAGCCTGCTGATTCTGGCATTAAATCCAAACAGACGTAATGAAAAAGAATAAACAGTTTGCTTTAGGATAATTTCCAAGGAGAAAAAGAAAGATAAATAAGTCTCAGAAAGGCTGATTCAGTCTCATTGAATCTCACTTAGAATTTATCACTTATTCCAACATTACCCCTATGCAAATTTTTACAAGAGCTGAATGTGTATTTGATTCATTAGCACCCACTTCTGTATTCACCTTCCATGGGTAGAGTTGGGCTGAGTATGCAAAAAATCAAATTCATGCAGCCTGCCAATTAGGCAGCTTTATTGCATGCCTTTCAGAAGAATGTAGACATAGCTATTCCCAAGGAAGTCTTCTAAAAGTGTAAGTTCCTGTTAAATACAAATGCCTATGCGTGCTAACAGGCTGTAGAGGCTTTTTGTTAGTACACAATAGATTAAAAAACTGTTTATTGATTTCTTGGTGAACATCTGAGACTGATTTAATTGATACCAGTACTATATGCTAACAGCAGGATATCACTGAGGCAACAGGAGAAGGCAACAGGGAAACCCAGGGGAAATACTTCAAAGAAATACAGGAGTTATCCTCTGAGGTGGCAACAAGACCAGCTGCCCAGATGAAGTGCCTCTATATCAATGCACACAGCTTGGGAAACAAACAGCAGGTCAAGGAAAGAGATCCTGCCATTCTACTCCATGCTTCATGGTGAGACTTCATTTGGAGTACTGCGTACAGATGTGAAGTCCTCAGTACAGGAGAGACATGGACCTGTTGGAGTGCATCCAGAGAAGGGCTACAAAAATTATCCGAGGGGTGGAAAACTTACCCTATGAGCACAGTCTGAGAGAGCTGGAGCCATTCAGCCTGGAGAAGAAAAGGCTCCAGAGAGACCTGAGAGCGGCCTTTTGGTATCTAAAGAGGGGCTGTAAGAAAGAACAGACTTCAGCAGGGTCTGTTGTGATAAAACAAGGGGAAATGGTTTCAAACTTGAAGAGAAAGATTTAGATTGGATATAAGGAAGAAGTGGGGTTTTTTTTGTTTTGTTTTTTTTTACAATAAGGGTAGTGAGTGCCTCTGGCACAGGTTGCCCAGAGAGGTGGTCAATGTCTCATCCTTGGAGAAGCTCAAGGTCTGAGCACCTGATGAAGCTGTTCCTGTTCACTGCAGAGTATTGGACCATGTGTCCTTTAAGGGTCCCTTCCTACTCAAACAATTCTAAATCAGTTCCATCTCATGAAGAAGCTTTAATTTTCCACATTTATTTTCAGCACACTTTGATTATTTTATTAAAAAAACAAAGATACAAAAAGAAACCAGCACAGAAGCTAAACAGTCAGTTATGTGCTTACTTGAAGCTATGTACAGACAGAATCACATCTCAAAGCGTGCAAGCAGAGAACTCCCAAGCTTATGAACTCATTCTTATGTTTGATAACTTCTATCCTGTGCTCCAGAAATCTTAACAAAAAAAAAAATCATAGAATTCTTGTCATAATAAAACATGAACTGGGGCTGTTTAGTCTGGAGAAAAGGAGGCTGAGGGGAGACCTTATTGCTCTCTTCCAGTATCTGAAAGGTGCTTACAGCAAGAACAGGGTTGGTCTCTTCTTACTGGTGACAGGACGAGGGGAAATGGCCTCAAGTTGCGCCAGGGTAAGTTTAGGTTGGATATCAGGAAACACTTTTTTACAAAAAGTGCTGTTAAGCACTGCAATAGGCTCCCCAGGGAGGTGGTTGAGTCACCATCCCTGGATGCGTTTAAAAACCGTTTGGATGTGGTGCTCAGGGACATGATTTCGCAGAGGGTTATTAGAGTTGGGGTAGTATGGTTAGGTTGTGGTTGAACTTGATGATCTTTAAGGTCTTTTCCAGCATGAGTGATTCTATGATTCTATGCTCAAGCCAGATAAACACAACCACTTTCAGCTTATTTTCTTGCTTTACCTGGGCAAGTTTGCAATATTCTTTAAAACTTGACTGGTGGTGGCAGACATGCAGAGATTCAATCCAAATATAATTCTTACCATATGGGAGCAGCTAAAAAAAAAAAAAGCAAAGGGACAAAGCTGAGAACAAGACCAAAGGAAGAAAATGCAAGATACAAAACCTAATAAAGAAATGGATGCACAGACAGAGAAATACCACTGGGAAAAACAAATTAAACAAATGCATGCTCCAGGAATAAGTTGAGCACAGACTGTTTCAGAAAGGGCTGTTCCTTATGAAGTTTTTCTGAAGGATAGATTGGACACTGCTTAAGCTATAATAACAATTATCCTGTCATTGTTTCAGATATTACTGAAATCTGGAGCTACATTTCTTTTTTTTTTTTTTTTTTTCAGATATACAGTATCAATCTGAAATTATAGCTTTTTAAAACGCATTAAAAGAACAGGCTTGGCATCTATTGTTTTCATTTTCAGCCCATCTCTAGCAGATTTGAAAACACCACAGCATTTCAAAAAGCAGCCTCTAATTATTCCAGCCCTAGAAATGGTGGTCACATCAGCTTACAATATTACTTCAGAAATTTAAAGAAGCTATGCACAGAGGCTGCAAACTAAGAGATTTCACAGTGGAAACATAGATGGAAGTCTTAATTAAAACGTTTCCCTACTGTAATACAATGAACATCAGAAAACATTTTAAAAGGTGTCAAATTGCCATAAAAATACATATTCATAAATTATATAACCAATCCCCAAATGTTTACATCTTCAATTTTCCCTATTTTTGTTATTATTTTAATACCTTTAAACAATATGGAAATAAAAGCAACATGATTAACATTGACCCAAAATTGGTTGGACTTGATGATCCTTTAAGGTCTTTTCCAACCTGAGAAATTCTATGATTCTAAAGCAACGTAACTTCATGGCCTCAGGTGAAAATGATAACTAAGGAACAATGATAAAGCAGAAATAACAGAATCTTCCCAAGTTCATTTTTCCTAAGCTTCTGTACTTCAAATCTACTCACCTGCCATTCTCTAGTTCTTTTGCACACTACAATATCCTCACCACACTTCCATCATTAAACACTACCTGACAATAGCCCAGGTTCTATAAACATCTGGGGAGACCACACTCCCAGTATCTTTAGCTCCATTTCACATCCTTAGCTGAGAAATAAACCCAATTTGCTGCGGCTAAGCTCAAGGTTTACATTTTGACCATGAATTGACCACTTCCACTGGACAAACTAAGTAAAAATCACTAGGAACTCACTTTTCTTCACCATTCTCTCAGTAGATTTCCCTCTTCTACCTAGCGCCCAATTTTCACCAATCCTGTAGGAACTCACTGACACCTGCTGCGTTTACACTGAAATCAGTCAATACATTTCCAAGTTATTAAAGGGGCCAGGGGAACTGACAGCCATCCAGTTTGGTCATAAGAATCCTCTTTCTCTAAGAAACGAGGTTTCCCCGCTCCTTTCAAGCTTCAGAAATGCATAAAATTATTTTAGCAAGCTAAATGTGAGAAAATTTGCACTTTGAGATGAAACAAGATCTCAGCAAGAACATCTGAACAAGTTAGAGAAAAGGCATTGACAACCTAAGAGATGGAGGCAGTCCCTTTTTTCTCCTTCTCAAGACTTTCTCCTTCAACTTTTTCAGTTTATCTACCATATTACAATCCTTTACTCCCAGGCTTTTGTTCAGAGATTTCGTTAATTGAAATGTAGGAAAATAACAATGAAGAGAGCAAATAGACTTTGATTCATAGATGTTTAAAGCTGCAAGAGATTGTTTAAACTATTTATTTTGATGTCTCATAACAGAACCACTTGCCTTCAGCAGTGGAAGAGTAAAAATATCTTCTGCATCAAGGAAGTGTTCTGAGATTCCTTACTTGCCCCACACATCACGTGTAGATATACAGACTTAGAAATTCGTTATCGAGAATATTCAAAGTAATTCAACTTCCGGAAAGCTCAAGAAGAATGTCAGTATTGCCAGAAAATGCTGCCAGTTTTGCTTTGTGCCTCAGATACATACAGTCCAGAGCTAGGGGAAAATGGCCAGTGAAAGTGACCTTATTACCTACAGATAGGAATTTGTCACATTTATCTTCAAGGAGCTCTGCCTGTTCACTGTGAAAGTTAATTTGAATAACATCAGATGAAGATAAAACTAGTAAAGGTTGTTCTACTCTGGTTTCTGACACTACCTATGTATCTTTCTTCTAATTTCACTCTTCAAATGAATGCCTCCACTTACACCTTGGACCTATTTTGCTTGTTTTCATTAGGGACCGGAAAGGGGCTCCATACTCATAAAGAAAGAACATCAGAAAGAAATTGAAGTAAGTCTTTACATATACAAGAAACATGGGCACTGATAGCCTCTTAGGCACACTAATAACAAAAATAATAATAGCAACAACATAACTACAAGTTGTACTTAAGATAGAAAAAAATAATAGTAGCACTCACAAAACTTTTTGCAAGCATTCATTATTTAACTAATCTAAAATACACATGGGAACAGAAACACAAGAGCACAAGGATGGAAGTACTTGATTTTGAGAATATGACAGTTCAGAGAAGAGCCAGCACTGAGTACAGGTGTCGAAACCCTACAGCCATCAGAATCCCTGACTCTGTCATAGTCTATTATATCCTTCCTCATGCACAATATCCCCACAGGACTCTGCTCCTCCTGGGAAGAGTTAAAGTTTAGACATCTTCTTATATCTCAGAAAGAAGGTAGGTCAATTCCAGGCACATATATCCTTCTGGGAAATGACTAGGTAATGCTCCTTATACCACAGCTGAATTCGGCCTGGGGGCCTGATTTACAAAGGAGATTTTACTTTTGATCTCCTTCGTTCCCTTTGAGTGAACCATTTTTACATGGCTTGTCTTGCACAGAGAAGGAGGGAATGTTTTCTGTGAACTCTTCTACTGAAGCTGAGTTCATAAATATCAAAGAGGAAAGAAATGTAGATGAGTGGCAGCAACAGTGAAAATGCTGGAGCAAGGAAGTGAAACAGGATAACAGGGAGAAATGCGTAGGAGAATCATTTAAAAGCTGTAAAATAAAGCTATTTGTTTTCCAGCAATGGAAACATCTGAAACGAGAAAGCAATTTGCAGGCTATTTGGACTCCAAGCTCTGGCACGATCAAATAAATACGCCTACAGAAGAAAAAAAAAATATCAGGATCTTTCATGCTGTCAAGATCGTCTCTTCCTGGTTTCCTACCTCACTACAGAATTATACAAGTGATTCTCAGTATTACATTTCCCTTCATGTGTTTCAACGACAGGTCCAAACCAGGTCACCCTCACTTTATACCCCGGGGATTACATTTCTTATACAAACCCAACACTCTCACAGATTAAGAATGGAGTAATGAAACAATCCAGCTCTCCGCACACTTTCCAACTTCTTTTTTCTTAATCTGAAGCTCTTCCTTTCCTCTCTAATTTCCCTTCCCTCCTTTTCAACATTAATTATTGCTTGTACCACAGGAACAAACCCAATGCACAGCTACACTAAGAAAGATCCTCACTCAAAGTAGGCAGCTGAATACATTGAAATCAGGAAATAAATACATTATTTCACAGGCATTAATAAGATGTAGACAGCAAGTAAAGACCCAAAGATCAGCTTACTGGAAGGATGCCGGTGGAGGTAGCCAAGATCCCACTTGAGCCATTGAACTCAGAATCTAACTCAGCACTGGGCACTGTCAGAACTACATTAATTTGGTTTATCGTGATTTAAGTCTCTTAACACTAAAAACAATTACTTTCCTAGCCACAAACATAAAGCAAAGTTGCCTCAGATTTCGCTGCATCCTTTCCATCAAGATAACTCCAGTTTCACCAATAGTTACCACTCCATTCACTACTGACAGGTAACCAGTTGGTTATTGATATCAGGACAAATTTCCAATAATAATTTTCTTCCCGCCATCATTACCCACACACTGACTACAATGGGCTCCTGTCTCCTGTTTCATGGCTTGGAAGAGACTCAGTTTTGTCACAGCGTTTCTCCTCCAAGGAACTTGTGCATCCTTATCCTGGTAGAAATGTGCAACACCAATTTTAGTGAACCAAACAAGATTTCAGAGGAATAAGTCTTCCAAGTGTAATAGTCTAGTTATTATTCCTTCATCCAGTTCCAAACCACATCTAATCATTAACTACTGAACTTCAACTGCGTTACTGGAATGCCCTGATAACATAAAGTATCTTTGATGTCTATATGCAATAGCCTTATAGACAAAATTGGGTCACACGTAAAGGCTTAAGAACATAACTTAAAGCTGATTGTTAGAGAGGCATCAGTTTTGAAACAATTCAAGATTTCAGGTTTTCTTAAAATGAGAAAAGGCCTTTAAACATTGTTTATGCAAGTGAGGAATACTGCATCGCTATTCTCTTAAACCAGTAGAAGTTTACCCAAGTGAAGGCAAGAATTAGATGAAGAAAGTCGTGTTAGTTTCAACTTTTTTGTTAAACTACAGGAACACACACTTCAATATCATTATATTAGGAAATCAGAAAGTGAGATCATTCAAGCATAAAACACAATTGTCACTTCAACAGACAAAATTGTTGAATTAAAAAATCTGCAGGTTTGTGTTTATATTATTTTAAAAAATAATAATAAGTAAATTAGATTCAAATTGCATCTTCTTACATGCATCATTCTACCTCATCACAGGATGCAATTCTTGTCTGGCTTCTTACCACAAACCACTGCTAAAAATAAATGCAAACTTCTGGCAAAGTCAAGAAAAAAAATAGATAAGCAGTTATACAGATCTTTTTTAACCAATTATCCATCAGAGCAACATGCTGTTTGTAGCACCCGTTTTTTGTGAGTTTTTTTTTTTTTTTTTTTTTTTTAAGACAACAGCTAAGGGCACAAAACAGTATTTGAGTAATTGTACAGTGCTTTACATAGGGAAAAAAAAAATGTGGTAGTTCAGTGATATACTAATGCCCTGAGGCATGAACACAGACTAACCCAATCTAGCAGGTAAAGCTAAAAATTTTATGGATGACCATAAAGTTAGGTGGCACCTTTTAAAAGAAGTGCAGCTACACTGCTTGATTCTGACCTCTAGCGTAATCTAAAGTGCTTGTGAAGAAATATTTCATTTCATTTGCTTGAAATTTACCCATGATTAGCTTCATGCAACCTCATGTCCTTTAATTATGAAAGAGCGTATAAAGTCTGGGGCTGATTGGTTTTTTAATATATCCCTTATATCTCCAGTGCTTAAATTAAAGCCATGCTAGACTTTCCACTGCTAAGAAATCCTAAATTCCAAGAAATGTCAGGATGCAGTTTATTTGCCATACATCAGCATGACATGTTTTCCAAAATTTTACTTGCTTACATAATTAGAATTAGACTTCAATATCATGTGAACATCTATTTGATTTTAAGATGTTCTTTGTTTTATGAAGGATTACTAGAATTAGACTCCCACTGACTTGAACAATGCTTCATGTGATGGAATAAAATAATCTATGTACTCTCCTTTGTGAAGGAGCACAAGTGAGTAATGGACATTGGAAACTGAAAAAGCAGTGAGCTCCCCAGTCCCAGAGGAAAGTTATGCACTGTGAACTTGAATATTACTTCAGATTTGTTGAACTCACTGGTAAATAAATCCATCATTTTTCACTGGCATCCCAGCTCCCAAGCTGAAGCGTGTCACCCTCAGAACACTGGACACCTGCTACAGTATTGATAAATCTTGGTAGTGTCAAGTACAGACAACTTAAAAAAGCACATTTTTGGTTCTAAGACCTGTGCTATGTTCAGGAAAGAGAAAAGCAAGAGGTTATTACCTTCACTGCAAGTAGATTTTGGACCTGACTTAGGCTTGGCAAAGTCCCATGTAATACATGAATACAAATAGCTTTACTAATCAAGATTTCACTCTAGCATCGGAAGCTCCTAGATCAATCTGGTCACCTAAGTCAACACATAAAAAAGTTTCTGGGGAGAGAAAGAAATTAGAAAGAAACATCTCTACTATCAGATACCTATTAAAAATATAAAGGCACTGGTGGCATTCTGCTAGTTATCTTAAATATAATCTGACTGTATCCATACAACAGTGGAGTTCCTTTAATTCCCTTTGATCTTGAAGTGTTAATTATAGGAGGCCCTTTGAGTGATTTTAAAGAAAAATGCTAATACTAGAATATTTAGAGTTTCCAGCATTTGACAGTCTCAGAAAATATTAAAAATGCACTTCAGTAATATCCTATAAGGAATAAACTTAGATATACTGTGATACGCCAACAGATAGCTGACAGTGTTTGGGGACAATATTTCATAGACAAATTATCAGGTTAGTCTAAATATCTCTAATTAAGTTATTATAATATATCATTCATTACTAAGTATCATTTCAGAGACAAACACCTCTTTTAGTGCATTTGTTTTTAACACAGGGTTAAGGATTACTCGTGAACACAAAAATCCTCCTTAATCACTTGTATTGCTCCGGCCTACGGTCTCCACGGGGAAGGGCTTTGCCACTGAGTGGGAAGTAGTGGTCTGCAAGGATCATAGACAGAAATCTGTTTTTCAAACATTTAAGCTCAGTTTAAACACCAATCTTCTTAACCTTACATATCCCAGGAAATTCCCGCCTTACCCTCCTAAAGTTTTCTGAAGTCAGACCCAAGCCAGTGGATACTTGCATCCAGCACACCAAATATTCACATACAGATTGGTGAAAGCAAAGGTCTTAAAGGTCTTAAAATGAAGAATGAGCATAAGTTTCTTTCTCTCCTATGAAAGTCTTCCTTTGCTTTTTAAGACCTGCTAAGAAATAATTTTGGGCATATTTCTCAAGGACCAACCCAGAGAGGAGACGTGTTTTAACAAAATCTATTAGTGGACAATAATTCACGCTATCTATCATATTGTACCGTTCATTCATGCATCATCTAACAAGATGACATTTAATACAAAATAAGAATGATGAAGGTCACAGGAATTTGCACAATTTATTACTAGTGTCAAGCCAGATTAGTTTAGCTAGTGCTTGACTAAAATTTGCTTAGTATGACTGTCTCTGAGTAAAAGGTTCTTTTTCTAGCAGATTTTTTTTTCCCTCCTCTCATATTCAGTCTTTAAGTACTGAAGTGATTGTAGGGAGCTTTCTGAATCACACCTGAAGGCGGTTATTCAGGTGTATTCATCACGCTTCTTTCTCAGCTTTCGCTTACTACTTCTTTTCAGATCCCAACAGTCACTCTCAAGGGTCCATGTAAGGACTGTAATGAGATGCAGTAACAATGCCAGGCTTCTGGGAAAGTTTCATAGAGAAAAACCCTTGGGAGACGATGATCTCAGTTTGGGGTTAAAAAAAATAATTTGTATGCACAAGAAAAACCTTTTTCCAGATAGCCTTTTTCCAAAACCTTTTTAGTCTACATTTGAGTGCTGGCCTGAATAATAAGCCACAGAAACTAAACGCCCCTGTAGTGGTTTCACCTGGCAAGCAGCTGAACGCTACACAGCCTTTTGCTCACTTCAGTGGGATGGGGGAGAGGATCAGAGAAAGAAGTGGAACTCATAGGTTGAGATAAAAACTACTTCTAAGGCAGAAAAGGAAAAGATAAATCATAGTAATGATAATATATAGTAATTATATATATAAATTTACAAAACAAGTGATTCACGAAACAATTGTTTACCATCCACTGATCAATGCTCAGTCAGTCCCTAAGCAGTTGCTACACCCTCCCCTCCAAAGACAGAATATAGCATCATATAAGCCACTACAAAGAAAATCAACTCTGCCCTAGCTGAAACCAGGACAGCCCCATTGAACACAAATCAAAAGACTCCACTTAATTATCAACCCACCTGATAATTCCAGGTGGAACCAATTTTGTTCTTTGGTTGGAAGAAATAGCAAGTTGAAATGAACCCCAGTCATTGGTGGAGTCTGATCCCTAACATGCAGCTCTATACACAATATCTGTTCAACACTTTTCAGAAGAATAAACCAAGCTTTTTTCCTTGAAGATTCTTTCCACATGTGTGGTTCTTTTTTTATTCTGTTTTTCCAAAATGCCACATTTGTGCTTCCTTAAGTGATTCAGACAACTCCCTTATCCACCTTTAATGAAGTTGTCAGAGTTACTCCAGGGTTAATCAAACCCAAGAGGCACAAAACTACAGCGTGGCTTTGAAAGGATACTTCACAATCATTAGATATGTAAATGAATAACATTCAAATCGGACAAGCAATTCTCATTCCCATAGTATTCCTACACACATCCACATCTGAGGCTCCCAGCACAAGAAAGATGCGGAGCTCTTGGAGCAGATCCAGAGGAGGGACACAGTACCTCTCCTACAAGGCCAGGCTGAGTAGGCTGGGCTTGTTCAGCCTGGAGAAGAGAAGGCTTCCAGAAGACCTCACTGCAGCCTTCCAGTACTCAAAGAGATATTATAAACAGAAAGGAAATCAACTTTTTACATGGATAGAACAGATGACAGAACAAGGAGAAACAATTTTAAACTAGAAGATTTATGTTAGACTGTGGGGGAAATTTTTCACTGAGAAGGTGATGAGGTATTGGAACCAGCTGCCCAGAGAGGTTGTGGATGCTTTGTCCCTGGAAGTGTTCAAGGCCAGGTTGGATGGGGCCCTGGGCACCCTGATCCTGTGCCTGATTTAGTGGCTGGCAACCCCTGTTTGCAGAAAGGAGGCTGAAACCCGATTATCTTTGAGGTCCCATCTACTCCAAGCCATTCTTTGCACTGATTATTGACTCCCATTATATGACAAAATTTCTCCATATTACTTGACATTAATTCCTCATTCCTCTGGAAGCATCTAGATGTCATTTATAATATTCAGTGTTTATTGCAGGATTAAGTTATACTTCCAGCAAACAAACACTTCTAGAATGAGTTTCCACGGATTTCTCATGGATAAAGTCACAAGTAATGTCTTTGAAGTGGGGGAAAAAAAAAAGGCCCTTCAATCTGAACAAGTTGAAGTCCTAACGCGACATTCCTGCCCATGAGACTTAATGTCGTAAGAGCCCCGTAGAAACCGGTATAAAGAAAAACTCATCCATTACTACAGCTAGCACCAGGTTAGTGTGTTAGACCATTTAAACTTTTTTTTTTTTTTAATAAGTAGAAAACTGTTTTCTTAAAACTGAAGTTGTTCAGACGGATATTTTATTATTACTTATTTTAGGGCTAAGGAGGAATTCATTAATAGAGTGACAGAATAAGGAGCTGTAACTAGTCTATTTGCCAGGGACGGGAGAAATAAAAAACAACACCAAATGTTATTATGCTTTCTCTAAGAAGAATTGCCTTCTCTCTAACTCACTTTGCTCACAAGATTACCTTGCTCAACTGCATGGAAGATGGGTTACAGAACAAGATGATTTTTAAAAATGTTCCTCAGGCAGACCAGTTTCCTGATCTAACTTACTGGATTAACACACTGATGTTAGACAAGCACAAAGCAGTGTGAGAGAAGAACAACTGACCAGGGCATCTTTTGGGATACTCTGTGCCACGCTCTGGCATATCTCTGGGTCAAAATTCAAATTCAAACAAAGTGAATAAAACAAACATTTTCCCTCAAAGGTAAATAGACCTGTGTGACAGAACACATGCAGAAATCATAGGAGCCAAGAAAAAGAAGCCAGTGCCATCTGCTCACTGTTGTGGGATGAACGGATGTTCTCACACCACCTTCACTAAAATCCAATGTATTTTATGAATCAAAATCCACCACTAGGTGCCCCAATTCCTACCACAACAGCAGTCATTCTGTCACAGCTTCTAGATTGCAAGGTATCACCTTTCTGCAGGAAATCCCCCTGCCTGCACATGATCTCATAGAAAAGAAAGCCACTGATTCAGGAAATAAAACAAGTCTTCAGGTACAGAGATTCAGCAGAGATTGCTAAAGCAGTTTCAGACAAGCTAACTGACCTTACACAGAAGAGCGTAAGGAACCTTCCAGTAAAGATAGGTAGCAGCAGATATTGTTGCCTTTGATCAGTTCTTGGGTCTCTCAAGAAAGGTATTGGTCACAGCCTGGTAACAAAGAAGGAATAGCTTACCCCTTTCCAAGGATCAGGAGTTGTTGAAAACTCCCACAGGAGGCAATCTCCGAGTAGAGATGCTTCTGTTCTGGCTGTCAGCCCTTAAATGAGGTTACAGAGAGGTGGACCCTGAGCCCACCCTTTCTGGTTGCACCAGATAATTGCTTACACCTGTGCTCCTGGGGGTTGGCTACACCCCTTCACCAGGTGCTCAATCACTGGTTCAGGCCATGTCCTAAGGGTTGCCAAACAATCCCATAATCAGGTTCTGTCAACCTCACTACATAGGCAGTAGCTAACAGCAGAACCGTGCTAATGTACTGGTGGAAAAGGGAGGAAAGAACAAAGTCAAGCCATCACAATTATTTTTGCAGAAATGGTCTGATCTCAGCTGCTCAGAGTACTGTTCACACAGACTGGTGTCTGGGTTGGGCATCATAAGTTCAGAAATGATGTGCATTTCCTTATCAGTGAGGCAAAGCATGCAATTTCAGCATCATCCAAACTCTCCTCATCCCAGCTGATGTGATTTAAGTTCCCTTCCCCTGCTCCACTTCACAGGCATGGTAGGGCAGAGAAGTCACTCCTGAATACCATTTTATGCATTTCCTCTCTTTCCCTCAGTTGTAGTAGTGCAAACTACTAAAAAGCTAACTCTGAATAAAATCAAGCCTGCAAAAGACTCTGTGAAAGTAGGAATGTCAGACCATTACTAACGCATTCAACTTTGCATTGCTTACAAAACCAACACAAATGATTAAAGTCAAACCCTGCATGTTACTGGTTACACACAATCCTGTCACGTTTTAAGAGTTTCTTTTGGGTCAGTATTGCTTTTCATATGTTCTTAGGTAAGAAAAATCCATGCTCAAAACACACACGAGTCTGGATAACAGTATCCACAAGCAGGCCTGCTGTCTTAATAGTGGTACAGTAGCTCCATTGATTATGGTTGTTTTCATTTTTAAATGAAGTATTACATTTTAATTAAAGAAATTTAACTACAGTAAAACAAAAGACAAGCCCATGAGGAGGCACTAATCTTCAGGGAAAAGATTTTCATGTGAAGGTCCTTCAGCTCAGTATGTATACTATGCTTAGCCCCCAGTAAAGGACATAGCATTATGCCCTATACTTACAAATCTCAAGTACTTTTTGGTCACTTAGTGAAGGGTAACAAGAACTGGATACCAAATTATATTCCAAAATCCTGTACAGAGTATGTGGAAAAATACAAGGACATTTATGGAAAAAAGCGTTCTCTCAAAGATGAGTTACATTGACAAGTGCATTAAAGTTCAATAGGTATTTGAATAACAATAACATATCCATATAAAACAGTTGCCTGCATGTTTATCCTGGGCAAATCACCTTTCGTTTATATGTATTATAGCTGCTTAAACATGTAGTATGATATATGGAAAATGCTCAAGTAGGTAGAGGTTGAAGAAATTAACTGGAAAGGTTTCACTTTTTCTGACAAACCTTAACAAGACATACTGACTTCAGAAACTATTTCAGGTTCTAGACATAAACATGTTATTCATTACCTACTGTGTCTAGAGTTTCTTTGCTAGCAATATCATGTGAACACATCTTGAACTCGGAGCTTTCAATTTCATACTCTTTGAGTTCATAGTAGATTGGAAGATACATCACCACAAAAAGTACCAAAAGTGCAGTAAAACTCACGCACAAGTTTTAACCAATAAACTCTAAGACTGTTCTTTTCAGTAGCATGTACAAGATGTTCACATCTAGTGCTGAAGATTCTCACACCTGTTGAAAATTAAGTGAGCAGATCTCCCAATCTGTAAAATAAAGGAGAGCTAAAAATAATCTATCTTGGATACGACTGGACTATCAGTATTTATACCCCACCAAATCTATGTGCTTTGAAATTTCTGGAGGCTCTCAGAGTTAATTAGGATGTCTTTATTCCAAAAATCAAGAACAAGCCATTTGCACCACAAGAAAAACATTCATAGGCATTAGCTCATGACCCACAGATGAACACTCTATTTTCAGTGATCAGTAATAGAACTGCACACTGTCCAGTTTATTATCAAACAAAGATCTTCAGAAGTAAAGGATATTTTTGTTTAAATATAAGCTAAACTGAATTTGCTTAACTTTTCCTTTCTCAGCTCTATTTCCATCTTATTTCATGTTGTAAACAAATACTGTACTAAAGATTCTTCTCATGGTCTGGAAATTTAATATAAATGAAGACTAACAGGAATCTCCTTACATTTCCTGCAAAAGCTTTCCAAGGAGGAGATCCAAATAAACTTACTGACATCAGAACTGAAATCTACCTGAAAACAGTCTGGTACTCAGTAGGAAATACAGGCATCTCCTCCGGTAGCGGAGAGGATTTTGGTTCGTACTGTAGAGCTTAAGCCTTAATCAAATAATACTTTTATAAAACCCTGTGCTGCTGGCACATGCACAAGCAACTTGCATTGTCTCCCACCTCAGTGTATTCCAGCACCAGCGCTAATGCTTCACCCAGTAACTCTCACAGACTAAACCAAGAACTGAATAAACGACCCTACCTCATCTGTATAAAGCTACTAGGACTTCCCAAGATGGGGTAAGGTGTGGGAGTGAGTCAAAATCGAAGTGAGAGGAAGAGGATTTTACTTGATTATAAAGTTGAACACCCTCAGTTTATTCCTACAGAAATTTTGGTATCAGTGACTACAGTACTATTATTCCTCACCAACCCTAAACCTGCACAGAAGTCTGTTCCAGCCTATAGCTAATTGCTCAGAACTGCAAAGGAATGCCTATTTTCTTCAGTCCAAGGAGAAGTCAGCTTGGAGGCTTCAGAGCATTTTAAGTCACAGCGCCCACTCGAGGTACTAAATAATACAGCATAAGAGATTCCCCTGCACAACAAAGCGAAAGGAGGAAAGATGCTTTGAGCTGAAGGAGGCAATTAAGGCAGGGCTGCAAGGGGACCCTCAGGATGATCTCTTATTGTTTTCAGTAAAGTCTCCTCTCTGACTTTTCAGTGATCAAAGGCAGAAGAATCTATGGATACAGATATGTGCTTTTTGCCTATGGTTGACAGTCTCATAAGGAGCAGAAAGCAGACAGAGTAAAGTTACACAGAGCACTCTGCAAAAAAAGGTGCCTGACAGCAGTGAAGGCACCTGACACAATTCTGCTGTCTGCAGTCTGTGAGGTGAGCACAAGCAGTGTAGGGCATGCAGCAATGCACTCCAAGAGCAGCTGGCTGGCCTTGTGAGAAACACCCACCTTCAGGGCTGGCACAGCGTTGAGACACCAGCAAACACACAAGTCCATGGGGGCAGAACAGCAGAGACATAAGTGGTAGGGAAAGGCCAACAGCTGTGATATGCTTGCTCTGATCTTTTTATCAAATCATAATATTTAAAGCCTTGGCTTGATGAGGGGATTTTAAGCAGTAGGGAACTGAAAAACTACAAGATGACCTAAAAACCCTCCCAGTATGCTCTGCTGCTTTCTTGGTACATCTCTTGTGTACTTACCTGTGTAAGAAAGCCCAGTATGGGAGGACTGCTCTTACAGCTTTCCATTAAAGGTACTCCCTGGACATGCCAGAACATGTCCTCCTATACTTTAAATAGCCAGTCATTCCGAACTTAGCACGTTTCTGCAGCTCTGCTTAAAACACTAATTTAAAAGAGAAGCACAGAAGCACTATTGAGACAAACCCCGCTTGCAGGGGGCCAGAATAAAATCAGTGCCTCCTAGTTTTCCACACGCACACAGGAGAGAAGAACTTAGGTTTAAAACCACTATACTTCTGTCAGAATCCTAGTCGTTTGGAGGTGGACAGAGACACTACTGGGCTGTAGGACATAATTTGCATTCTAATTAGCTTGTATTGCAAGTACAAACCCATGCTCCACGCACACTGAGACAAGAGCTGGGATTACATTTCCGTGTCAGAACAGCGGGGAAGAGGTTTGCAAGCCAGGGTGTGAAGGCTCAAATCCTCACCCTGGAAATGATCAAAGAAAACCTACCCAACTTGTTTGTCAGTTTGACCACAGGGCTGGAAAAATTCTTCAAACTGTCCCCTCGTTCCAAGGTAATGACTAATGACACGTTACACAAAGGAGGTGGAAGAACAGAGCTCACTGCAAGCAGCCTTCTTTCTTCCCCTAGGCATGACAAATCGTTCTCAACCACAGCTACTGCTCTGATTAAAATACACGTTTCTGAAGCACCCAAGTGTAAACTGTGAAATCTGTATTATCTGATACTTTATGAAGAAAGGCAACTTTCACTCTTAGGGGAAAAAATATAAACAACTCAAGTCCAGCTTGACTTCACTGAACTGTCCAAGCCCCAGGGAAGTGCCTTACATTTCCTGTGCTGTGGCAGATTTCAACTTGTTCTCCTATAATGCAAAGAGTTACACTTAATATGAGACTATATATGAACCAAAACTTTCACCCACTGAAAGGATACTAACAATAAGCGGTCTGTGCCACTAACTACAATTGCTTAGGGATCCTACACTGGAAAAAAATACAGTAGCTCCACTGCTGTAGAGTCAGTGAAGATAGATATGAATCTCCTCTGGTAAACTCAGAATTTATGTCTTTTGACTTATATTCTTGTGCAGACTTTGTATTTCTATTCATTAGAAAGTGATTAGATAATTTGAAATCCTGGGTAGGTAGCATAAGTCTCAAACATCACATAAAGCTGATAGAGGGCAGCAAGTTGCACTACTTGTAGACATCTTCACTTAAAGAAATCAGTTTACCAGACTGCAGCTGGCAAATTTGGAATGCACACAGGTTCAGCTTAGATTTTCATTTTCTTACATATGAGGTTTTATTGTAATTCTTGTACAAAAATATCGTGCAAGTATTGTACAAACACTTGTACTTCCACAGGTATTCATTTCCCACCCTCAGCAGTAGTCTATGCCAAACACTAGAAGAAATGCCAGAAGCAGCATCTGCTAAAAATTTAACTGAGCCAAACCATCAGGTAAATCATATAGCAAGTCAGCTGCGACTGATCACCACAAATGCAATTTCTCTTCCATAGCTCCCACGTCTCTTCCCCTCCACATGTATTAAATGCAGGATAATTCAAAGTCCTTTTAATTGTGTGTCTTGATTTTTTAATACTCTATTTTGAAACATGGGCAGTTTGGACAACAAGCCATGTTTCATTGATTTCCAAGACAACACAGTTAAATTGATAAAACAAATGAAGATATGTTTACATAATTCTGAAGGCAAATTATTTCAGCGTAACTTATTCTCTCATATTTTAAGTAAAGTACTACACCTGGAACAGCAGCTTTCTACTAATACGAGAGCACTTCTATCTGGAAGCCACTAACTACAGCAGTATCTAATCAATACTACTTAAAAATCTGCAGCACGACTATACTTGGATCAGCCATAAGAGATCCCAATATCCCCCAGGGTTAACTGATCCTCTTCCAAGAACACGCCTTGTGACTCCTCTAGGAATCAATCTTTTAAGGTTTCCTTTATCATTTTTAACATATTTCCTGACTTCCACTCAGCATGCCCCAGAGTTGATATTTAATAACATAAAGAAAACGCACAGGTGGGCTGCCAAGCTGCCTCTCAACAACTTCTGCTGACAAAAGGGAAACTCAAGACAGCAGGCTAGAGCTGACTTTGCAATGTTTGGCTTTTAATAACTGTTTCCTCCTCTTTTTAGATTTAAAGACTAGTTTGAGTTTCCTCCAGAAAGTGACCATTCTGGGACAGCCCCAGAAATCCTGACAGCCCCAGCCCTAGGCTGCACTCCACAAACGGAGGCTGGTGTGCTCACTGCTGTGTTTCTTCCCTCTTTGTCAATCACTGTCTCTTTGATGACAGCACTGAGTTCACCATCTTCCTTTAATTCCTCAGCGGTACTGCACAAAAAGACACCTCTATCTGCTCCCAGACAACTTCCCCAAATTTAAAAGCTACCCCCAAATTTGTTGCTCCTTTCTTATTTTTCTCCTATTTCACACTGCTGTTGATTTCACTGGAACCAGGCCTTTTCCTCTAAAGCACCCCAGTTTCTCATCTTGGGGCATTTCTTTACAAGTAATTTTATCATAACCCCAACATTTGGTCCATATTTTTGCATGCTAAAGCCAAACTAATATTACAGTCCAATCCAGTAATTCCACTTCCACTCAAACCCTCCTTTTTTTTCCGTGCAGAGGGAAAAAAATAATAAATCAGTCTTCTTTCAACTGGTAGGAGAAAAGTCTGCTCCAAGTGACAAGGGATAAAGGGAAGACATGGATTCTCCTTCCACCTCCCCTAGAACATCTGCAAATTTGAAAGCACTGTTTCCACCAAACATTTCATGCAAATCAACATGAACCCTGCTCAGAATTCTCAGGAGTCTTACTGTCTGCTTTCAGCACCCCACACAAGACCAGAACTGGATTATAAGACGGTTATGAGGTCAAATAATTCATTTAGAAAACACTGAACTTCAGTTTGAAGTGCTTTGGCAAAGCTCTGATAGTTTAAAAGACAATTCTCTTTATCCAACCAGAAAACACATTTTCTTCCCAGGAAAAAGTGAAAGTAAGTTTAAGCAGCCTTTACTCAGCGATATTAGGCCCATTCATAAACTCTGCAGACAGATATTCCATGAGTGACTGAGTAAGAGAAGAAAATCTAATAAATTCTCATGAACTTGAAAGCAACCAACTCAATCAATGGGAAGAGCCCCAATGGCTGCTGGGGTTTTTCCAGTGATACACATCCCACAAAGGAAACGGCACTGGGTTGAGCTCCTGGTACCCAAATTGAGGTCCCTTAGACACAGTGCCTCCAAAAATTGAACCTTGCACTGAATGTGCAACTGGAGAGTACACGTCATAGTAAGTCACCACTCCAATACTTTGAGTCAAAATTAAGTATTCCATGCTTCATTAATACAAGTTAAGGTTGAACTCGAATAGTTTGTCAATATGTGTCTTCAAAACTGCATTAAGATTTAGAACTACTGTACTTCAGATAGTTGCAACCAAGCATATAGGAAAAAGCCTGCCTGCAGTCAATTGTACCAACTGAATTAAGCAGCACAAAAAAACATCAAGCTGAGTAGAAAATTGGTCAGAAATTGGAAATCAAATTGTAACGGGTAATGGTTTATGAAAGAGGCAAACAGAATAGAAAATGAGGCTTCTCGTTCTCCATCTCTATCAATTACTCAGATGAAGGAACAAGAAACTACAATTCATGTATTTGCCTCAACATTAGCATAAGAGATATTGGTTTCCAAATGCTGTCCCAGCAACACTTTGATTTTGAAGCCTAGAAAATAGAATTTAATACAGATAAGGGGACTTTGCATAATGGAAGTTAAATATTAATTGTAACCACAAAGTAAAGAGCAAATAATGCAGACAACAGATATTAAAAGGATTAATGAAGTATAATAGATTGTTTCTCTCTAGCTGCAAGAGCAAGAAAAAAGGAGAGCACGGTGCTTGGCTGACCGCAAATCTTGTCTATGGTACATAATAATTAAGTAAAAAATCTATACTTACTGCATTAAATTCAGTTTGGGCTCATTATTTATGAAAAGGTATTTAGGAAAAAGTGTGCACTGTATGTGTTAGCATGGTCACCGTCATAAGAATTACCATGGACTTTTGTTTCCTCGCTGTTATTAAATTACATCGCAGTAAATGCTTAAGAGTAGTTGGCAAAATACATATATTAATATCAACAGGTTTATTATTTCTCACAGGTGCTTATTTATGAGGGTTCCTTTAGGTTGAAGCAAAGCATATTCATTGTCTGTATTTCATTTAAGTAAACATGTTTATTATTATTATTGATGGGAAGAATTATGTGACAGCAATGCAGTACAGTGAAAACAAACAGTAAGACTCACCAAGCTGTATGCAGCCAAACACAAATGACAGCATTACTAACAGCTAGTAAGCATACAAATTCAGTGCTCATGTTGTATTCCGTGACACAAGGGTCAAGTATATGAGATAGACTGGTATAACTAATTTAGAATCCTGATATGTTTATTTTAATGCAACTTTAAAGTTTCCAGCAGAGCTCAGGATATAGCATGGTAAGCCATTCTACTCATAACTGTGGATTGTCATGTCTAATAGAGCTAGGACTAAACTCTAGAAAACATATATTCAAATTAAGTTATTTTCCTCTCAACTCACCTTTCCATGAATTCCTTTTCTATATTTCTACTATTTCCATTCCATTCTTTCTAATCATTACCCAGATTGTTTTATTTAAAACAAATAAACAAAACAAACAAAAAATCTGAACTTAAGCCATCAAGATATGCCACAGGAGCAAAATTCTTGGGTTGAAAGCCTGTGATTTTTGACAAGTAGGAATCCTCACCCCAATCTGTCCTGCAAAATCTCTATATTAAAAATTGTTTGAACAAAAGAACTGTACCACACATTTCTTATGTTACTAATTAATGTTCCTAATGCTTAAACAGGCAAGAATATTCCACTCCTACAAGATTCCAAAGCAGAGTAGTATGCTTTTTTTTCCTTGTGCAGCTTTCACTGTGGCTGGAGGTTTTCTTCTTTCTTCAAGTGTTTAAGAAGCAATGCTTCCACATAATTTTTATTATTACTTTATGAATTTAGGTGCTAACCACCTTTGTTGGTAAAAGTCTCAGTTTCCCAAATTATGATGGATCAAGACAATCTGCTCCAAACAAATTGAAATATGTATGTCTAGAAACAGGTTCCAGTCATACCAGAGAAAACCTTAACATGTATTTGTATAATAAGACTACTGGAGAGCAGAATGTCTGTAAAAAATAGCCTCAGATAGGAGGACATTTTTACCCACCCCCCCACCCCCCCCCCAAAAAAAAAACAGAAGCTGCAGTTTTCTGAGGGACTTTTATACAGAGGTTTCTCTGCTATGTGGAGATAACACAGAAGTCTTTTCATTTTGCTTAAGAAGAGCAGAGTTTAAGAAATAAAATGTGCAAATGCTGGATCTGAGTGGAACTTTGCTCCTTTATGGGTCGCTCTACATCCAGTTTCACAGACAGACCACTGGAAGATGAGCCAAGATGTTTATTTCGACTTCAGAAAGAATCGGAAAAAAAGAAACTTAAAAGAAACAGCTGCTTGGTTAAAACAATGGCAGTACTTCCTCACAAGGCTGGCATAATAGATGTTCCTGTACAGAACTCAAAATGCATGCTTTGTATTTTTGCTAATGAATGACTGAGCCAGTAATAGAAATTTTGATAGACAACAGTGAAATAAAGAGTCCTATTCAACTGCAGATTTTATTTGTATCCAACACAATGAGATTTTCATGATGCATTGCAACCCTGGGCACAATATATCATTTCAACAACATGAATATGATTACAACTCAGAGTCAAAGAATGACTCTACGGACCACCCTTCAAACAGAAATGTATATTAAAAAAAAAAATCAATTTCTTTGCATTAGTTGAGCTTCTAAATTTTATCAATAGCTGGGTCAGAGCCACTGGATCAGATTTGCAGCTGATATAAATCAATATAGCCACTGGAGCTCCAAAGTACCACAGCAGAATACTGTTCACAATAGTCATAATGAACTAAGATGAGTGAAATCACAACGTAACGATTCAGTTGGTGACTGAATTTTCATCCCAAAGGGGAGAGGGGGGAGGAAAAAAGAATTAAAGAGAGAATCAGGTTTTAGGGAATCTAAAAAATGCTCACTGAGCACAGACTATAGAAAGCCATTTAAACTAATCAGGAAATCCAATTCTGAAGCCCTATTTCCAATGTTAGCCTCTAAAATGTAGGTTTCCACTTAAACTGACAGTAGAGAATACTTAAGTAGAGATGCCTAGGGACTAATAACAAACAACCACCACCTCCAGGGTGGATCAATTGCTATTGAAAGATCACAGTCAGTGCTGTGCGCAAACTTAAATCCAACTTTCTATTGGCTAAGTTTCATCTGATTTTGGCCCTCTGTGAGTAATGAACTTGGTTACTTTCCCTTATCCCTTCCACATTATCATTCATAATCAATTACAAAAACAATACATACAGGATAATTCATTTTACGTTGAAAAAATTTGGCTTATGGACAAAAATTTGAGAAAGCATCATTCCTGGTATGATTTGGAACTGGGAAAGAACAAGCATCACATATTGCAATAGTAATATGAATGCTTCAAAAGGAAAGAAAGCATTTATAACATCAAACATCTACAGATGTACGCAGCACAGATAGAACAAGCTTCCTATATTAACATCTGACATACAAAATACACTAACATCCTGAAACTCGAGCTGTGGCTAACTAATCCAATTTCTTTAACTTAAAGCAGTTGAAGTTATTAGACATGAAAATGCAAAACAAATTTATCTGAGAAATATGAATCAGCATCTGTGTCAGAGGCAAAGTTCTTGCACAGCCAAGATTCTGTACTCAGGAAAGGGGTAATTCTCCCGTGCAATCTTCTGCAAACATCTCCTTTATCCAGAACTTTTCTCTACATGAAAAATAATCATCCTTTGCTCTTACAGGCAGGTTCATGCCAACGATTTGCCCTCTATTAAAGGTTCAGCCTATCACCGAAAAGATTAAACAAATCACATCGTGTCTGCTTAGATTCTTTAATTGTTGCAGGGAAACACTAACTTGACTGTCAAGAGAGGACAATACAAGCAGATACTTTCCTGTGTAATTTGCTCTTGGGAATCTCCTTTAGCACAGGTGTGGGACTAGATATCTCCAAAGGTCCCTTTCAATCCCTATGATTCTGTCAAGGAAAAATCTGTTCAAGTACTAGTAAACAATTTACCTGCATACTCAATGCAGAGCAAGTGAAAGGACACAAATAACTTCAGTTGAATGGATAAGCCACCTCAGACCCAAATTCATGTTTACAAAAATAATAAATTCCTCCTGCCACACAGCCATCCTGAATACAAAGGCTATGATTTGCAAACTCAACTTCTTGAAATCTTATATTCATAGAAAGTCTTGATTTAATAACTATGGCCCATGCCCTCAAAGGCTTCAGTTATCCATACAAATTCCCCATCACTTATGTCAAGGTGAATTATAACAGTTTTCCTATACATTTCCTACATTTTAAGCTTACATTTTTTAGATCCCACATGAATCATGCAGGCACAGAAATTAATCTTGTGTTCAGAGACTGGCAACTATATCCATTTATTTAAAATTTGCCTATATAGCCAGACTTACTTTTGAAAAAGGTCTCCCACAAGACAGGATTAATTCAACTCTTCCCTGGCAAACTTTATTATACTCCAACTAACACTGCAAAACACCCCTATCAGAACTGAGACAGTACTGAGATGTTACAGTTTAGGCTCCATTGAAATGCTGAGAAAATAAGGGATTATAAATCTTCTTAAATCTGAAAATATCTCTCAGGCAAAAATATTTCCTGATTAGAAATTAAGAATAAAAAAATCCAACAAATGCTTAAAGACAGAGTCAGTAAATAATATAGCCTCCAAGCAGCAAATATTGAATGAATTCCTGTGTGGAACACCAGAGACAGCTATATTTGGTTAATGTCCTAAATCAAAGTGGGATGTAAATAACTCATAAATCCTGTTTTAGGTCCTCAGAGTTAAGTAAGCTTCATTGCCAACACTGTCTACATACCTTCTCTTTCCTCTTCCACACTTCAAAAATGAGGAGAAGGGGAGGAACTATATTTGTGTGGTCTGGTATTAATTCTCTCCTTTCAGCAGTCAGCAAGGGCTGACCACAACTGAGAGGTAGTTTGTCTCTTCCATGTTAGAATCAAACACTGTTCCTTCTGGAGAATACTTTGTTCCCCTTCATTAGATGGCTGAATTCACTGCTTGTTTCCTCATGTGATCTTTGACTTCAGATTTATACAGTTGATGATGAATGTTCCAACAGGCTATATCAAAGTCATCCAGAAAAGATCTCCCAGAGTCCTTCAAGAAGCAGAAACTATATGCAAAGTGCCTCTTTACATCTGTCCAATACCCCTACAATAAGTGGACTACAGGAAAAAAAAAAAAAAGGTTCCATAACCTTTTGTTTATGGATAACAATGGATTAAATTGTCTGTCTCAAAAGAGACTGATCAAAGGTTGATATGGGGTGCAGACTTAGGACTACAAGAGGCATCCCTGAACAATCCTAGAATGACTGATTGGATTTTCAATCTTAACTAGTTACATCTCCCATGCCATGGACAGAGACACTTCCCACTAGACCAGGCTGCCTAAAGCCCCGTCCAGCCTGCCCTTGAACAAGTCCCCAGGGATGAGGCATACAAAGATTCTCATCAACTTACTCCAGTGTCTCACTACCCTCATAAGTGGAGAATATCTTTCAAATACGTGGTGGATGATCCTGCCAAGGACATGTCATCAAATAATGCGAAAGCGTTTAATGTCATCTTTCAGATAAGCTTTATGTAAGAAAAAAATAGTAATGGTGGATCATCCTTTTTGTTAAGTTCAGATTGAAATTTTTCCTTAGCCCTAGATGCTTGCCTATCTACCTGAAGCCACAAATACTAGATTAATCCTAAAATTTACATTCCATCTCTGTTCCCCTGCTGATTTAAAAATAGCTTTTTAAAGCCATGATTGATTTTAAAATCAAGAAATCAAGTCCTGGCCTTCCATAATTACATGGACAAAAATTTACTCTTATCAGCACTAATTTTTAGCATCCAGTAAACTTCATTTTGTCACCAAATTAACTCCACTACCCTAAATGGAATCATTCTAGTCAACACTATGCAAACAACTTAATAGAACTCATCTGAGACACATGAATCAAGCTTTTTCACTCCAACATGCTCAAACAGTAAGATTTAGTGCATCCAAAGCTTTATGGCCTTAATTTATTTACCTCATTACAGGCGTTCATGGTAGGCTATCAAAAACTGTGTTGTAACAGAACACACAGAGCAAGACTATTGTTAAGATGAACCCATAGGGACAAATCTTTCTTAACAGAAGTTGCCATCCAACAGCTGGAACCTGTGGGTGCCAACATGAAATGCAGGCACATGGAATTCAGCAGCAAAGGTCTGCCTCAAACACTGCTAACTTCATCAGCTGACATACTGCAGCAGTCATTTTGGATTCCATCTTTCTAATTGTGTGTGTCTACTCATAACATTTTAAAAGACCTGAAAATAAGGAGGTCCTGGTTTCATCGACTGTCCTAAATTTTAAAGGGAGTCAATTTGCAGCAACAGGTTATCCTTAAATAGTTTCATTCCTTGCTACTAAGGCTGAAATTGAATATGATAATATAACAAGATGAAGGGCATCACTTAGATTTTTCATATGTATATACATAAACAAACCTAGGGATCCTCATTAAAAACATCTCACAAGTATTATCTTTGGAAAACTCATTTGTGAACAGTAGAGAATAACTGACTTCAGCCAGTTCCTCCAGTAGTGAAATTTCTAGGTTTCATGGATTATACAAAATCACTGCAAATGATGAATTCCAACCATGCCTGCTGGGCATAGTGAGAAAACAACACAAAGAAAGATAAGCAACTGTAGTTATGCAAATTTTGCCTGGTTTATCTTTTGCTCAGGTTAACAACAATGCACTTGCACCAAGTATTATACTATGAAGTATAAAAAGGAAAATGCCTGTGGTAAGAGACCATGATGAAAGGAAGAAAGAAAAAGGAGCTTTATAACCGTATGTTCCGTTCATAGAAGTGTTTTAAAGATATTTGATCTCACTTCCAAAAAGAGCCTGTGCAATCATAATCTTAAGATCTTGGCCTCAGTTGTAAGCAACTGAAATATCTGGATTCTGCACAGTTTTCTCCCATTCAAAGTAGATATTTAAAAGCACATTCCAACCTTTGTTATTTCTTCTTGCTCCTGGTAGGTCCTCTGATAACCATAAAAGACATCGGATAAAACTCTGGCTTCACTGAGCTATTGTAAGAAGTCTACTGATTCCTGCAGAAGCAAAGTTTCATTTGTGGTTAAAAGAATTATCTTCTTGGTTTGCCCATGCTCTCACTATCACTGAACCTCTCTGTTGACTTGCCTTTCGTGATGTATGTAGCAACTCTTATTCTTTAAGGGCATGCATTCACCCCACCTATCTTCCGCATGAATCCAGGTTTCATATTCTGCCAGTTACTCGTAGGGCTCCAAAGAGAAACTGACTCTTGATTTTTTTCTATGTTAACTCCAAGAGGTCTTCATGGCTACTCAGTTTCAAGGCATAGAGAGCTTACTTCCTGTCTGAATTCATTATAAACACCGTCTCATCCACTTTGAGCTTCACAGGACAGTTAATAGTATCCACAAAGCCTGTGCTTGCAGTCAACCTTTTTCTCTAGCCACTTAAAAAAAAGTTGAAGGACATATTGAGACTTAGATCTAGCATGAACAGGTGAGACTACTTCCATCCATGCTTACTCTGTAACCCAAGGACTTAAAATAGTACTCCAACTAACTCTAAAGCACCCTACAGAACAGCGGTGGTCCGCCACAACTTTCTTGATGTTTGTCGACGCTGAAAGTAATTCAAGAACTGAATTCTAATTTCTGCTGTTCCACTTTGCCCCACCTAGTTCCAAATTACCTCCATACTTCCTGGTTAGTGTTTTGATTTGCACTTCTTGGGAGCAAACACAGAACAGAGAAAACAGACACACAGCAAATGCTATGATGCTATTTTGCCCTAAGCCCCATCAAGCAGAGAGCACCAATTCAGCAGCTGCCAAATGCTTACAGATTCCAGTCTCACACACACAGTAAGTTTCATTCCAGAGCAAAAGCACTTATGGCATCTTGAAGCTGCTGCCACTGACTGAAAAATAAAATAATTTATTGAGAAGAATGCAGCAAGCAACACCTCCAGCGTACACCACTGCACTTCAGCTACATCTTCTCCTCTTATCCCCTTAGTATTGGGGCTTGCAAGGAAAAAGCTGCAGTCTGAAAATAGATTTTAAATAATTTCCCATCACCAACAGCATCAAATCTCAACACTGGCTGTTATAAATCAGCAGTACTGTCATGGCTTTGAAACTGTCCTGAATTACAGTGGTGGAGGATCCAGCAACACACCCACTGCATTTTCAACTCCTGATATGATTCAGAAAAGAAGGAAAAGCTCATTTTCACAGTGCACCTGAGAACATGCACGTAAGCAAGCAATCTGTCTAAATTAAAGCTATACACTCCATGCAATATTGTTTACCATCTCCAAGATTAACAAAGGTAAACTAAATTGGAGCTCCACAGATAGGAAAGCATGTTAAAAGGGAGCTCTTTTTTTGTTTGTTTCTATGGTACTCTCCAAGGGACTTTTGTGACAGTAAATCACATTTAGGTTCACATAGAACATTTAGCAGACTTGTGTATGATGCACTGAAACAGAAGTAAGATATAATTAACTAGTGACATGACAGCTAACAAATGTGTTTCTGGGCAGTTACTGCATGCCTCATGTGGCATTACGAGGCACCAAAGCCAAAAGCTCTGGGTACATTAACTATTAGAAAGGGGCCATAACTCTCCCCAACTGTGCAACCTGCCACATTTCATTGCTATTTTGAATTCACAGAATCACATTTTGAAATGTGATTTGTTAATGAGAAAGAAAAAAGGAAAGACAACGAGACCTGTGTGTTGCAAAATATAAGCACGAAATTCACAGCAGGCTACCCGAAGGTCTTCCAGATTTCACAGTCATCTAGCAGTAAACCATATGGTGAATACCAAAGACAGATAATAGGTTCGAGATCCAGTATTAGCTTTCCTTTTAGTCGAAGAGCTTTCTTCTTACTCAAAAACTGTGTAAATGCCAGATTGTGCCAGAGTTCAGCAGTATAACCCACGATGTCATGGAAAAAAAAAAAATTAAAGACAGCAACCAACAGTACAGCACTCAGTGGAGTATTTGGAAGGAGGAAACTTTGCTGAAGAGCTCATGTGCTCAAGCAGATTAATACTTCCTCTGCCTGAATCATAGTCATGCTGGGAAAAAAAATACACAGTGATGCTGGAGCTCTGGAAAGTGTCATTCCTTCACACAGTATATGACTGCAGCACATAAATTCAACACCACCAGACACTTAAATTTAACAGCAACTGTTAATTACTTAGCACCTACTGGCGGTTTGTCCCCTGTAGCCAATAAGCAGGGCTGCAAAGGTCTACAGGCCCCATCATGCTGATTTAGTGGTGATTAACAGTGATTTGCCTGTTTGATCCAGGATTTATACACAGCGCAGGCTGTGCTGGAAATCAATCTGCATAACTGGGATTTACATCTGAGCTGCTGGGGAAGATGTCCCTGCTTTGCTGGTTGTCAGAAGTAGGCAGTGTGCCAAAAAGAGAACTCAAGCATGTAAGCAAACCCGCACTAGAGCCCGCAGCATCTTCAATGAACCTTGCCAGCACTAATACTTCAACATGCATAAGAGTATATCTAAACATGGCAGCATAAGACAGCAACACAAGTACTATTAAGGGCATTTTCAGAGCCTGCTCCCTAAACAATACAGTGTGTAAAAAAAGTCCTTGTGCCACAAACCAGTCTGTCACACTCAATATACTAACGGCAGTGTTCACACTTCTCAACTATAAGCAATTACCTTGGACAGGCATGTTAACCTCTTCATCTCTCCAGATATGCTCTGGAGTCAGATCACCTGCCACTTTCCTTCCGTAGAGATTAGCCTTGTAAATTCACTGCACAAAATTTAGTTTCTCAAACACTAACTTGCAATATCACCTCTCACTGATTTTTCCTCTAAACAGTATTTCAAGTAAGCTTCAGTACAAATAGTAAAGAAATTTTGACGAAGAAACCGAGTCCATCCCAATGAAGAGAGTCCAGATGCCTCGTGAGGCAGAAGGCCGAAGTTTTCTTTGCCGACCTTGGAAGTCAAGCAAATGGGAGCCCCTATAAAACCAAATCAGTTCATAAAACTTCATTAAAACTACTTCTGATAAGGTATATATATCAGAAGTAGTTTTAATTTCATTAAACTGCTTTCAAATATCACCACTAAGCCTATAGTTACAAGGCAAACAATTTATTACACATTGTGTTATTTTTTTTCTGAACACATTCATCGTTTTGATACTTCTTCCAGAACATCTTAGAAAACTGCCTTAGGATTGTTTTGGATTTAGAAGCTGATGCTTCATTAACTGTTAAGATATATTTTAAGGATTACCAGTCTTTAATTTTAATTCACAGAAAATTATTCAGATGTTTTATTTTTAAACTTCCAATTAAACAGAGAAATCAGCCATTTGCACAGTTGTGTTCCATGACAGCCCAAGAGAAAACAAGGTGGCTCAGCTGAGGTTGAATGGCATTGAACACTCCCAGGGCCTGGCTTCACCAAAGCCCTGAACCCCAGGATAGCAGATGAAAAAGCAGAAGGGCAGTGCAGATCACCAGAAAGAATTTGACCTCCTGGTACAGGAGGACATTCTCTACAGAGCTGGGAAGTTACAGCCACTGCTCAAACTGTCAACTCAAATGACCAGCTCTGGACATTTCAGTCCCAGTTTATAAACCAAGATGACATTGATTAAACAGCATAAAGTCTCCTATACTCATGAGCTGCTTTGTTATAAAGTCCTCTTCTGCCTCCCTCCTCTTTTGTCATTGAAATAATTTGATTGCATTAGTGCTGTAATTAACAAAGTCAAGTTCCCCTGTGCAAATCATCTGGGTAAGCACTTTCTGTCTCTACACAAGAATGTCTCTACATCATGAATGCCCCTGGTTACTGGGTACAGGACAAGCTGCAGAAAACGTGAATTAAATATTATTACACCTCATTCAAATGCCTTAAAATGAATTTCAGAAGGTGTTTTATGAGCTACAACAAAAAGAGTATTAGAGTACCCTTCTCCCACTCTTTTATCTCTGCTATCTCAAGGACTGAAGTGCTCTGCCCAAATGAAAAGTAGTTTAAGTAAGAGTGGATTTTCACTATAACAGCAAACAGCCATATTAAATAGCTCTCAACAATGTTACAGAAAATGAAGAGACCTTAAGCATGCAGTGCAGCTACATCAGACACCAGATGGACAAGTATAATATGAAGAGATGGAGGCTGTGAAGTACTGTGAGAACTTCAATTAAAAGAATAAATCAATGGGTGGTTATAAAGTACAATCTTTTGTCACATTCGTTGGAGGTCACAGATGCCATTCAGGATCTACAAGGATCAGTGCATCCAGCAAGAACAAAACTCAGTTATCCCAAGTGGCCAATACCCACCTCTTGATGAGACATATTGTACCACACCGGAGAGAATCATGTAAAGGAGAATTTTAGTTTGAGCTCTCTTAACTCATTGAAATCTAGCCACTCAGTGTTTGCTTGTATTTGATCCAACAGAGACAAATAGCAGAAGATGGCAAGGAGCACTCCTTAGCAACCAAGTGAAGGGGCTGACTCCATATATATGCATTAGTAAACAGAACAGGGAACACAAAGGAAAGCTAAGTCGTTCAGCCTGACACAAAAGAACATTCTTCATTAAAAAGTACAAAAGGCATAATAATACCACATGGACCAGATGGGATGAGTAATTCTACTCTTCTCTTACATTAACCTCTACAGTGCAGTAAGGATGTTTGGAAGTAATGCAATATGCTGTAAAACCAACTCAGGATTTAGTGAGTGCCTGCAGGTCTTGAAGACCCACAGATCAGACTCTGCTGACCCTCAAATATTAGTGCAGTCAGCCAACAGGAAAACCCAACAGTAGGCATCTTTTACTAAGCTTTGATGTATAGTTAGAGCAAAAGTGGCCATCTATGCCACGTGGTGATTCTCACTGTAAGACCTCTACTTAAGTCCTCTTTAGGTCAGGTGCTTGGCACACTCCTTCCTCTAGATAGTAGGGGTAGGGATGCTGGTGGCTGGGGATTCATCTACCTTTGCACAATGCAGCTTTGATCTAGGTACAACACTTCTGCAACAAGAAACCTATTACTTTAAATCTTAAATTCATTCAGTATTTTCCCTCACCCACATCATTAAGCCACATTTCTAATTCCCACAGAAGCTGCACTGGGGCACAGAAAAATCTGAATTTCAGAAATGTGGATTTTGTGGTGTCTAACCCTGCAGCTGAGTTCATCCCACAGTTTTTGTCTCCAGGGAAGCACTTACTCCTCTCCTCTATACTTTTCCTCACTGACTACTTCCATAAAAAAGAAAAAGAAAAAAAAAAACACTACAACACACATATCCCCCCAAAAACACCATACATCACACCAGCTCTGATATTTCTACCCCTATCAAATTTAGTTGAAATTGGGTAACAAGTTCCTAAATTTCTTGGAAGAACTGACAAGTGTACACAAAGTACTACATCATAAACTTTGTTTTCTCAGTAAAACTTGTTAATAATAAAAAGCCTACAGAGCAGGAATTAGAATTAAGCTTTCCTATTCTCAGCACAAAACAAAAACAAAAACAACAACAACAACAAAACAAACAAAAAGTACCAGTAGAGTACAAATAACAGCAATTCTTTTTCAGCTTCAAGTCTTTTAAACAATATACTGTTTCGGAGCTTTGCCCCTAATCCACCAGTACTATTCTTATTAGCTTTATGCAAAAGTTTTAGGAGACAGTGTCTCCTAAAAAGGAGTATAAAAAAGAAAATAATTCCATTGGAAAAGTTTAACACGAGGTAAATTTCAAACAGGTTATAGCTTCCCAAACGCAGACTACAGAGTTGGCCTCTGGTAGCCTTTAGTACGGACACAAGATTTTTTTTCCTTCCTTTAGCAAAGTTACAACTTCTGCCATAAAAATGGTCCCACTCATCTGTGCATGAGTTTCCCACAGTCTCACCACCCGTCCAGTGATCTCACATCTCCTGTATAGGGACCACAGCTAGCAACGTACATTCTGGTAAGCCTTGCAACAAAAACAGAAGACACAAAGAATGAAGGAGCAGAAGTCATGCAGAATCATGCACTGTCTGCAGAAGTGCATGATTACTCTCCAGGTGCCAGCAGCATTCACTTATGCTCTTTTTGCTGCAGTTAAGAAAAATAAAGAACCCCCTGGATTGTGTTCATAAAAAAAAAAAGAAATTAAGACACATGCCATTTTAACTAGCCCATCATTCATATCACTAGGTGTAGGAGATGTAATCAGCCAACTAGAAATAATCCAGCTGGTGGGAGCCAAGTGACAAAGTGCTCGTCCTTATTTGTTCCACTGCATACTACATAAAAAGGCTCTGATTCTGAGGAGTTTTACTTAAATCCTATTAAAGCTAAAATGGTTCACTTTGCATTGTAACTGAATCAATGATCCTTGCCAACAGTGTGGCAGTACAGCACAGAGAAGGGTTAAAATAACAAAGGCAACCATTTCAAAACACATCTACCCCTCATGTATATGACAGATAAGTGTGTCCCAAAGCCTATCACCAGTTTTGTTGAATTCACAGCCATACACAGCCTGCCACTTCTAGGCTAATCACAAAGTTACTAGTCCTTTGCAGCCACCGAACACATTTTTTTCTGATGCACCTGGATCCCTAATTCTTACCTCAGCCTCTAAACAATTTCTCAACAAGAAAAGTTCAAGATCTGAAAGCATCCTAGGATTATAGCAGAGAGAGAATCTTGAAGGTGTAAAAGATCACCCCTCTGCTACTTATTTTGCAAAATGTTCGTCTCTCTCCCACAGTGCTTTGCAAGTACCTACATCAGGTGGAGGCACTTTCTCTTTGAGAAAACACAATTACTGACTTCCTTACCTTCCTGCTGATTCTTGTTTGTGAATAATGGCCAGTCTTCCCCCTCTAGTTACCAATTAGTACCTCCAATGAAAAGGTGGAAAAAACACTTACCAAATGTACTGTGACTTTGGTCAGGGCTTTAATGCAGTTTCTTACATTATAAAGGGTCATATAGAGTGAATATCCTATTGTACCCAGAGTGAAGGTTAACTGCTATTCATTGTGATTCAAGGGATACAAACAGCATGACTACAATAGAAAACAATGTTGCTTGAAAGGTAGTAGGGAACAACATTTTCCATCCAGTTTTCACTTATGCCTCCTTTTTGGTCAGAACAGAAAATACAGTGACGTTCTGAAGCACCAAGCTGTTTTCAATACTTGTGTATATCTTAAAAAAAATCTCTGTACAACTGAAATGCGTTATAATAAAACATCCTAAAAATAATTTGCACGTTGTATTCCCTAATTAGTGTCTTCCACTTATTAAAAATGTTTTAAATAAAAATATTTTATTCAACATCAAGTCCAAACCCTTCTTCTATGAGTTTTTTTAAATGCTTAAAATAAAAAGAATGGATAAATATATCTTGCTGAATTTTCACTGAAATCCATAATTCTTGCCATAAATCATTTGGCACCAATATATTTTACATATTCCCAGTAACTGATATGATTCAAAACGTTCTTACGCAAAAATAAACAAATACATAGTACTATTACCTGTCTTTAAAAAGTTATAGAAGGGGGAGAGCAAAACTTCAGCAAAGGAGCTTCTGATTCATTTTACAGCTTACGTTCAAGCACAGCATGTTTTTAACATTCCCTCCCCAGTAACTAAGCCTCCATCTACCAGCCTGAAAACAGATTAAACAACCACTGCTCAACATTTCTGGAGCTCCACAGTAAATAACAGCTTAAACAGCTCATAGGTTACATTTGTTGATGCATTTCCTCCTGAAGTATTTTACTAACAGAGGACATCTGTGACATTTTGTAGCTTGAGGCACAAACGCAGATATGTAACATCTAGTAAGATAACAATGAGAAAAGAACCGACAGAGTACAGAATTCTTGTTTCTCTTCTTTTACCATGAGGAATATTTTTTTAGAAGCATCAGCAGGCTGACGGCCATGGCTGCTGCCTTCTCCATTGCAGATCCAGCTAGTACCCAAGCTGAGCACATATACCAGAGACACACATAAGCTCACTGATAGAGACAGGACACTGACACAAATGGTCACACAGGTTGCCCAAGCCAAGGGATGCCTTTTTACAGCATTTAAACACAGGTCTCAAGTAAAACTGTAGACAGCTGAGTCCTCTTCCTCCTCTCCAGCTGGTAGAGATAGAAATTCACTAGCAAAGGTATGCATGCAGCACTCTACAGGTACACAAGCACTCACTCCTTCACGGATCCTTTAAGCACCAGCACCCCCACCCAGATCCCAAGTTCCTTATCCCATTTGTGGGCTGCTTAGTTCAGCTTGAAATTTACTGCAAGTACACATCCACTGACTTCCTTGTCCCTCATCCGTCAGACACACCACATCCACAAATCTTTCTGAGCATACCAGCAAGGACCTCTTGTCTGATTGATGACCCAGCCCAGGCCTGAGGCCCTGCTGGCTGAGAGTGCAGAACCCCAGCTGACAGAGACACACCACTTGCCCCAGTAGCTAACAGCACAGTCAGCAGTCATACACCCAAGATCTGACTTCAGGAGCTGGCACCCAGTTTACTCACCAGTCCACCAGTAACTGGCACTCCAGGCTCAAACTCTGTGCAGCTCACCCTAGGCCCAGAGAGGACCACCTAACTACTGATGCCATGATCCTCACTCACTCCAGTAGCTGGAACCACCAGCCTGGGGCACCTGTGCCCCTAGCTTTACTCCAGTAGTTGGCACTAAATTCCACTCATACTGGCCCACTTGTTACCTGGCCCTGTGGGTGCAAATTATGTGGAATCATTCTTAGATCCTGAGAGCTATGGCCCCTCCAGCTGCTGAGATTAGCCTCCGCTCTCACTGAAGTAGCTGGCAACACAGTCTGCAGGCCTACTGTCCTGGCCTGACTCCAGTAACTGGCACTCAGTGCACTCACCCCCACCCAGGTCTCTGCACACACACACACACACGAGAGCGTGTCAAATACACTGAAATAAACATTCCCACATGCCATCATTAATTGGTGGCAATGACTAGATTTGCTTCCTATCTCAGCCTCCCTTTCTCACTATCCCTTTTTGCTTTGGAAAAGGTCGTTGGCCAGGTACACTCAAAGGAACAGACACTTCTCCACATCCTTACATGCTTAACAGCACTTTTTTTCTTTCTTTTTTTTAAGCTTGACTGGCACTAAATCTGTCTTCAAAGAACAAAAGTAAAAGTGGTATTTTGCAAGAAGCTTGATAAGGAATATGTTCACCGAAACAGGTTTCTAGAGAGGTGGTTGATGACCCATGCATGTCAGTGTTCAAGAGGCTTTTAAATGTGCTACAGTAATATGCTTTAACTTTTGCTTAGCCCTGAGGTGATCAGACAGTTGTACTGGATGATCTTTATTGGTGCCTTCTACCTGAAAATAAATAAATAAATAAATAGGAGAAATCTCTGGAGTTTTGTCGTAATACCTCTGGAGATGGGACAAGAGGAAACACTGTGTCTTATAAATGAACATTTTTCAGGAAATGAACATTTTTAATGAAAAGGAAAAGGGAACTGAGCAGTTGCAGACCTTCTCTGTTTAGATCAGAGTTGGATATGGCCTATTTTAGCTTCCAATACTTCGTTGAAGATTTTAAGCTCATCTGATCAAACCAGTTGCCTGACAGTGATAAAGCTCCCAGATGAATCATTTGCACATCGTTTGGTTAAGTATTTAATGTAAAAAAGTACTGCTAAAAATATGAAATGTTGCAGAGCCAAGGACAAGATCACTTTAAAGAAATTCACAATAACTTTTTTTTCTTGAAGTAGTTTGGAATCTTAACATCCCTGCCTTCTGTCTGAAAACCACAGGGAAAACTCTCCATAAACATCAGATCCTCTGTGTTCTGATCAGTCTTTAAATATCCCTTCTTTCCCCCACTGTCCTGTCATATGCATTTGCCTTGTCATATACTGGTAACCAGATTTAACAGTAACAATGACCTTTTTCTTGACCTTACTGTCCTCACAATGAAGCACATGGTTCTCTGATCACCTCTGTTCCTGAAATGAATGTTTTTTTTACTTACAGTTTTGATCTCCAAAATTTACTAAAACTCTTCATTAATTATTAAAATACTGTTAATATTATTCTTGGAATTAAGGTTTTTATGAGTTTTTTTTGTTTGTTTTGTTTTTGCTATAAAAGGTGTCTGTTAAACTAGGGTGGGAAGTTATCAGTGTTGGAGAATATCATGTTCCTATTTTCCAAGATGCCAAATTTACATATGACAGGGGAGATTCCTATAGAGAAAAAAAAACAAACAGAATAAAACATAAATGGATGGAGCACTTAAAATTTGGTCTTCAGCAACTTCTATCAATGTCAGTGGAAAGGTGGATTTAACCCTGAAGAACTGGCAACTATATTTACAAAACAAGTAATGCACAACACAATTGCTCGCCACGTGCTGACCCAGTCAGTTCCTGAGCAACAGCTGCCTCCTCTGGCCAACTCCCCACAGTTTTATAGTTACTGCATGATGTCACGTAGTATGGAGTATCCTTTTGGCCAGTTTCAACACAATAAATATTTGAGGGAGAAAAAAGACAATCCATATTGCATCTCCTTTTCAGACAATGTATTTCTCTGCATTACTTTGTCCACACAGTTAACTAAATGCCAAATAACTAACTACTAATTTGTACTTCTAAACAGGAACTAACAGGGAGATGTCCAGGTCTATGCTACACCAACCAGAGAGAGGACATCCTCTGAGAAACACTGACTCTTTCCTTCATACTCAAAGTAATGAATAAAGCAAAGTAAAAATGTAGCAAATTGTAGCCTTGGAAACTATTTTAAAAAGGTAAAATATTTCAGATATATTTTGAGGCCAAGAATGCTTTCTTTCTTCTTAGTGCTACATATTAATCAATGGAGATTCACTCTCTCTACATAAATGAAGCCAGAGCATTCTTCACAGAGAGCTGCTGTAACTGCCGTATGTAGAGAATTGGCTTGTGGGATTAAACATTGGCAAAAAGTCTAAAATAATACTTATCCATGGATGAAATCTATAAAGCATGAAAGAATTATAGGTGAGAGGAAATCAAAGATCAGTGATGCAGTGTGGGCTTCTTTGAGATGAATATATATGAAGGTTACTTGAGAGCTGAAAAACGCTCATATTGCAGAGAACATGAAGAGAATATTAGTAATGAAACACTTCAAAGAAAATATTTACTCAAGAGCATCAGGAGACTGTTGAAAAGATTAAAATAAACAGGAAAGTCAGACTTCTCTTGTACTCTTATCAAAGTTATCCTCCTACATGAGAGCCCCTTCACTCTCAAACATTTCAAAGAACCACAGAATCATAGAATGTCTTGGGTTGGAAGCAGTCTTGAAGCTCATCTTGTTCCACCCCTTGCTATGTGCAGGGACACCTTTCATGTGGCTCAAAGCCACATCCAACCTGGCCCTGAACACCTCTAGGGATGGGGCATCCACAATATCTCTGGGCAATTTCAGAATTTAGATTTAAAAAAACGTTAAAACCCCAAAACAACAACAAAAACAGCAACATGCCACTGGAAGAAGTGAAAAGTTCAGAGCAAATGATTTGTTGTTGGTGGTGGTTTTGACCAGTATGGTGATAGTGACAAGCTCTAGCAGCTTATTTTTCTAAAATAAGTAGGGAAACAATTTTCCCTCAAGCTAACCCAGTATAACATCAATAAACATTTTAAAGCATAAAATCACACATACAAGGACATAAGTATATAGAATTAATTCTCCATCCAATTTCTGCTGTTTTCCTTTTTAAAGGTATCAGAAACCTTCATGCATATGCAGCAATAAAATTACAAACCTAGTCTAACCTCAGTTTCAGGACTGTGGATTCCTTCTGTCAGTGGATCCAGCTGTTTTCATGTGTCATATAAAACATGTCTACCCATTCTCTCTGGCCTTGCAGGCAATGGGCTGTATAGTTACAGTTCAGAATGAAACTGTTTTCTAATTATAGCTAGGTAGAAGCAAGTAGAAGGTAATTCATAAAAACATAGAAGTGAAAGGTTTATAAAAACTGTCCTTGCACAGGTGGCATTAACTATATTGGCTATCTCTTAATGAAGCTCATAAAATCCATAGAGACTGACAAGACTATGTGATGACATCCACCTGCTAAACATAGATACTTCTGTGTAGATGTTTTTTTGTGCTGGGGGAAGCTAATTGAAATGGAACCTGAAAACGCTGGTGACACCTTCCTAAATTAATCACAAACACTGCTGTTTAGCTTACACACAATGAAGATTCAATTAACACTTATGAGATCTGTCCAGAAGACAAGATGCCCCTTCCTCTTTCAGTTTAGACTCACAGATCATTACATCTACAGCTGATAGGTTGATGAACAATTCCTAAGACTGATAGCATTTTGCTCTCATGGATAAAAAAAAAGATTCCAAATAGCCTTGAAAAACACAAGAATAAGTACTATGATTGCTGATACACAAGACGTGAGGATAATACATCAGTAGCAATATATGTCATCAACATAAAACAGACCCAGGAATAACAAACTTTAATAGCAATGACTCAAACCAGGAGCAGCATCTGTAAGTGCTCCTTTATTTGCACAATTTAAATTAATGTTAATTTCTACTCCAGATACCATGTTGTCCATGGAAACGTAACTGCCAGAAACACAGTACAAACTTGTGGTCTACATGTACTAGACACTCGTTAGCTGCAGAAGACTAATGAATGCTCACTTCAAAAGGTTAATACCAAAACTAGCATTTCTCTGTGACTCAGCAGTTTGCAAGATGTCTGGTTTGCACTGAATCAGGAAGGCTAGCAAAAGTCAGAAGCCTGTAGCTGTGTTATTGACTCTCTTGCTAATTCACTGCATGCCTTGGTTGAATTCCTACAAACTTACTTACCTAAATACGGAGAAAAATAATTTTTGGAAACATTATATATATTCAGTGAATGATTAAAATGGTCCTTACATGACATTAGTACTAGCTTCCTGATCATTCTACTAACTCAATGAAAAATATTAAATGGAAAAAAAACCCCAACTAAACGAATCAAGCTACATAAGAAAAAACAACAAAAAAACAAACAAACAAAAAAACACATTAAAGTAATGCAGTCATACATCAGTCAAATATTGTGACACAAACTGGAACAAGTCATAGAATTGAAAGCTAACATCAATCATGTAGACATTCATTCTGGCCACTTCAAATACAAAAGGGAAAGAAAAAAATCAGCACATGACTTTTCTCAAAATCCAATTATCTGATTTTCTTTTACTGGCTTTTAAAATTGTTTTTAATCCAAATCATTATTTATAGGGAGGTTTATGTATTTCCAATACATGTCAGTTGATCACTTCCCTAAAATTATGCAAAATTAATATTAAAAGTAATAGCATCATATACATATAAATACAAGCATAAATATATGCACCTTCCTAGACAAACTCTCAATTTAAGGATGTTTTGTTGTCTTTGATACTATTTTAGAACTTAGCTGTTTACCAAAATTCTTTTGCCTAGCTCTAGTCATTCCTTGGCCACCTCAGCTATTGAACAATAAGTAAAGAAACTGTAAAATGAAGAGAATTAAGATGTTATTTTCACACGTTGCAAGAAGTCTCCAGAAGAATCTTTGAAAAGATTCAAACAGATTTTTGCCTGAGGATCTGTCACACAGTTCTGAAAATGATTTGTCAAGTCTTACCTCAAAGTTGGCCTACAGACATAAGTTTCCCAGAATCCATACATCAAACAGTCATCCAGTCAGATTATTTAGTAGATTGTGAATAAGAGAAAACAAATGTTCATGCAGTGAAGACATTGCTCTTTAACCTGAGAAATGGACAAATTCATCACAGAGAACTGTTATATTTAATAATCTTCTAATAATACCAATTTGTAAATTGTGGAAAATCAGAAAAAAAACATACAAAAAGGAAGCATGAAAATCCAGACAGATGAGCATTTGTTCGGATCATTATGGTACAACTATGCAACAGTGAAGATAATAGAGGGCAATGGTGCTAGGAGGGCTTAAATGACAAAAGCAATAAGCATGAAGCTTTCCAGAAATATGAATGTATTTGTCATGGAAAAAGGCATGGGAGATTACTAAGCAAAATGGTGAAAAAAGAGACTTACAGAAAGCACTGGTGTTTACAGCAGGCTGAACATAACAGGGAAAAGAATCAGTCCCTTAAAATAAGAGCATCAAGGATTAAGTTAGCGATGAATTTGATAGACGTATCAGTGAAGCTTTGATCAAAAGTGAATTGAAAATCAATAATAAATGGACATCCCTGCTGGTTAAATAATATTCAGATGTGAGAATAAGTTGCTATAATCAAAGACACTGCACATATAATATACGTATGGCCAGCATTAAGGGTCTTAGTCCTTAAAGACAGTCTGACTGTGCAGCCTGAACTCCTTCCTTCACTGCAGCATCCCAACAAAGCAGCCACAATGAGGTAAAAGCAAAGAGAATTAAGACCTCTTCTCCTCAGATCTGTTTGCTTCCTTTTTACACCTCTGGAAAAGGAAGCACGGGTACTTTGCTTGGCCGGAACTGGCCTTACACAACTGAAATATTTCATCACTGGCAATGCTAACTGGGTTCTGTCTGGTTCTTGCTCTTCACTCAAGAAAAATAGGATGCAAAGGACGTTTTCCAAGTCAAAGAATGTACAGCTATTTATTCAGTCTTTGGAGGTTCCTGGGTCATTCCCAGATTAGAAAATAAACAAAAGTGCAATTGCGCCTGTGTACATGAAAGGAAAATGCATTTTGATTGAAAGTTACAAAGAAAACCATTTCTACTGTGAATGTGAATCCACTAGCACAATAAATACCCGCTTTTGTCCCTCAGTAACTACCCTGTATCTTGGACCCTTTTCACTGTAAATCTACATCAGCTTTTCCTATGGATTCCCACTCATGGAGCCTTACCCAAAGCTGTCAGCAGTGAACTCCCTAAAGTATATAGAGTTCTCCATATCAGTGCCCATCTTTGCTCTTACATACAGTGTAAACATGTCAGGGCAAATTAGGGACCTTAAAGGATACAATTTGATGAGTTAATGCTACAGTATATACGTTAGTAAGATCAGAAACACATGCCATGCAAAATTCCTGTTAAATAGTCATGCTGACAGAAATAGGCCCAGAGCACATGTACTCGTGCAATGAATAGATCTGCCCTCTTTTAAATATTTTTGCATCCCAAATTCATCATTTTTTTAACCCTCATAACTTTTGCAATTTGTGTCAGTCATAACAAAAGCATTCTGTCCCTACCTGTCATGAGAATGTATTTTCATCCTTCTGGGGACAAAATATTATTTTCCTTTAAAAACGTCAGCAACATTAAAAAAAAGTCAGTCCTACAAATCATCCTAGATGTACAGGCTCATCTCAGGGACTCACTGCACTGAAATCATTGAAGGTCACCGCAGGATTAATATGGATGGATTAAAATAGGTAATAGCGATGTGAAAATGGATGGAGATATGTAGAGCTAAGCAGGGAGAGCAGGGAAAAGGATGAAGCTTTTAATTATTTTTCAGTTTTAGGAGAAAAGAAGTCTTGTCCATGATGTATAACAATGCTATTTTTAGAAAGGAGAGAAAATTGGTTTGTTTTAGCTTGAACTGCTCTTGTGGGTTAACACCAGTAGGCAGCTCAGCACCACACAAATGCTCGCTCACTCCCCCCGGGTGGGTTAGGGGAAAAAACTGGAAGGGTAAAAGTGAGAAAACGCGTTGGTTGAGATAAAGACAGTTTAATAAGTAAAGCAAAAGCTACGTATGTGAGCAAATCGCAATAAGAAATTCATGCACTGCTTCTAATAGGCAGGCAGATGTTCAGCCATTTCCAGGAAAGCAGGGCTCCCTCGCACATAATGGTCACTTGGGAAGACACACACCATAATTCTGAACATCTTGCACTTTTTTCCCCTCAGCTTTTATTGCTGAGCATGACATCATACAGTATGGAATATCCTTCTGGTCAGCTGGGGCCAGCTGTCCTGGTTTTGTCCCATTCCAGATTTTTTTGTACCTCATCGGCAGGGCAGAGCGAGAAGCAGAAAAGACCTTGTCTGTGTAAGCACTGCTCAGCAGCAACTAGAACATCAGTGTTATTAACTCACTTTGTACACAAATCCAAAACATAGCACCATATGAGAAACTATGAGTTAACCCTACCTCAAGCCAAATCAGTAGCACCATTTATATGAATTGAATTTTTGAGTTTGTGCGAAGTGCAGATCTTTTAGCCTAATTTAATAAAGCAATGCACACGTAATTGCTTTCAGCACAAGTGTTTGGTGATAGGATGTATCACCAGTACATCCTCCTCTCCTCTTTGAAAATTTAGTGGACAGTTTTCCACCTGTATGGAAAACTAGAAGTCTCACAATAACACCTTTCTGAAACACCTACAAAAGCAGCTAACACCACAGATGCGCGCTTGGTGGCCTTGCAGAGGGGAAAGCCACTGAGCTTTTAGATCCAAATTCAGACAAAACCACTCTCCTATAGCTGACCCCATACTGCTAGAGCCAGTTGCTAGATCCAGAACTTTTCTGGTGAAATAAATTAATTGGACTAAATTTTAGCAAACCCATTGCCATTTAATCAGTGTAGTGGATCAGTAAGCATCAGCTTATGAGATATCACCTCAAAATTGCATGTGATGCTCCGCATTCAGAGAGAGATTAACGTGTGATGAAGTGAACAGCTGACTGGGTTTTCATCCAATTGTGCCTATTTTGTCATTTTAATATTAGAAAGTAACTGTAAGATTTTGAATTAATCACATTTTGCTAAAAAGGTATGACACCTCATTGACTTATAAAATAAAACCAAGACTCCTTTAATCTAAGTGCTTATTTTTAAAAGTATCCCATTATCTGTGAAAACAGCTATTCCTCAAGTCTCCATTTACAAGGGACATTTTATTTTCTAAAACTCTTCAGATAATCCACATTTCTTACTCTGTAATCATAGAGCAGGTTCACAGTACAACTACTGGTGTGCCAAGATTCCCCAGTCCAGATGAGGGTGCCGCTGAATAGAAATGACAATGAATCTCTGCTACATTGTGTGCAAAAAGGCAGGTTAAGTATACTGTGATCATCATCTGTGCTCCCATAACAGCAGCAGTCAAATGGGAACAGTCAGTGTCAGCACAACAAGACAGCTGGATCTTACTGCCCATAACAGATTCCACATTTGTGGTTGCTGTTGTCAAAGGGGCCAGCCAGAACACAAAGGAGAAACCTGTTTGGACATACAGGAAAAGTACATGAGAGCATCAGTAACCAGAAAGATGCAAAGAAAACACCTTGTGTGTAAGATAAGTTCCATGATAAGAAGGATTTGTGTGTTGTCAGCATGCCTATTACTGAGACTTGTACCTGTTTGACAAAACATAAATGTCTTGCATTAAGACACCTTGGCCAGCTTCTCAGTGTCAGACCTTCAGGTCTATGACAAGGTCATAAAAAAAAAAAAAAAAAAAAAAATTTCTCTGCTATAACAGAGAATGCTGGTGCATTTTTTAACCACTGCTCCAGGCCGCTTAGGAGGCAAAACATTAGGTTTACTACTATATTCATCTGAGCGTGGATGTACAAGGTGTGTATTCATACCAGAAGTGATTATCCTAGGTTCCTGCTTTGATGATATACTGTGGAGCTGAGCACATCACTTGAACAACTTGTGTATTATTCTTATTTTAGAATTCCTTTTTTTCAGTGCTTCCCAAAATGCCATCTAGTTTCAAAATCTGGGTTTGCTTTGGTTTGTTAATAACTTTTTTCCTTGATAGTGAGACACCAATCTATATTTGTGTGACTTCTTGCTTGGATTATTGACACTTGCCTTTTCTTCTACTGCTTTAATTATGTAACCAAGCTGCATTCAAGCTTTTACTCATTCCAAATTTGCCTTTTGCCACATTTCTCCCATTTTACATGTGCTGCACTGAATTCTATTAAACACTCCATTGATTTTAAAGTCCTTACTTTAGCATTTAAAAGTTTATGTTCTCTTGCTTGCTGGAATTCAACAGAATGTAAGATTGTGAATTTCTCTCTTTTTTTTTTTTTTTTTTTTTTTTTTTTTAAGTAAGTATATTTCTGTCTTTATTTCAAACCAGAGTCTCTTACTGTCGAGTCAAAATTCCTTTGATTTTTATACCTAACTTTCCAAAATCACTCTCAAAAGCTGCAAAGGAAACAGAGTCCAGATTAACTGCAAAATGAATTTTCTTTTCAAATACATCAACAGAATGGAAACTGACTAACGGTACAGTCGGGGAGGCAGCTGGGTTCTCTACTGTGCTACCTAAGTAATCTTAATATTAATAAAATACTAATTCATTTTTATTCTTTAAGTTAAAGCTGATAGGTTCAATTAGAACATTTCCACAAAACAGTAGATTCCATGGATGTATAAAAAGAGGAAATCCTGTGCTTTGTGCCCTACCATGTACGCAGTTCCTCCATGTCCCAGGCATCAAATGTGCAGAACAGGTAAGGATAACCCTGCTCTGAAGTGCACTCCAAGACAGAAAGCTCCCCAGTCACAGCTCTCTATATAGATTATTGCTTTACTTTCTCCTGCAGCCTTAACTATGTGACATGACCTGCCACTCTCTCACTTATTCTTCCCCTCTCATTACCTGAGAACAATGCCTGCGGTCTCGTAGATTGAGAGAGAAGAAATTTGGACTTCTTTTCTGACTGCATTCAGCACGTAGCCTGTGCTTGCTAACATGGGACTTCAGGGAGAAAAATGCATTGGAGAGAGGTCTGAAGAAGATTAAAACCAGCAAAGTGATTAGGAGAACACACAATTAAGTTTCTGGTGCTTGCTAGTGCCAATGATCAGTGCCACAGTGAAGTTTTTGGTGTGTGGAAAAAGAGAAATCTATTGATTCCAAGATAAACATTGAGGCATCTATGAATTAGAAATTAATAGAAAAGAAATCCTTCGTGTAGAAAGAAATACCCTAAAGGTAGGAAGAAACAGAAAGATACCAGTTGTCTCAAGAATAAGTGCATGAAGTTAGCAACCGGGTGAGAAAATAGTAGCAATGACAGTGAGAGGTAATTTCCATTTTATAAATAGTCCATGGACACTTGCTTAAAATAGATCTCAGATGTGCATGATGGGATGTAAGTATTAGAAAGATAATTAACATTATCTGAAAATACTTATTTTGAAGAGTATAAAGCACGCGTGTAGAAGAAAGAGGAGAGGAATGAAAACATGAGGGAACAATTTTACAAACTCTCAGGTCCAAGTCAGGAGAGATTTCAGCAAGAACCAAAAATCTATCAGATGATGAGCACTATGGAAAGAAGCTCAAGAGATGCTACTTTTTCAAGAGTTGAATGTATCACACAATGCTGCCATGAGAAAGGATGAATAATCCCTTAATAATTAATTAGACAAATTAAGAACCGTGTTAGAACTATGGCTTGGGAACCTTAGCAAGCTCAGGGATACTTTCCAGTATCAAGCATGTAAGCAAGTAATCCTAAAGAACAGTGTTAATAGGTAAAATACCAGGTGAAAGCATTCAGGCTAGTAAAGAGAATTGACTGTTTTGGCACAAAACACACTGTGAATAATCCAGTCCCACATGGTTTTCGCATCCCATTGCTTCCCTACCACATCTAGACACCTCAAACTGCTTGTGTAGGGAGGGGTAAGAGAGAAGAAAGGCAGAAGATTATTCTGATAAAAAAGATGGGAAGTCTTACTTCATTTTAAAGATCTAGGAACAAAAATCAAATAAGAAATAAAAAAATAAAACAACCCCACAAACACCAGTAATTGACCTAGTGAAAAATAGTTTAAAAAACACAATCATCAGATTAAGAAATGTATTCAATTTGTGAAGAGTTCAAGAAACTTTGTAACGGCTAAATATCAGGTTTGTTTTTCAGATAATATTTTTGGCAAAGTTTACATGAATTAATCACTGTAATAAAAAATGAATTAAAAATTTAGAAAACAAAATATTAGACACCCAAATTGTACCCATTATACAGGATAACCTGATGCCTATATACAGGTCTATATCTTAATTCTGACTTCAAGAAGGTGTTGGTAGCAATCTAATATAAAACAATTTATTTCTCATGAATTTTAGAAGTAGAGAGTGAAGGAATACATGGAAATTGACACATAGATCAGCAAAGCTCAGGTTATTGGCAGAGCTATGAAGCTGAATACTGTGAAGATGGATGCAACATGTATAAAGGTTTTCTAAATGCTGACATCTAACTTCTTAGCATTACATCATGTAAGTCCTAAATGAAATCTTTTGTAAGGGGTAATGATTAGAAGTGATGGTTTCGGAACATTTTCTTTTACTTAGCTAAATGGAATTTCAAGTGAAAAAAATTATTTTACCTTAAAAAATTCTTCTCACTAACAACAGAATCCTAAGTGAAAAAGCCTGGTTACTAAGGAAGAATTTACTTTCAATCTACAAAGACTGGAGTGAAAACTCAAAAATAGAACGCAAAATCAAAAGGTAAATGAATCTCGTAGGAAAAGAAGCATTTTTCATTCAACTCTTGAAAGCAACCCAGTATTAAAGAAACTATGAAATTAACATATTGTTACATGTCACACCAATAACTTAAACATACTGTAAAGGGCCTTGTTCCTACAGATTACCTTCTGAAGGAAAAAAAAAACCCAAACTCATTTCCAGTGTTGCTGTAAGCAGTTCCTAAGCACATGATTGGACTAGCTCTAACTAACTCTGAAGAGCAGGATGGGTTCTTTTTCTTCTGTTCTCTCTATTTTAAATAGACAATGTTGTATGCCACTAAATAAAGTAATATTTCAGAAGGACAGATAGATGCTTGCTTGGATTTCTTCAAAATCCTTATTGAAGACACCCCAAAGGTCACTGGCATTAACAAGTATGCTCCAAGTTCCCACCAGCACTTCCTGTCAACCCATAGCATCCTGCAGTTATAAGCTAAAAGCAACCTTGAGAGCGTTATTCCACAAGGTTTGAACACCAAGCAGGAGAAACAGAGCTGAAGAGGTCACTGCTCTCCTCAGTCAGTACTTCGCTTGACAGGCAGCCAGTAAATCCTATGGGATGCACAACCATGCAAAAATCTACTTCTTCATCAGCATCCAATAGTCAGTGCAGTAAAACACAGAAGGTAATTTCATTTCTGATGGCTTTCCGAGGGTTAAGGCATTTGCTAAGGAATATGAAACCTGGATTAAGAATTTCTAACCCTTCAAATCCCAGGCCTAGGAGAAGGCTCCATGCATGGTAAGGAAGCAAAGGTAACAGAGCAAGCCCAGTATACACCAAGGAGTGGAGCGGACTACCTGTCTGCACTCAAGCAGAGATGGTACAAAAAGTGGAGCAACATCTTATATAACTGCAAGAAGCCATCCCCCACCAGAGCTCTATACAAATGCATCTGCAGAGCAGAAGTGAAAATGACTTCAGAACGTACACTACAATTTCCATATACAAATCCCCATAAAGTTATACTTCTCATCCTGTCCCAGAACTGCTGCAGAATAATTTACATTGCTGTTCAATAAAGCACATAAACACACCTCTAAATCAGAGCACCAAGATAGTCTACAGCAGTCAGTGAGGTGGCAAAGAGGCTTCTGAGCTCTGCCAGTTAATGCCTGAGGGTGCTCCACAATTGCTAGCAGCTGTTGAAAAGTGGATGGATAAGCACCACTTCATGAAGATTTTTTTTCAAAGTAGTTTTTAAGGAAAGGCATTGTATCAATTAAATGTCCTGTTATTAACTTATCCCTCTTTTGCCTCTGATGGTGAGATGATGGGATGGACGTTTCCCTCAAAAATACAAACTTGTATAAGTGGATAATAGGCATAGCAGTGATCTTGGTACCAAGATTTGCATTCAGTAAAAACACTCATGCTCTTGCCTAAACAAAGTTTCAAAAGCCATAAGATAGATTTATTATTATTACATCTTCTTTATTAACTAATTACAACACTCAGTAATTGTATGTCTTCAATAGTCAGGAACAATTGAATTTTTCCTGGGTTTCTTTTTCCTGATATTTCCAGCACTGACGAAACCTATGGCATTCAAAAGCTTATTTATTTATGCATATGGCTTGCATATCTGAAGGCTAGATGCATAAATTTTTAAGAGCTGACGTACTCTTCAGGGAAAAAAGCTCCCCCTCTGAATTATTTTATTCACTCTGCAGCTATCCAGTGCTACCCCTTGTTTATCAGCTCATTACTGTGACTGAAAATGAGTTTGTCAGGAGAGATATAATTTAAAGAATGAAAACATGAACACTGAGGGCATCTTGATAACTCAGCAAATATACAAACTTTTTTTTTTTTTTTTAACTGAGAGATAAACCTTTTTTCTCCTAACATTCTTGCAAAAAGGAACATTTTTCAAAGCTTTTGTGAAAAAAATCAGAATAATTTTTACATGAATGCTCTGGAAGCTGTTTAGCCTTGCTATACATGGGCTTCCACATAAACACAAAGGGATCATGAGAATAATCTTTCAAAAAGAAG
>JACDJE010000005.1:3818527-4019371 GCA_016647715.1 Pavo muticus
GCTGTACTACCACTATCAAGAGTATGATATGAAAAGTTTCAACCTGTAAGGGGAAAAAAAAAAAAAAAAAAAAAAAAAGTGAGAAATGATGCACTTCCTCTAAATGAGGAAACCATTATATGGCTACCTGCACGGTAGCCATGGGAAGCAACTGATTAATGGCATGAAAAAAATTATAACATTCAATTCATGAAAAAGATAACAATAATACATCCAAATGAAAATAGACTGGAAATATAGCTAGAGAGAATGAAGGCAATTTTTTTCTTAATAACAGATTGCTGTAAGTTGAGATTTTTCAGGCTACTTTTTTTTTTAAAACCATGGAATAACAGATAGGAAGAAGAATCTAAATTATTTAGACTGCCTCCAGGCTATGTGTGGGGAGTACTATTTGAAAAAGCTTGGGTTTGTGTTCTGGGATTCATATAGAAAGGACAAAAGAAAACCCAATTCCCTTGCTGTAGCTAATTAGCCGCAACCCACGATCTGGGTGATTATCTACAACCTGATGATTTACTAAGAGGCACTATGAAAATGTTGGAGACTTGCCATGGATTTGCAGCGTAGCATGGAAGTGCTTGCTGCACCCACGTCCCTCCCCACTGGGTTCCATCTACACAAAAACTAAAATCAAGCTTGTTGGTAAAACAAAAACTGGGGATGCCATGGAAATGGCATGGAGGAGGGCAGCATTCCAGAGGGCCAAATTAATTTCCCTAGGGATTCCCTGCTTGTAAAATCCCATAAACACAGTGTCACTTTTCATTCGCTAAGCCAGTTTGATTGCTAACAGCAAACGCATGCCTTACTTTGGCATAGAGCTGCACACCATCAAATTAAATAATGTTATTTTATTTTTTCTTCCCCCCTAACAATCTGTCTCACACATTCCTTGGCTGCTTTTAAAAGTCACTTGTAAAGTTTCACACTCGCATGCTGCGAACAGTGAAGCTGAAAAGCCGAGAGTCTCTGAGGATCAATAAGCTTTGAGTCTTTTCGGTTCAAATGGGGTGAAGCAAGTCCAGCAACTGACAACTGCCATCTCATGGCGATTGCAGGGAATGAAGAGGTAGGTATCCAGATGATTCCTAATGGGTGAGTGGGAACATCATGTGAAGTCCTGATGAAATTACATGTTGCTTACACTTGGGGATATCAAAGATTCAGCAAGATATTACAGGTGAAATGCTCTTGAGCTCACCACCTGTACAACAACAAAAGGGAATCCTAATACACAATAATGCCAGTGTTCTTCAGTGTCAGCACCCAACTACCTTCAAAAGTCTATACTAATGTCAGCAGAAACTGCATTTTATAAGGCCAGGCTCACAATGCCCAGATTTGTACTGAAAACTTAGCTCGGAGAGGAAAAAGCACAATTTAGGCACCCTACCAGGGTGAGACCCCAACGCAGACAACTGCTCAGATGGAATAATAATTACATCAATAAAAACAAGGGTGTGTTTGAGGCAGTGTTCGAAATCAGAAATTTCAAGGAAAGAGAACAAGCTTCAAAGAGTTCCCCTAGAAAAAAAAAAAAAAAATAATAATAACCTAAGCAAATAGACCCAATCAACAAAAACAACCCTAAAAAAATCCTACTGATTTTAGAAGAAAAATCAGCATAAAATGTCTACACTTAAGGTAGTACTTATAACCATACCTTTTCATGTACGTTATGGGAAATGCATTTCTGGGACCTTCAGGTCCTAACTATTCCAGAATGCTTTGCTCCAAGAACGGGAGAAAAGTCTAGGGCTTCTTTCAGAGCAAAAAAGAGACTCTGAAATGGTTTTAGGAATCATTTCCACCAATCAGAACTGGAGTATATCAACAAGAGAAATCCAGCACCTCTCCATTAGTCCAAATTGTGCCCCTTCCCCCATTTCATCCCCCTCAGCACAGGCTCTGCATGGCTACCTGAGTGCTACTGCTCACTTCAGCTCAAACCAAGCCTACGCACACCCTGCTGTAATTGGAGCATGTAGTTCATAACCAGCGCTGTCTGCTGCCCAAACCCATTTATATTATAAAAGTCATTGGCTGATAAAAACCTGCAACATCCAAAAAGACACATGTACCATTCACTTCATGTATGTGAAGTAAGCTTTTTCCTTCTCCTCCCCAATTAAAGTGATAATAGAAGGTGAACAGAAGTAAATGTTGGCATTATGTGGACATAAATCACATCAAGTGTTGATTCCAATACCTATCACTAATTGCTCGCACTACCTTATCTAGAAATAATTAGCAAATTCCCTCCTGAGAAAAGTAGTCCTGATTCTGCTCTTTTCTACAATACAATTACTTAGCCTTTATACCAGTGTAACTAAGGAAAGGATTACCATTATTGCCTACAGTTTTAAAACTCTTCTTGCCTGCTGAGTGAGCATTGTTTTTTCAGTGCAAGATATCAAGAACTGATTTCCTTGGGAATTACAAAGCATAAAACCTGAAGACAGATATACAGTTAGCAGTAAGCCCAAGATTACATGTTTGTACTGATAACAGAGAAGTAATAAAAGGAAGGAAACACTTTAACTCTGAGCATATGGAACAAGAGTGCATGTGGAGGGGGAACTCAATTATTCAGTGAAATAGCGTTTTCAAAATAGTAAGAGTTTCATTTTCATGCCCTGATGCTCCTTCCATGCTACTTGTTTCTTTGGTTTGTTTTCAGTCCCCACCTACCTCTGGAGCAGCTGATAGAAATTGTTAATAAAGACTCAGGGTAGCAAACCTGGGTTCTGGCCCTGCTGCAGACCTCTACCATTGCAAACAAATGGTCTTTTCCGATGCCGAACTCAAGGGGCTTTTACCAGCTTTATCAGCTTTATTCAGCTTACTGAAAATTGCACGCTTACAAAGATCATAGTCTCTGATTCCTTAAACACCAGCAAAACACTCAAGACTGAAACAGAGATCTGGCAACTGTTAAACTTTGAGTTTTTTATTATCTTCATGCATGTCAAGTATCACTGATACTTCCATACCCTTTCATAGGGATGCCAGAAATTACCTAAGTGTTTACCATGAGGTGCTGCAAAGTTAACACTGTATCTAAATGCATGCTACCAGCTTCACTTCTTACCCAACTAAGTGTCCAGGGGCAAACACCTCATTTCTCAAAATTACAATTACCTGTTCAGGTCTGGTGTCTGAGAAAGGAGAAATAGTGGTACCTCTTCAGCTATTAGTTTAGCAGCTAGTGCTACTATGAAAAGCAGAGGAGTCCCAGACCCCAACGCATCCTCCACCTGTTTGAGTTAGAACCTGTAATCCCTGTTTTCAAGGTTAGGAGGCAGCAGATATAGTAGCTTTAAACCACTTTAGACCACACAAGAAAGGTTGCAGTCACAATCTGGTAATAAAGAAGGAACAACTTACCCTTTTCAAGAATCAGAGCTCACCAAACAATCCAAAGGGGATGATCTCCAATCAGAGATACTTCCCTTTTGGCTGACAAACCTTGAGGTTAGTGAGGGGTGGGCCCACATTACTGAATTGCTTGCACCTGTGCTCCCAGGTGGCTACACTTCTTCACCAGGTGTTCAACCACTGGTTCAGGCCGTGACCTAAAGGTTCCCATACACATTCTCTACTAGCTTGAAGCATATTTCAGTAAGAGTTTTCTTGGTCCTGCTTATCAAAGTAACAATGATTTGTCTAGAACTATGAAGACGGTAATAAGCAGAAAGATATATTTACATTAAGCCGAATATAAAAAGTAACACTAAATTCCACTAGACTCTGTTTTGGAAAGAGTAGCACAAAAAATTTACCAATCTCAACAAAGAACTCTGAAATCTGGGCAATCTATTTATGCATTTCCATTCACTCTGTATGACAACCTCTCGCTTATACTCATGCACATTTGCATATCCACATACAAAGTGTATGCTATATCCTTCCACAGCATATATCACAAATCCACCACATTTATAATTTTTTTCTAGCAAGCTGTGTAGCTATACACCTCAGGGCACACTCCTCTAAAGAAAACCAAGAGCTGAACTCTCATTTTCAGTGAGGTGTAGTTCATAGACATCAATCAAGCCATTTGCTGTCCCTGGGTTCAAACCCCCACAAAGACTAACCGTGTTTAGGCAAGCTTATTGATAAACTCCAGCTCATCTTTTACTACAAGGACAAAAATTTAGCAAATGTCCTCCAGCATCTAGAATGGTAAAGGAAATGTAGCAGAGCTTGTTTGGTAATGAGAGTGTGCCTGGCCTCTTCCCTTCCCTTGAGACCGCTAAGAACAATTGTACATCACCCTCGAAGGACATGGTAGCAAGAGAGGTCCAATAATTGCCCTCAGTTAGCAGTTAAGAAAATAAGTGAGACAAAAAAGTACATGGAATGGGCTCTTTTTGGCTGTCCTTCTGCAGACAGATAAATATCAGGGTAGAAAATACAACTATCCTGTGGATGAGGAAGAAAGTGGTCAACACAGGTATATATATTTCTGGTATATATATGTTATATCAAGATGTATTTCTGAAGTATGAAGGAGCAAACAACAGTTTGTTTAACACTGTCAGTCCAAAATGCTTCTTGGGAATAGAGCCAGCTGAAAGCTTTCTGAAGAACTGTAGTGTGTTTCACTACTATTTGTAGAAATTGGTTAGTCAGGAAGATTTCTGAATTGAAGATTTGTGATTTCCTTCACCCACTCTTTAGTCATACATCATTTCTCGACATTTTAAAATGAAGAGTAGCAAACTTTTTGTTGTCTCAACTTTGTTTTCAAATAATAGAGTCAAATGACAAACAGTAAATGGCAGGAACAGAATGTTTTAGAGATGTTGAAACAAGTATTTTGTGTATTTGAAACTGAACATTTTAAATACGTTAACTTATGACATGAAAAATGTTTGAGGACTCAAAGATTCTGAGACTGGAAAGCAATTTCCACTCCTTATTCCAGTGATGCAGCTGTTCAGAATACAGCAGCTATTTTACACTTTTCCATTGTACTCCTCCCACACTTGAACTCAAATAAATAGAACCAGCTTCAAATCTTTCACAAGCATCCATTTTTACCACATATCTAATGCAAAAAAAAAAAAAAAAAAAAAAAAAAAAACAGTTGGGAAGACACTAGATTGACTTTACTTATCAGGTCAATTGAATAATATATGAAATGCCTTTTGCTGAGATGCTCTGATCATCATCACGCACCCATCTTTCAATCACAGCAGCTTTGTAGCTACGCAGACTGTGGGAGCACTGTATCACTTACAGTCTATATGTTTTTTCTTCCTTGTCTCATCATGTTTTTGATGTCAATTCACACTACTCAACCCAACCATACTCCCAAAAAAGGGAGGAAAGACACAAAATATCTCAAATAACTAAACAACAAGGTAAATTTTCAGCTCCTCATCATAGCAGGCATAAGAACACAGAATTTACTGCCAAACTGCCAGGAGTTTTCAGTGCTTAAAAGCTCTAGTTAAACTCAAGAGAGTGAATTTTTGAGCTAGCCTTTCTCCTGCCTGACTTTCATTTCTCAGCAAGCTTCACCTGCACTTTGAGGACTAAACCAGAGCAATTAGCTTTTAGCCCTATCTTTTATAGCTAATTGCCCTTGAGGCAACTGCACAGATTCCTCCCAGGTGTCAGCTTTCCATGGTGTTGATGCAGCTCCCTGAAGGAAGCAAGCAAAGGCACTGAAATAGAAAAGTTCTTCAGCATACGCATGGAAAATGGGAGCTTAAAAAGCCAACAAAGCGAGATGATCATTAATTTTCTATGTATATCACGTTCACTTGCTGAATTATACAACTTAATAGCATTACAAGCAGAAAAAGCTTCTTAAAGACAAGGATTAAAAAAATTCCTCCAATTTCTGCAACCTTACAATGACCCCTAATTGGCACTTGAAATGCTTTAGCCACGAATTATATTATATTCATAAGACCCTTGAGAGTGTTTTGGTTTATTTTTTATTTTCTTTGTCTCTCAACATTCATCTAACAAGCCTATGTATTGTTTATCTGAAACAGGGGTCAGCTCATGTTGTAGGAAACAATTTTCTGCTGCTTGGAAGAGAAAGTTTCTTTTCCAGTCACTGTAGCTGAACTCACATATTTATGTCAGCTGGAAATACGGCCACAGATCTAGTAATCAGCTGAGATTTCAATCTATTTGTTTGGTTTTAGGTCCCTTCAGTGTTGTCCCTATCACCCCAGAGGAGGAGGAGATGAACACTGAGCCCACACTGTGCTGCCACTCAGTACCCTCCATTCAAGGACATGGCCCTGTGAAGCTTCCATTAAGATGAAGCTTGTATTTCCCAGTTTGAGGCACTTAGAAATCCAGTAGAGCTAATGAATGTCGACTAAAACAGCATTTGTTTGAAGGAGCTAAGCTATTCTGGACAAGTCCAGTATTTGCATAGGAGATGGCTTGGAAAACCATATTATTTCATACATAGTCAAAAATGTCAGATTTGTAAACATCGCCACATTTACCATTATCTTATCACCTGTCTTACAGTTTTCCTCACTGATCCTGATTACCAGGACAAGCCTCTCTTATTATGCTGTCAGCTTGGGAACAAGATTTTGCAGCTCAATGAAACTGTTCAGTCCAGGCTTATAAAGGACACGAGAGAATGGCCTCAAGTTGTACCAGGGGAGGTAGTGGAACTGGCTGCCCAGGGAGGTGGTGGAGTCAGCATCCCTGGAGGTGTTCTTGAACACCTGGCAGCATTCAAGAAGTGCTGAGATGTGGCACTCAGGGACATGGGTTAGTGGGACAGTTGGCCTAAATGATCTTAGAGGTCTTTTCAAACCTCCGTGATTCTATAATTCTGTGATTCTGTACTGTGCCTTACCCACATGGATCCATGCAGAGATGTCCATGCTGCATTTCTATGTCCACACAGTGACATGAAAACTAGTTCTGTGGAGGAAAACTCAGGAAAGGGGAAAATAACAAAAGAGGTGGTTTCATCATTTGTGTCACTGTTATGGCCAGGTGTTTGTACATGCTCAGTTATTCACAAATCTCCTGGTTTCTGACTAATTAGCAATCTTCAAGCAGTTCTGCTAAGCAGGTGGCAAACTGGAATGCATTGTTTTGCTTTGGTGCCCATATTTCACCATGCTCCATTACTGCCTTTTTATTTGTATTTATTTATTTTTTTGCTGCCTTGCTTTGTTTTATAAGTGTGCAGAGTACTGCACAGCATTATGGTACACTATCATTTTTCAAACCATTAAATGTTAACTTCATTTTCTTGTGTGAATTATGCTTTGCTCTTTTAGTTTTGTAATGAAAAATAAGTACAGGTTATGCAAGCAATAACCCCTGTGTAAGCAGCAGCTATCTTTTTAAACGGTTTATTATGCCACAGTCTGGTACTCCATTAAATATAGATTACAGACTGTTGAATAAATGAATATCAACTAAGCAGCCCCATCCTTCTGTACATATCAATGCAAATAATGAATCGTGGCACCTCATGAAAATGTATAACCCAGAAGAGTGGGTCAAGAAGTAATTACACATTTGTCTTATCTCATGCTTCTTGCTCTCAAAACAGCAAAATGCATTTGTGATGGTTAGGGGACACTGAGAAAGCACTTATGACCTGCTTTTCCTGGAAAGTGAAAAAACATTCTCTCTCGTAGTTTTATGTAGATGGATTTAGATTTCCAGGTATATTCTTGATAATCCCCTTTGGAAAAATATGCTTTTATAGTTAAGGATCCAACTGAAAAATCTGTATTCATATCTTAGCTCTTCTTAAGATTCCCTGCCTTAAAAATGATTCACTTCAGAAATATAGGTAATTATCAAATTAAATGGGCCAGAGTATGATTTTGACATTTACCATACTCCATCAAGTACAAAATCTAAGCGTACTTGTTTATGGACTTAGAAACATACAAAATGTATCTTTTAGTTATGGACAGAAAACATGAGTATGCTGCTCTCCGAAACCAGCAAGATTAAAACTGATATTGATTAGAGATAACTAAAACTAAAATTTGGAAACAAGGATTTAAATTATGCTTGCTTAGAGCTTAAATAGACTAACTTGTTGCATATGGAACAGATTAAGAACTGGAATGAATTAATCATTGGGCTATTAAAATAATACCACTAACGTGAGCTGTATAGCAAGAAAAGTTATCTTTAGCTGCTCAGGAGGAATTATCTGCTGATCCCAGCTTGAATAAACGGAAACTCGGAGAAGAGACTGTATCAGCGAGGAGAAAAATAAGCCAAACAATTAACTTGCTTAAATATCTCTTGCCCACATTTTCCAAGGCAAGTTTTCAGCTGCATTTCCCCTGATTTCAGTACTGACACGCCAATTCACCCTGCTTGTGAATAATAATTACAGCTGCTTGATAAATGAATCTCATATTAATGTTAAAATTATATTTACAGTCACACTTGTCTGGGATTTTCTAACATTTCTGCTAGAAAGCTGGAAAAAAATATTCAATTTTCTAGGATGAGAAATGAAAGAACCTTGACTTTTTTGGCTGGAAATAGCTTTTTAATATTTTGTTAAAGGAAAAACCATTTTAATTAAAAGAACACTATTTGTGCAAACAAGCTAAATAATTACTCCATATACGTCTCCTACACATCCTCCCCCCAGCCAGCTATGGCAGTTAATGCCTGGAACCATCCAAGTGTCCAGCTTAAGTCAGACTGAGTCCTGGTTAAGCCAACACTGAACACTTTTCAAGGGCCGAGTTCCTCTAGAGCACCACATGCAGGTAGGGAGAAAGGGAGAGGCAAATCTTGTTACTAAATGAGATCACCATTTTTATTTTTATTTGAAACCTCTATCTTGGTGACTAATGGGAAAAAATCTCCAGTTGTTTTTTTTCTGTGTTCATCAAATGAGAGATCCTACAAACTGCTTACAGCAGAACATACAAGCAAAAACGAAAGAGCAGAATGGGAGAAAATAAAGCATAGGAGTAATTCTTTTGTCTGCTCATCAACTATTCATTGTTACACATTGCAGATATATTCCTCTCTTGCCCATATAGATTCACTGTTGTTCTGTGCTACTCTTACACAAAGTGTTTTATCAACATCTCAGATATGGACCAGTCAAAAAAACCAAAAGTTTTATGACAATTTATGGCTCCAAAATCAAACCAGTGCTCTTATCCTTTAAAACACAGAGGAAGCTGACCAAAAACATCCTCAAAATTAGCTCCAAGCTATATTTTTTAACACATTTTATCTGAGAATATGTTGCTCTTCCAGGGTCTGGAAGTTCACTTAAAATTTGGGGAAAATGCCAGTACTTCCTTTTGAAAAGCTAAGAGAGTAAAGGAATGAAAGGAAGAAAAGACCGAGGTCATACAGCATTCCAGCTCTGTTATCTTTTTTCATTGTACATCCTTATCATGCAGGAGCACAATTTATCATTCAAAACAGTCTTTGTTCATAACCGCCTACCATCAAGGAGCACAAATCAACCCACAAACCCCCATGTATGGTCCCAATTACATTGTTTCCAGGCAATTTTCTGCCGACTACTTGAATTCTTAAGTAATCACCATACACTAGTAAATATTACTATTCTCAATTTCTAGGTATAAACACAAGGCAGAGTGAAGCTTTATTACTTAGACAAGATAATAGAGCAGAATGAAACAGTATTAATCAAACGTTAATTTTTTTTTAACATCTTCATAACAAGCATAAATATATATTGTATGTACCTGGAAAGATCCATATATAGTTACATTTGCTCATGTGAAAATGCACACTGGTAGCTATTCTATTTCCCAAAGAAAAGAAGAACTACACATTTTATTTAGAAGAATTCTACACAGCTCATTGTTTTTAAATATTTGATGATACTGCTTCTATTAAGTTCTTGCAGTTATGCTTTCCTGGGCACTTGGTGGTGTGGTGCATTCAACTGCAGATAGGATGTGTGCACTGATATGGTGAAGAGACGGCACTAAATTTCAGACTGTGCGATTATGGCAGGAGAAAGGTGGCAGTTTCATTTATCACAGTTGATGCTACCCTATGTATATAGAACTTCTCAGGTCACTATTGCAGTAAGTAATTCAGCACAAGGTAATAATAAAACTAAGGTCTTCGCCTCTGTAGGCACATGGCCAGTGGGATTGCACAAAGACTGAACCAAAAGTAATGCTGCCTATTTTATTTTGCTGGCCCACAACATCAGAGGTGGATGTTGGTAAGGCAGTAGAGGCTGAACCTTCCTGCCAATATTCTACTGCATTTTGTTACTGTGCAACAGATAGCAGCAGAGGAGCAATCTGACAAAACAACATCTGACATGGATGCATGCATGAAGCAAAGGTGTGTCACTGAATTCCTCTGTGTGGAAGAAAATTGCATCCATTGACATCCATTAATGCTTGCTGAATGTTTTGGAGACCAAATAGAGGATGGGAGCTTGGTGAGGCAGGGGGTGGTGCATTTTAGCAGCAGTGACATGTTATGAAAGACAAGCCACCTTCTGGAAGGCCATGCAGATTTTTACAAGTGCAGCATACAGGCTCTTGTTCACTGCTGGTGAAAATATATAGCTAATGGTGGTGACAATGTTAAAAATAGTGTTATGTAGCTGAGAATTTGCTTTATCAAACAGCATTATTGTTCTCTTTGTATCTGTTGTGGTTTCCATGGAAATAAATAGGAGGCATTACTTTTGGAGCAACATAAGTACGCTATGCTTCACACTGTTATCTATCCAGAGATGACAGTACAAAACATAAACCTGAGACTGAAAAACAAAACAAGGAACCTACTTAATACACTGCTATCTTTGCATGTTTTATTAGCTGAAACACAGGGGTGATTCCGGGAGTATTTAAAACTCAAGAGTGCAATTATTATAAAATGCAGTGAGCAGCAAATCTTATAATGGTAAAGAAGAAACGTGAAAAGTAATGGCTAAATCAATAACAGCTAGGTCCTGGAGTACATTTAGTGCGTCTTATGTGAATTATCAATAATTATTTATAGCATACAAAGAGGTCGTTTGTGTTCAAAAGATATGCAGACAAGAAGCACAACGTAATGAATTATATACTTAGGTGTACTGCAGGCAGTTCAGTTCCATTTTTAAACTAGGCTATTAAAAATGTCTCCAAGAAGCTCCACAAACTGCTGCTGTCTGCTTTCTAGACCTGCCTGTTCCTGGGGCAGTTGCACCTAACTCAGCTCCCTCCCTAGCTGCTAGTTCACAAGAACAACTTCCCTCTTACCAAGACCTAAATCAAAGATGTTCTTGTCCTAAGATCCAGATGTGAAGTGTGTTAATGGTTCCTTAGCCCTCAAATCTGCAAGCAGAGTCCAGGCACAGATTTTTATTTGTCACAACTCTGCAAGTTTGGCATCTAGTCATAATAATTATGTTACCTAGGCTCATCATCGTAGTATCTATCATATGTCTAACACTAATCACCATTTAAGCAGGTAGGTATTCTGTGACCTATCTACTCCAAAGCAGATACTTGATTAAAAAAAAACCCTAACTGTGGTGGTCTCTAGCTTTAGGTCACTAGGTAGAGGACAGTTTGTCCTCTGTGAGCTTGTAAACCAGTGAGAGTGAAGTGTCTGAATAACACTGTAAATCCAAGCCAGAGAGTTTGGCCAGAAATTTCCTAAAGTCCCTCTGACAGAAAACGACTTTAGTACTTACAAATTAGACTGATATAAGGTATGCAACATAACAAGTATTTCCCATCTAATTTTCAATTCCATAATACATAACATATTTCAGATGTTCCATACTAACAGGATTGTAGTGCCCAAAGGCACAAATCATTCTTCAGGCTCTATTGTGCTAGGAGTTATTCAGAGACACTAAGAGGGTCTTTTCCCACACAGCTCATGAGCCTAAAATACAGCACTGTGTGCAGGCTGGAAAAATATGGTTACAGCCACATACATAAAAGCTGATGTATTGATACTTCATGTTTTATATTAATGATAGAAAAAATAAATGTAACTGCCAATAAATGTAATCTGCTGTTCGTCAAGATCTCATTTGTTGCCTGATTTTATAGCAGAGAGGACTCTGGAGGAGCTTTGTATCAGAAGAAACTAATAGTAGCTTTCTGCATCAACTGAGGAAGCTCTAAGATGTGGTATGCCAGACAATGCATTTACATGTTGACAAAATAAGGGCATGTAATACAAATTATTTTATATACCCTGTTCAGTCAGGTTCTGATTTCTGGCTCTCTTGCACAGCAATGGAACATTCTAGGATGAAAGGAAATGGCCTCAAGAGGCAGCAGGGGAAGTTCAGATTGGATATTAGGGAAAGCTTTTCCACAGAAAGAGTTGTGATGCGCTGGCACAGCCTGCCCAGGGAGGTGCTGGAGTCACCATCCCTGGAAGTATTCAAGTAACATGGAGATGTGGCACTCAGGGACATGTTTCAGTGAGCACAGTGGGAATGGGCTGGTGGTTGGACTACGTGATCTTGGAGGTCTCCTCCAAACTTAATGATTCTATGACTCTTACGAAATGTTTTCTGTACATGTGATTCCACTAATAAAAATACCCAGATCAATTTGCGTTCTTTCATTCATATAATGTCTGAATGATTACAAAGTATTTGATAAAGACATCCTCGTGATGCAAAAGACTGCTTTCTTTTAATGAAGATCAGTAATACTAGAATTGTGATAAAGCTACAGGATATGATTTTTTTAAATCCAGGGCTACCTAAGCTGTTATAACGACCATGTGTGTATTCTTAGTCTAGAAATAACTGCACTTGCCATAGTTATTTCTCATTGAAAAGTTACACAAGCTTTCTTAAATTCTATTTGCCGCGTGTAACAGTAACTTCCAGCACGGCCATCCCAGCTCAGAAGCTGGGCTGGTAACCCAGTGGACCTCCTCACTTACCATCAAAACCCTGAAAATTCAGCCAGTCCTTTAGGAAATGAGCAGAAGAAGAAAACAATGCCACAACTGGACAGATGGCAGCAAAGGAATAAGGCAGGAACAGCACTCCTTCAGCTCTGAAAAAGGCACAGTTCTTGTAACACCCATAATCCAGTGCTTGATCTAGCAGTTGTCGACCCTTCCTGAAGCAAGGTTTGGAACTAGATGATCTTTGAGGTCCCTTCCAATCAAAGCCATTCTGTGACTCTGTGATCTCCTTTTCATGGTTTAAAGTCCAGAAATAGGAAGAATGCTTATCTACTACATGTCTACCTGAACACATGTGGATACCAAAACTGCTTTTATCTACCAGTCCATCAACAGTTCCAGGGCTCCTTTTAAATAAAGTATGGTAGTGACTGAGCTTGGGCAACTGTGAGCCTGAAATATGAACTCCCGATTAGTTCAAAAAATTCTACTATATATATGATTGACAAAAAACAGAAACAATTTTTCCCAAGAAACTCACACAGAGGTAGGCCAAAGCTGCTGAAATAATATGGGGTGGGGAGAGTGGAGGAGAAAAATCCAATTATAAATTGAATGGTATTTGAACCAATGAACCCAGAAAAGATTTTGTTTTGCATGAAAGGGAAAGCTGGGAACTTTGAAGAAATTTGGTCTTTGTTCTTAATGTTACATGATTAATTACAGATAAGATGTTTCAAAATGTTTCTTCATTTATTTGTAATTCCCAAGAATTTCTTATTTTAACTTGGTTCTATGAGCAAACTTTAATCTACTAAAAACAAAAAAGAAACAAATCTTTCTCTTGTGGCCCCTTTTTGTGTAGTTTACTCTATTTTTCTGTTTTCCTTTTTGTTTTCCTTTTTCTTTCTTTTTTTTTTTTTTTTTTTGAGAGAAATAGAATATTTCAAGAGGCAAATGGAAAGCTATTATTCTTTTCTTTTTATCTTTGATCCATAAATGGCATATTGACATCCTTCCTTAAAATGTACAAACAGAATTATACTTATTTTATCTATAATATGTTGAATTTTCTTATTGTTATACTGGAGTGTTTCCATAATCTTCCCAACATTCTCAGATTCTATTTAGATACCACAGCACATGCAAAATTCTGCTGCTATTGTGAGACCTACATTCAATGGAAACTGCTGTTATCTAAGGTGTTAGATCTTAATAAAAACATGCTCAAAATTCGTGACTTTTGAGTGTTCCTGTAACAAATATTTCTAAATATTGGATCATTTAAAAAGTATTCTGAGTGTTTACTACGAACTCTGCTTCATTGTGTCACTAGCCGTGCTATTTTCTTATAGTGTGTGACAGCTCAGTGCTTTAATATTCCTTACAAAATTAATCCATTTAAAAGAAAAATCTAATTACACATGAAATGCTTACATAATTTTAAACTAATTACACAACTACTATTAAATGATTCCTATATTACCATAAACCCCCCAAAAATATAATTTTACTGTTCAGCTGATACTTCATTACCATAAAAATCATATCTCAATAGATCTAAATTAAATCCTTAAAGAAGATACTGTGAGGATGAATATGACTGATTTGTAATTAAAATGGAAGGTTACGCCAGTTAGGCCAATATTTAATGCTGAGCTGGTGATGATTGGAAAGCCAACATTCCCAGCTGCTTTGAGACTCTTGGGCTGCAGTTTAGAGATCTTGATAGTAGAAATAAAGAACTGTTCAATCTGCACACGTACTCTATGCTAACATTGGGAAATCAAAGGCTGTCCACTGAGATTTTCCAGGGCCTGGTAAGACTCTTCATTAAGAAGTTTTAAATGTGGATAGCGTTACTGGACAACAGACCACAGGCAGATGTCTTATAATGAATATCTTGTGGACAACTCTTTGAAATTGAACAAAAATAAATTATTTCCTTGTTTTGGAAAGACAGAAATCTCTAAGGCTGTTAAAAATATGTCAGAAAGAACATTCACAACCATAACCAACTGAAAAATTTGTTAAAGCTGGTGTTTCAGATTGATAAAGTCCCACCTAGTGAAGCAAATAGCTGTAGCTGTGATTAGAAAGGTGTTTAACACAGGTACCTAAGATTGATTAGTAAGGTCTGTGATTGCCAATTCCTTTATCTTTTTCCCCTTAATTGTTTCAGTCATTTTTTACCGTTAATCTCTGCCATTCCCTCATTTTTTTTTGCTGGGAAGCCTACCAGAACATGTGAAAACAATTTCATGCGTCTCATTTCTCCTGTTTATCTTCTATACAAAACAAATATCAACCATCCTGTAATCTTTCCTGTAACCAGAAGCCACTGCCTACTTCTTCAGCAGAAAAGAAACCTGACAACCATCCTATCAAGTTTTGCTTTACACCATGAGCTCCCACCAGAGTTCCACTGCAGTTTGTCACCAGTTTTCACTCTTTTGGTTGGTCCTACCATCTCCCTGAGCAATGCTGAGGTAGAGGCATGATGCTAGGTTTCAGGCTATGACCCCCATTTCCCAAGGTAACAATTCTATGAATCCATAAATCTTATCTATACTGCCCTGCCAATTGTTGTAGCTCTGATTCTTCACACACAGCAAGTTGCGGAAGATCTGAAAGGGCAACACATTGGTTTACTGTTGCCACACAGTCAACTTGACCTTGGCTAACTCTTCTCTTTGTTGTCTCCTAGATTTAGTCTCTCCCAGTAAGGTAGCATGTAGCCTCCTTTTCCCAGAGACCTTGCTGAAGACAGACAAATAGCAAACAGTTTTTCAAACAACTTGCTGCAAAGCTTTACCTGTGAAACAAAGCACCCTGCAACTCTGATATTTGAAGCAGAGGAAACATAACATGTGACACTTTTCCAGAAGACTTCAGTACTGTCCTCCAAAGGCTTTTTCAGGAATTAATCAAAGAGAAAAAGTCCCGGCCAGATCATATCCTGACCCTCTCATCTAGCATCATTTGGGTCTGTAGAGATAGGACAAGGTGAAATGGTTTCAAACTAAATGAGGGGAGATTTAGATTGAATATAAGGAAAAAGTTTTTTATGACAAGGATAGTGAGGCACTGGAACAGGTTGCCTAGAGAGGCAGTGGATGACCTATCCCTGGAGACATTTAAGGTCAAACTGAACAGGGCTCTGAGCACCTGACTGAGCTGTAGTTGTCCCTGTTCACTGCAGGGGAGTTGGACCAGATGGCTTTTAAGGGTCCCTTCCAACTCAAACGATTCTATAAAGTTCTTTGAAAGCTCAAAAACCTCCTCTCCCTTGTCTCTCTGTCCAAATCATTTTGTACTCAGTTTAACAGAGTATTTCCTCAAAAACTGGATACCTTTAGCCCAGTAAACACCTGGCAAGCAGTGGGAATGTTTCCAGAAAGGAGGGTGGAAGAACTGCTCCCCAGTGGCTTGAATAACAACAGTGGACTGACAGCATGAAGTAGAGTAATTATTTAGTCAAATAGTACCTATTTCCCCATCTTTGTCCTCATCATTCACCACACAGATGTTCCCATTCATCTGCAGGTGACATGCTGTACTTGCACAGAATGATAGAATGTGCCTCAGTGCCATATCTACACTTTTCTTGAACACCTCCAGGGATGGCAACTCCACCACCTCCCTGGGCAGCCTGCTCCAACCCTTCATCATTCTAAGAAGAAATTTTTCCTAATATCCAACCTGAGCACCCCCTGGAACAACTTGAGGCAATTCCCTCTTGTCCTGTCACTGTTACCTGGGAGAAGAGGCTGACTCCCACCTCGCAACAACCTCCTGTCTGGTCATTGCAGAGTGTGATAAGGTCTCCCCTGAGCCTCTTCTTCTGCCAACTAAACAATCCCAGTTCCCTCAGCCACTCCTCATAAGACTCTTTACCAGCTTCACTGCCCTTCTCTGAACACAAAAATGACATAACGCTCATAGATTTCTCTTTTCGTCACATTTGTTTTACCCTACCCCAAAGAAACAGAAGCTGTGTGACCATCATGCCCATCCAGCCATCTCACCAATAAGTCACAAACCCACCAGTCAGCTCCAACATGGCAGAGAGAGGGAAAATCACTCCAACTGCAGCTGCACTCCAACACCTACCGTAACGTGTCCCCTTGTCTACTTCCACTGACTGAGATAGGACAGGGGTCTGCTACAGATGAGCCAGAGATGCTCCTTATTGCTGTACACAGGAGGAGGACCTCTGAGAGCTGAAATGCACCAGATCCTTGCTACTTCCTTTATCTGCCCCATAGCCTTAGAGGAGCACAGCCACCCCATGGGGCAGAGGTATTGGGGATGCAGGGTGACAAATACTCCTAATGGGAACTGGAACTTTGCAGCCACAGTTGTCAACTTCCTGCTGCCCTCTCTCAGCAGAGGCTACAGCAGACTAACAGAAAGCTACAGTCAGGTCAGTCTTTTGAACTTTTACTTGCTTTTTTGGTTAAAAAAAAAAAAAAAAAAAAAAAGCTAAAAAAGCTTGGAAAATTGAGCAGTGTCTGTGTGAATTCTGCAAGTGGATCCATATCCATAGTCTGCAGTTTAACTGCATTTTAATTCCTAAAGCTCTCGCAGCTTCTTTATATGTGTCTTTTCTCGTGCAAAGGCAGGGACCCATATTAAGATCCTCAACTGAAATAATCCTCATAGCTCTGCAGCTTAAGATAAAACTGACAACTTCTATCAGGTTTTATTCTTCAGGACATAAACTGAGGGTCAAGAATGTATTTTTCCCTATATGATAACAATGCAAGTTTGCTTCCTATCAGAATTTTTTCTTTTCTCTGACCTATCCTAGCACTACACAGCTAGAACTGGCTTAACAGTTTTCTACAAAAATATATCCGAGCTTTATTCAACTAACACAAACAGAAGCTTTTCCTTGACCTTCTCCCCTACATTACTAGACATTCATTCTTCATCCTAGATACCATTCTTAAAAAAAAAAAAAAACAACACACGAATGAGGGCAAAATCCTTCCTGTATTCAATCTTTTTTAGATGTTTTCAAAGCATATGACAAGGTAAAACAAGGTGCAGAAAAGTAAGGGACATACACTAGCTGTACTGTGAATTTGGTTTTAAAATGAAATTGAAGCATGTGCAAAAGGCCAAAACAAGATTGTTTTAATTTCCTCTTCTTGAGCTTATATTTGGCTTACCCAGAGAGAACAAATAGAGCTTCTGTAAGAGCTAATAGCATGCACTCTCCTCATGCACAAATATACGAAGGCAAGAGTCTTGTCCCTTTGAGCAGGATTAGACAGTGCTGACTGGAGGGAAACTGTTTAGACAAAATCATTCCGATGTTTTTAGTAAAACATTTAATTTTCTATGTAAACAAATGTGGTTTTAATTTTCTTTCAGCTTTTTTGGATTTATTTACTTGAAGATTTGGAATCAAAATAGGCCGCAGAAACCTTCCCATCAAGTAAAAATTATAACAAATGTGTTGGGGACTGTCAAAAGAAAAAAAGAAGTGGGTCATGCAATTCTAGTCCAAACTGACCTGGGACTAGAAGGACAGATTCTCTGCAGGAATGTATCATCAGGGTTCATCCAGCTTCCATAGAGCTTTTTTTATTTATATCAATTAAAAAAAAAAAAGTATCTGAAATTTCTTGAAGGGATGCTAATGCCTGCAAAGACAATTATTGTAAATCTCATTCCTAGGAGAGAACCTAATTATTACTCTCTGCCAGATGTAAGAAGTCAGGCAGACGTGACCCCAAATTTTAGATGCATGAAAGCAGAATTCAATTATTAAGTATGATTTATGCTTCTTTTACTAGCAGTTCCACTTAGGAATCTATTTATGCATAAATTCAAAAAGTGACAGAATTTAGAGAATTTAGAAAACATATCACGCAATCATAGAATTGTTTTAGTTGAAAGGGATGCTTAAAGGTCATCTGGACCAACTGCAATAAACAGAGACAGCTACAGGTATTTTCCTCGTGGCTTTGTTTTTCTTTTATTTCAGATGTACTCTCCCACACTTTCCCTTTTAGGTTCAATATGAGACACAGGAAACATGATTTCATTCCTGCCTAACTCTGAGAAACTTATCTTATTCCAAGTCTAGAGTCTTAATTTGAATATAAAAGATTTTTTAATTAATTAGTTGAAATTAGGCAAATAATTTAATTACGTATAAAGTAATGGATAAGTATTTGGCACAACTGCCAACACAGAGATCTTTTTCTCCTCAAATAACCACAACTATGGATTCGATAGGCTGCAAAAATGGGAAAAAGCAAGTGGATGTGTGATTAGAGGCAGGAAAGGTTGATTAATCTTTCTCAGCTTTGAAACAGGGGATGGTACTTAAAAATCTGAAGTCTATGGTGGCCAAAACTGAAGAAGAGGAATAAAAATTCTTGCCCAAAGAGGTGGCAGAAGTCCCATCACCTGAGACATTCAAGGTCAGGCTGGGGGGGGCTCTGAGCACCCTGATGGAGCTGTAGGTGTCTCTGCTCATTGCAGGGGAGTTGGACCAGATGGCCTCTAAGGGTCCCTTCCAACTCAAATAATTCTGTGAGTCTATGACTCTGTGAAAGCCCATCTGCAACAAAATGGGATTTTCTAATTATACCACGTAAGTATGAGACTTGTTAAAAATAGTAATAACATTACTAAATATAAAAAAAGCTCCTTCAGCGTTACAAACGGCCATAAACTCAACTTTCAGTGACTAGATCATGCTTGAAATGAAGTTATAACACAGATAGCTTGTAGGTAGATAACTCACTCTGACTAAAGGCATCTTTACCCGCAGAGTAAGAGTAAGATACCAAAAACCTGTTACTGGGATACCAAAATGAAGAACTTAAAAAGAATAAGGGAGTTCTTAAAGTTTCTTACCAGAACTTCGCCAGTACTTAATAAGCCTGGAGTGTACTGGAATAGGGAAAAGAAGTGATACATTCCATACATCCTCCTCAGTTGTCAATGTAACACTTCCAAAGAATACATTGAATTTCCAAAAAGGAAACCTTGGGAAAAAGAAATTAAAACTACCGAGAGACTAAAAATATTTAAAGGAATTAAAGATTAAGCTTTATTTATTCAAACGAAAGCTTAGCACCCAAGTGCCTTTAATAATCTAGCCTAAGTGTCTAAGAGCCTTGGGTTGTACAGAACAGAACAGAAAATTAAGACAGGATTCAGACATCTGTGTTTTGTCCTCAGAGCATTTCCCACCTGCCTTATCCCTCTCTGCCAGCTTTCAGTCCCCCAAAGCTCTGATACAGAACAAAGACTAGAAGAAATATTTTTTTAAAGGATTAGTAATACTAAATTTTTGTATAAATAGCCAGATTCAGAATTGTCCACTCCTGAAGCAAAGAAACTGATGTAATGAATCAAGGTTTTGGGTTTTTTTTCCTTTTTGAAGGGAAAAGGTTTTTTTGTTTTAAAGAGGAAAAGAGGTGAATTTGGGTATAAAATAAGTAAGGAGTGTTAAGAGGGCTGGTATGACCCACTCCCATATTTTAAGCTGTCATGTTCTGCTACCAAGTGTGGGATCATGTCGGCTTGTGTCAGTCGAACTGTGTTGCAGTGCATAAAGAAATGTGATAGATTGCCAGCCAGCTGTCCTTAATGCACAACAGGCTGAACACCGACAAACTGAAAAAACACTAAGAGAAGCTCTAAAGGACAACCGCGGTGATTAGTGTGAAGACTTGAGGCAGTTACATAGCTGTTTGCTAATGAGGAATGGAGCATGACAAGCTTGTACTTGAATTGGCTGGTCAGAGAAAATAGATGGTTCCCAGGCTGCGTTAGCAAGGGTCATGCAAACCTCAGCTCTGGAGGTAAGGAGAGTGCAAGAGGCTGAGAAAGAGCTGGTTTTCAGCAGGACACACAACCAGAACAAGGACAGTTGGAGTAGCAATGGAGAGAGCAGAAAAGGCAATGCTTTGTATGTTGTTCATTCTACTAATGGTAAAATTAAAGGGTGGGCTCAATGGGAAAAAAAAAAATATCTGCTTGTTAAACATGGATTTAATTGGATGTCTCACTCATAAGGAAATACAAAATACTTATATGGCACACGAGAGAGACAGCACTTAAAAAAAGCCCCTGAAGACAATCTGGAAGCCTAACCTTTAACTATTCAGAAATCAATAAATTGTGTTCTCTTTCCTTATTTAATCACCCCGCACTGCCAAATTCAGGGTTTTTTTGTTATGATTCTTTCAAAAAAAATCACTCTCCTTAAAATTTCACCTCATGGGATGCAGATAAGACTGCAAACTTCTGGTCTTTTATTTTAAGTCACATGTAAAGGTGTTTACATGGATGTTTGGAAACCTTCGGCACTTTTACATTTTGAGATATTTAAAACATCTCAGTGCACGTAGTCTCATCAGTTCAAAGAAGTTCAAAGAGTCGTTGCGAGTCTTTGTGAGAGTCTAACTATTATACTATTAGAGACAATCTAGAAGTTACAAATTAAGAGGAAAGGCTTCAGAATGAAAGGACAATTTAAACATTGTATTAAAACTATTTGAAAACAATCTCTTTTGGAATGTGGTTCTAATTCACAGCATTCAAAACCTGACATTGAATATTTTCTTTGTAAAACTTTTTCATGTTTTGTAGATTTTAAGCTGTGTAAAAAAAAAACAAACAAAAAAAAAAACCGGGGCTAGANGCCAGAGAAGTTCCTATTATTGACCATTTATCAGAAAGAACATGCTCAGACAAAACATCTCCTGAGCTGCCCATAATCCATCAGACCAGTGGCTCAGTAAAAGATGGGAGAAGAAAAAAGATGCAGAGAAATTAGTCTAGATTTACACAAAACTTGCGTGAGAAGTTATAGCACAGAAAACAGTTTACAGTATGCTTCAATTTGCTTGTTTTCATGCCATCTAAATCCATTGCCACACCTGAGAAATTCATACGTTTCACAGACCATACGTGAAAAGTAATAAGCTTCTACATGACCTAGGTAAAATAAAATCAAGTCACATTTGAAATTTAGACTGCTTTGTCAGGAATCCCATATAAAACTCACCAACTCACAACCCAATTACTTTTTAGAAAGGCCTGTGATACTTCCTTCATCTGATGCTCTCTTGAGATTTATCTCTGCTCCAGTGGTATCTTATGTGGATGGTAAAAAAAAAAAAAAAAAAAAAAAAAAAGTAATGCATTTTATTTGATTTTTTATCTCCAGCTTTCAACTATTCCATCACTATTTGACTAGATCAGAGGGTCTTCTAGTGACAGAACAGATTTTCCTCAGCAAGAATAAATTTCATGGAAGATGGACACCTATCATGCTTTTCAGTACCAGTCAATTCTACTGCCTCATATCCAAATTTTCTCAGGATAATTGTTAAATTATCACTCAATCCATTAAAAAAGTCCTACCTTCTCTTTCTAATTGTAGCTTGGTACTAAGCTAAAATAATTTAAGCAGTTAATAAATAGCAGTCCTTCACCATCTGCACAGTTGTTTTACTTATGCTGTGTTATTTATTTCATCTCCACTCAAAAATAGCCCCAATTCACCCTTCTCTGAACCTAAACTGGAACAGTTTTCCTGTCTGAATTCATTATACATAGCCTACTTTTCTAATTAAAATAATGAAGGCATTTTCCTGTTCTCTACTTTGTCTAATTTCTTTCAGCACTAACCATACAATTACCAGTCATACATCTCAGACACCCTTACTAGTAAGGAATTGAGAGCCTGAATCATCTACCACTATTTCCAGGCAAAGCTTTGACTCTCATTTGTAGCAGGGCAGACAGAAATGGAGTTTAGTTAACATATTTCAATGTTATAGCCATTTTCCTCCTGCATCACCTTGGGGCAAGCACCTTTGCTTTTTCATATTTCAATTTTCCATGCTGAAATAGAGATAATGACAGGATTCCGCTTTCCAAAGTACCTTGAAATCCACTTATCATTACATTTTCAAAGACTGAGAAGTTTCTCTGAATATTACCAATATATTAGTCAACGGTTTTAACTAAGCTTCACTAGTGAGCTGATTGGCTCCCTGATGAATATATTCTAGTCCTTCAGAAATAATGAGTACTCTTTCATCTTCATCTCTTCCACATTCATATCTCCACAAGACAGATCCTTAACGATGCTTATACAGAATCTTGCTCCTCTGCTCAATCACTTTCTATACAACGGCTGTTTTTATTAAGTCTCAGAGATGGAATGACAAGTACCATGTATCCAGCCAGTGGTGCATTCCCACAGTGGAAGAACAGGCTGCCCAAAGAAACTGTAGGTGCCCCATCTCTGGAGGTGCTCAAGGCCAGGTTGGATGGAGCCCTGGGCAGCCTGAGCTGATGTGTGGCAACCCTGCTCTCAGCAAGGAGTTGGAACTAGATAATGTTGAAGGCTCCTCCCAACCCAAGCCACTCTATGGTTCTATGAACTCAAGAGCAGTAATGAAAGCAACACCCATGTTATATTCATGTAGGAATAGTTGGGAAGTACTGCAGAATAAGTCCCACAGCCTAATACTCACAAGCAGCCAAATAGCACTAAAAGGTTCAGCTTCATTCAATAGAAAGTTATTTTCTGTGTTTAGAGGCTGCTTTGTGAAGTAACTCAAAGTTTAGCAAGTGCTGATGATAAGGAGCATCAGAACTGTATCACTAAAAGAAACTAAAAAGCTTCTTTACACGTAGCCTCGGTATTCAAATAATGGCCACAAGCTGGAATTACAAAATTATAACTATATTTTCTGCCCTCAGCTGCTAATTTAACAAGTTTATATTTTCAGAAAAAAATACTCATAACAATCTCAGGACCTCCTTTCTGAATGGTAAAAGGACATTTATAGCCCATTAATATATGTATGGCCAGAGTAATTCATACTGTGGGCGTAGACTTTCATTTCTCTGCACTAAATTTCACAACAGCTTTCTATTGCCCAGTTCCTGAGGGAGATATAACTGCAGTCTTCCCTGATACCTCTTAATTTACATGTATTATTATGAATAAATTTGTGCCACTTTTGCTCTATACTTTATTCATCTCTTTACTATATAATTTAAGGAAATGACAAGCAGAGGTTTTAGTATAGATCATTGTGACAACCCAGGAGACTTTCTATGAGGTGTAAAAATTTACTTTTTCACATCCCCACTCTTCCTTATGATTTAATAAGTTATTAAGGTATGACAGACATTTTTAAATTTATTTTTAATCCTTTTCCTACCTCTTGTTTCAAACCAGTTAAGTTTCATTTAGACATCTTGCAGTCCCTAGGTTTATCACTCTTTTGTTTGTTTCTTCTGTCTCTGAAAACAGTTAACAAGTTTGTAAAGAAAATGCATCCCCACAAAAAAATGCATGGCTTCCTCCTGCTACATCTCTAATAATTTCACTATGTGCTACAGTTTCTACTGTCTCCTTAACACAGAATAGGAGTCAGACTTTTGGGTACATTTCTTTATAATTAGAAATCACTTCCCATTCTCACTGGTCTCTTTAGCAAGAGCTTATAAACCATAGCAAAGTCCAGAAATCTCAAAAGCAAAGAGAACTTTATCTTTGCAATTGCTAACATTCAACTACTGTAAGACATCCTTAGACCAAAAAGCAATTTTAGAAAAGCCCTCCGATCTCTTTTTCCTTTAAGTAGTGATTCATCTTCCCAACTACTCTTCACAGAGAGCAGCAACACAACAAATTCATTTAGCTATTCAGCCATCGCCTCATAATTTTCAATATTACATTTAACCTGTGAAAATGTGCTGAATTTCCCTGGGCTCTGGTAAACAATTCTGCTTCTTATATATCTGAGAATGTTTTTTAGAAGTTCTTAAAATATCTCTTTTTTTCCTAATTTGTATTCATTTTATCTTTATTTTAACAGAGGTGCTCTTTTTCTGCCTGAATGTCTGCAGAAAGAAATAAATTATTAACTGGACAAATTTTTAATTGAAACTTAGTGTTTACCATAAAGAAAACAACTGAGTCACAGTCATACAGCATCATCCTTTTATGGCACTAAACTGAATTTATAAACCGATGAGAATCCATTCAATGAATCCTAGAAGAAATTTCTCTATCATAGCATTGATTAATTTACTGAATTAGTTTAAAAGTCAGAAAGATCTGCATGTAGAACTATTTCATTTTCCTTTGATATTTTCCATATTTATTCCACTATTTAAAAAAAACACAAACACTAAAGCATCAGAATTTAAATTTACTAGAAAACATAATTTAAATTAAGTGTTAGTTCACGTTATTGAAAAATGAAAATACGGATTTGAAAACATTGTCAAATTTGGTATCTAAGAAAATATTTTCAGGTTTTTATTTTTAAAAGACTTTCCTAATTTAGCTCTTCTCCAAATAGTAGACTTGGCTTAGATGAGGAAAAGGTAAAGACCGATCATTTCATAAAGAAACTTTTCTCCTCATATTCACAATTTAAATATGAGCTGTTTGAGTAAGCAAGTTTATACCAAGCATTTGAAAAGCAGAGTTATAGACTAATATTTCCTCCTGCAAATATTTTTTACCTGTTTAGACAATATAACAGTAAATAAATGTTCTACCAGCTATTGTTAAAGGTTTTCCAGAATAGGAATTAGATCTTACATTAACCTTTTACTGAAGAAAGAAAAATGATATTCTAAAGCCAGAATGTACTCAGAAATAAAAATCCCATCCTGCTTTGTTGTAAAACAACTGGAAAATGTGTTAGGAGTTGAGAAATTGTAGACATCAGAAAAAATAGAAACTGCCATTTTTCATTTATCTCCCATTCTGCGGGCAACTCTTCTGCAAAGGAGAACCTGAAGATGAACATGAAGTGAAATGGGGGGTTTCTTACCCATTAATGAAGAGGTCATTTTTACAATTCTGCAATTTCACAAAATACCAGCTTATCTCAATTTCCCATGAGAGAACAGAGTGGAAAGTTATTTGTTTTAGTGTAGCTAGTCCATACTAAATGAAGTTGTATATTCCAGCCATTTTACCCATGGTTTTATTGCACAGTGAAATGGCAGTTACTACCCTGATGTTAGTCTACTTTGGTATATGCAATACTATTAACATTTTTCACAAATACAGTGAGGCCTCTGAATGTCCGAAAGAAGATGAGACTTCTGATTTAATATGTTCCTTGCTAGCAACAGTAATATTAATATTTACTTGTCCAGGATTCTTGCAGTGGATTTTGCTGTATTCATAACAAGCACAGTAACACGTATGAAGTAAATGGAATTACACTGGGGTAAAACCAGTAAAAGAGGAAAGGCTCAACACCATATGGAATTTTTTTTTATGAACTTTGAAAGATACTTGTCTATATTCCCAACAGCATTTAAGAAAAAAATGAATATCATTACAGATGGTCTGCATTCTGCATGTAATTGGACTTATTTCATGGAGCTAATTTCCAACTTTCAAACAGATGTTTCTGTTATTTGCTTTTTTATTAGTTAAGCTTTGATTCTGTCATAAGTAGATTTGCTGGCTAAGACCCCTTCAGCTTTATGTACTTTATCATGTTATAACAAAAATAATGCTGGAGAAAAGCTGAATCTGTTGGAAAAATCCTGACGTCAGCTCTAAGCCCTATAAATATTCTGCCTGCCACTATTCAGAGAAGAAAAGGTAAAAACAGCATCAAAACTCCTACCTTCCTATTGCCCCATGTTGTCCTAGAAACATCTCATGACCTTCACGTGTCTTTGGGGGAAAAAAGCCTTAGTAATCAGTCTCCGTAAGGAAAAGGAAGGAACAAAACTCTAAAAGAAAATCTCTTAATGAGGAGAGTTGCCAAAATATGGAAAGCTGTCCAAGCAATAAAAGTCATGCTGAATCTGAGAAAAACACGTGGACTTCTAAGTCCATGTATCATTCTACTAGAATCTGAATTCAAAAGCTGTTCGCTTGACTTGGCTTTGACTGTCTTCCTACATAGCCAATGTGAAGTCCCCAGAGGCCTGACAGTCTTCAAGAATAGCTTCAACAATGTGAGCCCCATTAACTGTCTGTTTATATTCCTTCTTTTTGAGGAAATAATAGAAAAAAAGTCTCTGGAAACTATTCAATCAATTTAATCTACTAATCTGATTTATTTGGATCAGTTTGAAAATTTCAGAATATATTTAAATATTCCAAGGTTTGCTTTCCCAAGCATATTTCAATGTTCTCCTAATTAGGTATCATCTGAAAATACAACAGAAAGGATCCTGTATCCAGGACTGACTGTAAATCCTACACAGCTATTTAGAGTTAATTGCAGTTACCTACCCTACATGGTATTCCAACCATATAATATTCATCCAGTGAAGAGAATTTTATTTAGTATGTATTTCTCTGGTTTGGATATCAGAATGTCATGTAAAACACTCAGAAATTTTACTGTAGTCAAAGTGTGACATTTACTATTTTCATGTATACTCTAGGCTTGTCATAGAATACAATTACATTTACTCAACATGATTTGTTCCTGATACTTCTATGTTGACCGCTACTGACTGACAGATTTTTAAGTGCTTAAAAGTTGTTTGTTTTAATATATGTTTCACTTTTTGCTGTCATTGTTTTCCTGAGATGGAGTTTAAACTGGAGGTTTATAGAATTCTGTACAGAATTCTAGCACATTGTCTTTTCTTTCTATTTAATCTGTAACCTATTAAGTTGTAGATTTACTAATCTGTAGAAACACTGCCCAGTACATTAAGGCTATTAACATCACTGGCTATAATACTAAGCATTATTAAGCATAATAATATATTCCCAAGTCTGTATGACATTTAAAGTGATACAGCCCTGGGATATGTATACTACAAAAATTGACTTAATCTTCTATCAGACAGTCATTAGAGGACAATTAAAAGTGCATCTTTCCTTGCTTCTTTTGACACATCATCAGATTACCATTGGCCTACTCCAGACAGAACTATTGGGAATCTTTCTACCTTGTTTCTTTGGCTAACGATAGCCTTCGATGCAGCCACAACAGACAAAACTCAGTCACTTTCACATCTAGCATTCTGGGGTGTTCTATGCCACTGATTCATGCAGGACTTAAGTCACATACAACATATGCATTCATAAGTATAGATGGACAATATTCCTTGATCACAATCAGTGATCTCCTGGCACCCAAACCAAAGTTATAGAAACATAAGAAAAATGGTTTTCAGAGATAGAAGTATTCAATCTTTGATATTCCTTTTTTTTTTTTTTTTCTTAAGATACAGAGGAAACATCTCTGTTGTCTTCAATAATTATAAGATATAGCTTATTCTATGAAACTGAAAAACAGGGTGGTAATTTTGCTCTTTCAGTGGAATCACCTCTCTAGTACTAAGAAAGTCTTCCTGTAAGTTCTGTGGTCTGTGATAATGGACTTCCTGGCTGAAATATCAGGCATCTATATGAATATGTTTATGTTAGAGGAGCGGGCTCTCTAGAAGAGAGGCTTTCAGTAGAATTTCCTCCAATGTACAGTAGACATGTGAAAGAGCGTAGGACACAAACTGATGAGTTTAACATTTCTCTGCATTTGCTCATGTTTTTCATTTTTACAAACACCCTTAAAATAACATACTGAACAGTAAATTGTAACCTGTTGCCATTTCTCTCCTCCCTCCATCTCTGCCTCTGTAGTGCAATGAAGAGCTGAGTAAGTCACACCAAACAGCTCCAGAACAACATCTCAAGTCCATATTTCTTAAAGATGTCTTGGAAAAATACAGCTTTCTGTCAAAAATATTCTAAGGACTCAAATTGTTTAAATGAAAGAGAAAATACTCTCCCATCAGTTTGAGGAATCTTGGACACAAAGCTGCTCAGACGCTGAGTTTTCCTGAGCTGCTGACAGCAATATCTCATTACTGTAAACTCCATGTGGTAGGTAATGAAGTACCAAACAGAGAGCAAGTGATCACTTCTTAATCAGTTCTGATGAAAAGGTCAGCAAAGTTCTGATTTCTCTTGACCCTTTAGGCCCAAAATCATGGCTTTAATCACTGTTGGAGCCCAGCCAAGGTCTCTCATCTGGTATGCTCCAAGAGACAGGGTTTTAATCACAAAATTGCAGTGCTGTCTCATTTGAAGAATAAAAAAAAAAAAAGCAAAAAACTCTTACAGCATTGCTAATTGACCTTAATCTAATGTGATGTGCAATACTCTCAGAGTCTCAGCATGCAACTGTGGCAGAGACACAAACTAAGAGTAGAAACAGTTCCTAAAACTTAATTAAATTTGAAATAGTGGATTAGATTATTCCCTATGTCCTCAAACAAACCTCCGCACACCAAAATTTATCTTGAGGTTTCCAAGTGCATTAGAGGCTTCCTACATGACAACTGCAACGTACACTGAATACAGCTCAGAAAAGTTACTTGGACTCAAGCTCACATCTTCATTATTGATAGAAAAACTCCAATGGTTGCAAAGGATGATTATATTCCACATCAGAAAAAATATTCTTTGGTTTAATTACTGAAATACATTAGCCTTTTTCTTTAAAAACAAGCAAAAAACAAAAAAACAAAAAAACAAAAAAACAACTACCTCTCATTCTATAAAAAGCACAAATTCTATTTTGACTTCTTGTACTTTGAAAAGGGTTGTCAGTTCTACTGAGCACAGAACAGAAATAACAAGAACTTTAAGACCTCGCTCTTGTGCAGCTGAACCAATGCTGTGTAATGGACAGCACTTTGGAGATGGCAGGCAGGAAATCTGGAGTATATTCTGGTTTCATGAAGCTAGTTATGTCCCTGAATTCCCTCTCACCTTTTATATTCCGTGCCTTTTTCAGCTGCTGTTTCTTCTGGCAAAGAATTTTCGTAACATGTTCAAAGGACATTTCACATGATCAATCTCTGATTAAGTCTTCTAATTAGCTATAGATTTCAGTCTGCCTGTCAGCTGTCATTTTACCAAGCTGATGATTATATACTGTGTTATCTATTCCATAAAAAACAAACTACACTGTGTAAATTCTGCAGTAAATACCATGAAAACGAGGATTTATAAGTGAAAATGAATGTTAAAAGTAGAAAACTTTTTGTTCCTACAAGGCTATGTACTTTTGCCAACTTATTTTTGTAATGAAGTTTGTTTATATATGTGTGAACCAGTATTTCATGAAAACATTGTTAATGATAGCAAGAGATGCATAATCAGCCCAGAATATTCTTTTCTAAAGAAACTGATTTTCAGCAATATTAAGGCCACCTCCGGAAGCAATTATTAAATACATATCCATATAGACATATTTGTTTATCCAATCTGATCACTTAGACAACTCACCCTACTGTTTGTCCACTGTTTTTCATAACCAACATAGTCAACTAACCAGACAGTTCTGTGTAATGGTCGTTATTTCTATCTAGCCTCAGGTATTATAATTGAACTTAGTAACTCATACAATCATAGAATTGATTGGGCTGGAAAGCGGGAAGGATCTTAAAGATGACCTAGTTCCAACCTCCTGCCGTAGGTAGGGACACCTCCCTCTAAACCAGATTGTCCAAAACACCATCCAGCATGGCCTTGAAAACCTCCAGGGGTGGGGCAACCTCAGGTTTTCTGGGCAAACCATTCGGTGCCTCACCTCCCTCATAGAGAGGAAAACATTTCAAATTTCTAATCTAAAGATACCTTCCACTTAAAGACATTATCCTTTGTCCTATCACTATACTCCCTGATAAAGAGTTGCTCCCCATCTTTTCTGCAGGCCCCCTTTAAGGAATCGAATACTACTGTAAGGCATTCCCAGATCCTTCTCTTCTCTAGGTTAAATAACTCCTGCTTTCTCAGCCTGTCTTTATAAGAGAGGTACTCCAAACCTCTGATCATATTCATGGCCTTTCTTTAGACCCACTCTAACAGGTCCATGTACTTCTTGTACTGGGGGGTCCCAGAGCTGAATACAGTACCATAGGTTGGGCCTCATAAAGAGAGGAATGAAGGGGGAGAATCATCTCCCTCACCTGCAAAGATTTTTAATGATCAATAAATCTTGTATTCTAATTAGCCTGTTATAAGTAATATACTTATGTCATAGCAAACAATTAACTTTTATTTGTACAGATATAGTAGAAGAAAAGCACTGGGTTGACATTCAGAACGGCCAGCAGCTAGAACTCCAACTGAAACCAGTCTATGCTGTAGTTTCCAGGAAAAAAAGAGGACATTAAAAAAAACTTGGGGAGGAGAACTTTCATTGCATAATAAAGTTGACTCACACTATGTGATTTATAGAAATGCCAGGGGTGAAATATGTACTCCAGTAAAGTAAATGATAAAAAACACAGCAGATTACAATGAGGACAGGATTCCTCCCCCTCAGGATTTCAGTTCAGGAAAATACTACAACCTTCAGTCACATACGCTGTTTAACAGGGAAACACTTGTTAAAGCGTATTTGGCTGCTCTCTGTTGGAGCTACTTAGACCTAGATCCAAGCCAAGAGAACAGAAAGATACCCTTGTACCTTTCGGGAAAGTGGAGCCAGGACCATCTTAACCAGATGTTCATTGCTTAAAGAGACCTGGTTTTCAGGCCTCTCCTGAACATTTTAATCTTTTAGACTCTCTTTAAAGCACAGAGAATATTACCTAAAAAGTTACTAAATTTATCCCCTACAGCCTCCTCTTCACATCACCAGTCTCTGTCACCTTGATTTGTATGTTTTCTTCCACATGATCTACTAAGAGACAGACCTTCAAATGATTTCCAACAGTGAGGTGTGTTTCTACTGCACATATATTAAATGGTTTCTTAGGAAATTTCATGTCAGCACTACTCTTGCTTCAAACTGCTCAATACTAGCTATGCTATGAATATGCCGATTAAAAAGATGATCCCCCACACAGTTTACACAGTGTAGTTATATGTTAAAGGTGGAGATGAAGAAGCAGCAAGAAAACAGTGAAAGAGAACAAAGTGCTGTGGAAGAAAACAGCTTCAGCCCACTTTTGACCTCAGTCATTAAAGTACGTTTTTTTTTCTAAAACTTACAGCAGAGGAGGGCTATGAAGATCCATCTATAGAAGAATAGCAAGGCATCTTTCTTCATCTCACTGCAAGAAGCTCATAGCAGAAAACTCAAAATTTGGTTGTCTTTGCTTTCCAGAAGATTATCAATGCACAACTGGGATCAATTTGATAGAAACCATTCAGGAGAATAAGCTGATATCTAAGTAGCAAGCAAATTACAGTAGCTCTTTAAGTGACAGACTACAAAAAAAAAATTATACTATTCTTGATATCTTGTGCGTTTCCATGCATTTTATCTACCACTGAAAGAAATGCATGGGTAATAGAAAGACCTTGGCTTAGCAGCACTGTTCATGCTCTGTTTGGGAATGTTCTATCCACTGAGTACTAGTTGACTGTTAAGGTTGTTTTCTGCTATAACAACACACATTAATAGGTTCTCATTCTATAATGCAAAGATTTTTTCAAAGAATTCATGTGCTCCTCTACTTCATTGACATCAGTGGCTAGGACTAATTTCATAAAATTCATCTTACACCTCTTTTTTCTTCAATTTACAGATAAACTTTTCCCAACAAGGTCCATGCTACCCCCCTTGCTGACGTTCAATAAAGCTATGCTTTTCATTTTATTTTCCTTTTTTTTTTTTTCTCCACCTGATGGAGTGTCAATTCCTGCCCCCAAACCAGTTATCTTTCAATTAGCAAGTAAAATTAATTTTCACACTTCATTTGCTAATATGAGAATGACAGAAATGCTTAACATTTGTTAAATCTGCCAATGTAAAAGAAAAAGACAAATTTGGCATTACATTTTTCAGAGGAGTTTAGTGTCTCTTTTTAGTGAAGTTGTTACTTCATAAAGATGCTCTGCATCCTGTGGTATTTAGAAAATGAAAGCATTTGCATAAAAGACTTGCTGGTTTGTTTTTACAATAAATTGTGTCAGTGATTCTGGAATGAACTTGTGTGGCATTTGGTTCTTCACATGCCTGCTTTCTTTGAGTGAGAGAAAAGTCTAATTTAGAGTTTATGTCCAAGATACAATCAATAAGGGCTGAAAGAAAACAGTTTGCAGTTCCACATGGACTGGAAGCTAAAGATTTTCAAGTAGAACTAAGGGAGCAAAGTTTTGGTGGGCTTCCATATGGAGTAACCCATGTGGAGACCTTGGCAACCATTAATAAAGTTGAGGTCATGCCTCAGTGCTTTCCTTACTAGCAGCACTAAAATATTTTCTTTCACTTTTCCCTCTGAGATGTATCTGGAGCCACAGAAAGCCATTGTTATAAGCATGTCAGATTGCTGAAGAAATGGAAACAAACAACAGGAAGTGGAACTCTGTGGCGCAGTTAGAGGCAGCATAATGTAGAAGCGCCAAAAATCCAAGCCAATAGCACAGAATAGCAACTCAAAATTATTCTTACTTACTGAGACACAAAGGAATATGTTGTGATCATGCTAACCCAAGATCGTCTCAAATCTGGTGCTAGGATTTAGTGATTTAGAGGCAACTCCACACTTCAGCAAAACATATCTTATACTCAGTCCATTCAACTTTCTCCTTTCCCATTACCTTCTAGTTATGAGGCCAGAAACAAAATGAGTAAGAAGTTAGCTAATAGACAGGGAAAGAAAAAAGAAGGAATAACAGGAAAAAATAATCTCCATCTCAGAAGGAAAGCACTGGTCATACCTGAAAATCTTCACAAAGTGCTGATGTGAAAGTTCGCATACAGAAGCTTAAGTGAGTAATCTACAAAACAGCATCTCTTCATATTTCAGAAACATTCTTCGTAGTATTGTGCTTTCAACTTAATAATTAGGCTTCCAGTCACCTCTAGCAACTTACACACCAGCTATTTATATGATAAATTACATGATTTCTAAGGTCAGCGCAACATTTTAGAAATTCTTCCTTAATTTCTCTGCGAGGTGAAAGCTCAACCCTGCTCTCACTGGTTACTCCCATCCTAGTAGGAAAACACGTCACACTTACATTGTGTAACAGAAAATGAATATTCCATTTCAATCTACTATTAATTGCCTTATTCTCCCTAACTAGAATGGCAAGTGACCTTTGCATATTGTTGCTGCTAAGTGGAAAGAAAATATAATAATGTTTTTTTAATTGATTGGTAAATTATTGAACAGGGTTGCTAATACTAACCCCTTTCTGGAAGAAGTGATTATATTCTGTATATTTGTTATTTAGTATTTTGGATTTTACAGTCTCAAGTCCATTTTCAGTTATTCAAATTTATCTCGAACAGGAACATAGCGTTACTGCAAAAATCTATTAATGTGAAATGTGAACATGTAAAATGTGCTCAAGTGTAAAACCCCAAATTTTAAAGTGGAGAAATATGGGAAAATCTCCTAATAAGAGATTAATGTATGTCTTCAGAAATCAGTGGATCTTAAAACTGAAGGCCTACAGAGTATCTCAGGTGCTCAAACAGTCCCTCTTGATAAATTTTGGCAAGTCATCCTTACTCAAGTCATTCCTACTATGATCATTTACACAATTCCTGAGGACTTCCAAAAATAAACACTCATCTTTTCTCTGTGAACTATCCTACTGCATTACTATTCTTACTGCCATATATCTTTCCTGACTGCAGAATCTGTCTTCTCTGCTGTAATATAATTCTTATACTTCTACGAGAACAGTAGAGTCCTTGATAGCTATTCAAATAGAAAGCATGGTTTTTTTTCCAATCATCTTTGCAGCCACCTTGTAGCACTTCAATCAGAAACCCATTCCTAATCTTGTATTTGAGAAAGCAGTGTGAAAAAATATGAGAAAGTTCCCTCTAGTCAAGATAAGTTTAATGGAACTGGGCCTTGCTAGTCTTCTCCATCCTCAGCATGGCAAACCGTCTCTTTGTTGATACGCTCAGCCAAGTTACCTTCTGCCTTGAAGGTTCAATATACAATCTTCCTTTAATAGTTTCATCTAGTTTCTATAAAAAGTTTGCCTACTGAAGTACTCCAAGAACTTGCCAGATCATCTAAGCATTGATATACTTCATTCCTAGCAGAAGCCTAGCTAGTCAAAACCCTTGCCTAAAACAGAGTACAGGATTTATTTTAAGTTTTCAGTTGTTCAAAGATGCTTTTCACCTGATCTCCTGGCTTTTCTTGTTCAAGGTGAATGCCCAATATAATAGAGTTCCTGTTAACTTGTTTGAACCTGACTCCTCATCCCCTAGAGTTTTTTTGTTTTTTTTTTTAGCAGAACCAGTAAGCTTCAGATTTTAAGTCAATTTGATTAAATCAGTTCATCCTTCTAGTTGCATACAAATTGCTCCAGGTTATCCCTATCTGTTTATAGTTAACAGTTTTGCCATCCAGTGGATTAGCTCACTAGGTTCTTCATCCCTTCCTAAGAAATAGGGATTTCTAGTTTAATAGCTTTGCCTGTATAATTGCAGATGAGAAATTTCCCCTTCTCTTTTTCTTCCATTGCTGTCTCTTATCCTTTTAAATATTAAGATTTTTCAGAAAAGGAATTTATATTGGGCAGCCATAGCAAAAGCTAAATACAACAGCATCCTAACTTCACTAAGCCCTATGGCAAAATCTCGTAAGAAAGCAACTATTGCACATCCCAAAATCTTACTGAAACAGAGTTTCTTGTGGCAAGAAAGGGAAGAAAAGGAGGGGGGAAATCCCTGCAAAAGCAAACCTCAGCTCTTACTCAGCTGATTAACACAATGTAGTTTCCTTACCCTTTTGTCCCTTCACGCTCAATCTCACTGCAGTTCAGTATGAAAGTTTAGGTAATTAAGTGACCTTAAATAACTGTGTGTGTGTGTGCTGTCATTTCCTTAGATGTCTGTAACCAAATTTCGGTGTTCAGTGGAAGTAACATCTGTTTTTCGAGACAATTAAGTTATTAGATACAGATTAATTCAATAAGCCCCACAGATGATCTGAGAATTCTGAAGTGTAATCAATAAACTTGGAATGTGAGAAATGGAAATTGGATTTGGAAGATTAACAAAGCCTGCCATTGAAAAATTGATTTTTTTGCAGAAGTAGTTGTTTTAATAGGAAGTCCCAAGGGACCTCATGCAATAACTAATCAATAATATTTGTTAGAAGGAATATTGAGGAGGAGGGCTCCAAGCTTCCCTACCAAGTGCATCAAAAATGGTCCTTTAATTTCATAGCCTTCAGGGAAATAAAACCAGCTGCTTCTTTGCATATGCACTGCAGAATACTGTGAGTTCTTTAAAATTTCTTTAGCCATATTTCAAAAGGAGTGGAAAACAGACTTGAAGGAAAACAAAACAGTGTTACTCTACTACAGACTTAGTACCACAAAGTAAAACACGACAACGCAGAGTTCTGTGGCACAGAGCATGAGAAAACAGTTTTCTGATTTCTTGTAATTTTATGGCCCTTTTACAGGGATTGCTTCTAGTACCACAAAATAATCAGGCCATAGACGATTTAGATGATTAGGCCTTCAGTCTAAAGTTGATTGTCCAAATCACAGCCCTTGTTAGAGCTCTGTGCAATGGTAATTCAGGAAACTTGATGTTTCATTAGAGACTTAACTGTAGCGTGCTTCTGTCACAACATCTCCATGCAAGGATGAGTTGCTTTTGTAATAAGTTGTAAATGCAAGCATGGCCTGGAAAGCTTATAGCTGCTGGAATGCAATTATTTATGATACTAAAAGGTGAGAGCACGCCTGTGCGTTTGGGCTGCTACAAACAGTTCCTCAGCACGCTCACACTTTAAATCAAGATTTCAAAGTAGAAATCTTTTACAGTTTGATTTACACCATGGAGGAATTGCTCTAGATGAGCAGACTCTCAGGTGGTTTCTTTTCCTGCACGGAAGGAGAACATCATGTTTTTAATTCAAGCTTTTCTCATTCACAATAGCTGTTTAAAGAAGGAAAACCCTTAACAGCTAAGGACTCCACCATTAGGTAGAAAAAAAATGAAGACATCTAAGCAGTATGGTTCTTTCTATACTAAAATCTTTGGGAAGGAGAGAGACTCCATATATCTCAAATAATTTAGTTTTTAGTCTTATCACAAAGTCTTTCTTGGGCTAAGACAGAAAAGACAAGACTACGGTGCAAGTGTGACAGTTCAAGTAGATAAGGTAGCTAAGATCATTTATTTATATAGCTTTTTTATTAATCTAAGGCAAACAGAAGGGGAGTTTCATCCACCAGCTCTGTAAATAAGGTGTTTAGGAATTAATTCTAAAAGCAATCAAATTTCCTTTATTTAGCTGCCTTCAGTGTCAACAAACTCTGAATTATGCATGGAGGCTATGATATCCTGATATTCACTTTCAGTGACTTTATTAAAAAATTGAGAGAAATCAATATTGGTTTCAGTACTGAAAAATGCTGGACAGCTTAATGATCTGAGAAAGCAGCCAAAGATATTAAAAAGTCAGTGTCTGGTTTGATTTTTGAAGATTCAGCAACCTCATGCTTCAGAAACTTAGTTCTTTAAAACTTGTACATCTGCATTACACATTTTAGAAACATCCTTAGAAAGACATTTCTGTTCTTGTTCCCTGTTACCACTGCTGTCTCCTTAATTTTGCTATTTACATTTATTGATTTCCATGTTCGGCTCTGGTTTGTCCCAACAATGGGAACCAGTGCTTAATGAGTTTCAAATGACTCCTAATTCATGAACTATTTCTGTCTCCTTTCAAACCCATTTTTACCTTTGTCCTCCAGACAAGCTATGTCAATGCATTCTACTGCTGAATTAGTCTTTGGTAAAAAGGTAATCTTCATTTGCTTAAACTTGTTTACCTTTTGGTGGCATCGCTTCTTTCTCAGTAACTGCATTTAATACTCATTCTGTGTGCACCTTCTTCCACTTTATTTCATGGATTTCTACTGTTGAAATTCTTTTCAACTTATTCTATTGTTTGCTTGGTCTATCTGCCTGCATAAGTTATTCCAACTTTCTGATCTTTTTGCCCTTCACCTTCTTTGCCTCTTCTCATGTAGTTGGGAAAAAGAAAAAAAAAAAAAAAAAAAAAAAAAAGATGGTCAGAGCTGTATTCTGTAGTCAAGATATGTACCTTAGATTTATACAATGGCACAACAACGTTGTGTGTTTTGTTACCTAATCCTTTGCTAATAACTTGCAGTATTTAATTCATCAATTTGTTAGCTTATGAGATCTGAGTTCACGGTGCATTATAAACAACAAATTCAATACAGTTAAAAAAATCTTTGCCATGTTATAAGGCACACAGCTCAGAATGTTATAGGTTCGAGCTAAAATTTCACAACTACCTACTTAGAATTGCTAATATATTTCAGTAGAGCTCAATATCATTATCAACAGAATAATCTTAAAATCTTCATCATTGAAACAGAGAAAGAATAAAATATCGGATCCAAAATAGAGGGAAGTGAGCAGGAGATAGAACTGGCAAGAGCGGGAAAAATTCAGTACTACAAAGTCAGTAGCGAATTTGAGAGAAAAAACAATAAAAAGTATTTATTCAGAAAAAAAAGAGTTGGACATGGAAGATGTTAGGGTAATTTAGTAATTAAATGTAAAAGAACGTAGAAGATCAATATGTCTTAGGAAACAGTAGTTTGAAACTGTCGTGATACTTGTCCACTTTGAGAGTTAAGTAAACATCTAGTTTCAAAAATACAACTATAACTGATACTCATAGTTGAACTCTAATCGTTTTGTGTTTAGACTTCTTTTCCTCCAGATTATTCTCTTGGCAAGCTTAGAAACAGAAGTTGCTAACCCAATCTTCTATAACCGTTAATTGCAGAATTCTGCCATTAGATCACTAGAGAAATTATGGTGGTGTCAGCACAATAATACACAGGCAAAAGACTACTGTTACTGCAATAAGAGTGCTATCAGCATTATACTATGTACTTAACATTGACCTCATATGCGTTGGTCCCTGTCTAAACCAATACTGCATCTTGTGCTTGAAGTTCTCTTTGGGCTGCCTTTGTTTTACTAGCTTATCATGTATTTTCCCAACATGAAGTAATACGCCCTGAGGCTAAATAAGATCTTTTATCTTAGCTAAGCAAATACAGCACTTAGGTCAAGCCTTTGACAGATGAGGAGAGCCTCGGTCAGTGTGAATTTAGAGGATTTGAAGAGTTTCCATGAATTTTTTTTACCTGTAGCCACAATAAAAACCTGAGATTAAGCCCATAGAAACCAATGAACTTGGGGGGAACTTGGCCTTTGCCTTAAACGTTAATCTTAATTTAACCAGAAGTATCTAGGAATGTAAATAGTTCAGCATTACTAGTTATATGTCTATTCAACAAAAATTTAAGTGATAAATTCCTTTTTCCTCCACCTCAAAGCCAAAAACCTATAATCAGTAAACCTGAAACCTCACTCTTTATTTAAAAAAAAAAAGGGGGGGGTTAAAGTAACTGCTTTGACTACTTCAACTCTGTTCTAAGGGGATACTGCATCTGTGGAGACATCTCTTCTAGGATTAGGCCTTTGGCTTTTACTCTTGCCTCTTAAACACTGTATCTGTGCATCACAGAAGCAGCTGATCAGAGCATCAGTGCTTTGATTGCACTCTTGGAGATGCATGAAAGGAGGTATCCTCTTGTGTGCAAATCAGCAGCTGGAGGCATTACAGAGAAAAATTCTTATTCCAGTGTGCCACAGTTACGTATCTGTCCTCAGGCAAAATTATAGCTCTGTACCTCAATTTCCCCAACTGCCTCAGAACGCCTCTACCTCAGGGCTATTGTGAAGATTCATCTGTGTTAATTGGTAGATATTACACAAGCAGAAAGTTGTCAGAACTATTACACTATATCTCAGTATATGTCACAGTTACCTGAAGAATTAAATAAGTTTTTTTTCTGGGTGTATATACAAACACACACACACATGTCTAAAAATGACAGTTCCACAGGTAGGTCACTTCTTCTAACAATAAAAATGAAATAAGAATCCTGAAGAATTGCATACAAATGGCTTACTTCAATAAAGCTTTTTGCAGAAACATTTCAAAGTTGCTAGCAACATTATTAATTAGAACTGCTAAGTGTAGTAAGCCTTCACACAAATTACATACAACTGACAACTTATTTAATTGATTCACAGGACATTTTTGTTGTTTTCTTGGGTGGCTTGGTGTAGTTTCTGTCCCCCCACCTCTACCAAAATGTAATTTTATCTAGCCAAACTGAGACCTAACAGAAAGAAGGGACTTGCGTGTGGCCTCTGTAACATGAAAGGAAAACACAGTGATTCATCCTAAAAAGCTCCTAGTCTTTACTCAGCTACTACAGAAAAAATAACGTAATGCAGGGTGTCTGCTATAGAGCCATCGAGCATAACAAGCTGGAAAGATGGATGAAATAAACTAAGAAGGGATTGGAGAGCTGTTATTTCTCACTGCAATTGTTGCTGTATTTGAGGTTTGCCACACAAGCTTTCACTGGGTGCATGCTTACATCGTGAATATTTATAGTATACGGCCAAAGAGATGTGTTTCTGTTACTACTAGATTGTTCTGAAGGTGTATGCAAGCTAGTTTGACAGTTAAAAATAACAGATGATAATGAAGATTGTTTTCTCCTTGCATATCATGAAAGAAGAGAGCCACATAATGTTTTAATGAGCATATAAATATGTGAACATATTAAAGATCTCATGAATAAAGTATAGAGCTTGAAGTCATTTTTTCTATATCTGAATTGTAGCAAGACAATTTCTTCCTGCTTTGGACCTTCTAGTCCTTTCCACGGTGGCAAAGAACCTCCAGGGCTGTGTTCTTTTGTTTGATTTTTCTACTCTTTTTTTTTTTTTAATTATTATTAGTATTTAAAGTCAGTCATTCACAAAACTGATCTCATCTGATATTTCCTTCTTTTGCCAAATAGCAGTATATCGTCTCACTATGCTGCATCAGAGCACTGATTCCTGTAGCAAGCAGGTTGGGAAAGAACAGTGACAAAGTATGAAACCCTCAGGATTCAGAGCATTCAAAATTCTCAGGAATTAATGTGTTTATATAACATACTATATTTCCACATTTTTTTTTTAAAGCGTAGACACCAGATCACAGCACAGTCTTACAAAGGCTAGGAACAGAGAAAAAGCCTCCTTAATTCTAGGAAACAATGGATTTTCTGGTCAATGTGACCCTTTTCACTTCTACACTTGGCTCTGTGCTTTTCCTCAGCATTTTTTTTTCTATTTTACTTCATTTTTGATTGTTTGTTAGACAGGTTGTATATACACACATGCACATGTAAATATACGCGACACATAATTTTCTTCACATAGCAAAGAGCCGTCAGCTTTTGGTAATGAAAGAAAATAACAGTCTGGCAAGCACATAATGTATTAAGAGTTATATACTGCTTCAGATATTAGACATAGTAGATGTTCCCAGTCTTCAAATCACAAATCAGATGCCTTCACTGCAAGTCTTGAGGAAAATACAGTGTTGTTAACATATTACATCATCAATGTCTAATAATGATACTTAATAGGATCTTATCTTTAAGCTAAGATAGTTGATCAGAATATTTGTAGTCTGTGATATGAAATATGCATCCTAATTTCCAATACGATCTTGGTAGCTAGGAAATAATTGGTTGCTTTGAAGGCTTATTTTGCTGAACAGCTTATATAAAAATCATAGAAATGTCTACACTGGAAAAGACCTTCAAGATCAGTAAGTCCAGCCATCAACCTTATCTAACAATTCCCACCACTAAATTATGTTCTAGTGCAACGTCCTTACATCTCTTAAATACCTCCAGGGACGGATAACTTCCCAAAATTTTCTTTTTCCCTCAAAAACTTATAAGTTGTTCTCAAAACTATCTAATAAGAATCTGCAAACTTTAAGTGTACACATGCATATACACACATTTCAGACCTTTACCAGCTCAAAGAAGAATGTAATTTCACCCTTTATTGTTGGGGTTTTTTGTTTTTTTTTGGTTTTTTTTTTTTTATTATTATTATTTTGCATTTTTTTTTCCCCTCCTTTCTCCTCCTTTTAAAAAGGTCATTTTGAAATGGTCACAGACTGAAATGTTAACCTTTTTGGAAGCTAGCAATTTGCTAGTATCTATTGAAGTTTTCTCAAATTAAGAACAAGATTAAGAACATAAGTAATCAGGATGTAAACTAATAACACACAAATCAAGATACCCCACTGAACAGCCTTTCTACGCTACATTGTGTTTCCTTTGCTGCACTTAATTTCGTTAATTGGTTTTTCTTTGTTGGTTTTAAATCACACTAGGAGTGCAGAACTCCTTTAAGATCTTCAAGTGATCTAAGAGAACTACAGCAATTAACAGCTCTCAACAGTGTTCCCCATGAAGTAGCCAGGATTGATTCATGACCGGGCTAGAATTGCTAGCAGATATGCAGTGAAACTTCACGGTTCACTGTCTTCATTAGGAGACCAGAATAAAATCATTCAGGCTAGACCCAGCTCAATTGAGACTTTCAATATCCACAACGAGTGTTGTTCTTCACAGTGTTGTATGAGCACTATCAATTGGAATCTTTGTCAATACACTCTTGCCATGCTCCTGTTTGGTATTTTATTTGAACTAACCACACCAGGATTCCTCTTCTCCCCGCTCTGCTCACATGTATAATGCTTAGCACAGCAAAGTTCCTACAGTTTGAGGTATGGAAACATTTCTATACTTAATACTTTAAGACAAACAGTAAAAATGGAAACAGCCTAGAGAAAGCCTGGAGCTAACAGGCAGATTCCAGCTGGAAATCACCGTCTCAGTACACTGGAGCACAGAGAGATGAGTTCCAAACAGTACATTTCTGGACTAGTAATGAAACAATAGAGGAGCCTATCATTAAAAGGAAGAAAGAAAACAAAAGAAAAGCTAAAAAAAGAGTAATCAAACCAGGAAAGATCTCCGATACAGGTTCGGCTCACCTGTGATAACACAGGTTGAGTACATTCAAACTTAAGTATTAATGATCGCCAAAACTCCTACAGAGTAGATATGCATTCATCAAATAGGGCAAACAAATATGCATTTGTCTCACTGCAACAGATTCAATTTATCATTCTTACCTTATTTCCTTGTATCTCATAGTCCTTTCAATTTTATTAGTCTTTTCATAGAAAGAGAAGTTGAATGTTATTGAGAATATATATATACACACACACACATTTAGGAGCATTAGTGGACACAATATACTAGATTAACTAACAAATGACCACAGAGCACCTTGCACAACATGGTATCAAAGTTTTTCAGGATCTCTCCATTTTTCCTTTACAGAAATAACAACAGCATGTATTCATAATACAGGATAATCTGCTACCTCAATAAATCAGTATGTTGTCTTATTGCTGATTTTCCTATATGAACTCTGCTTATATTCTTTCTATTGCTACTATTAATACAGTTCTTTTTATGTATTTTTCCTTCAGAAGAAGCATAAGAGGAGGCACATTTTCTTAAAGAAAAACAAAACTTTTTTTGTAAATATTGTTTCCAGTTTAGATTTGAAAGCTCAGTATAGATCTGCAGTATAAATAACGCCTTGGTAACTCAGATGCTCAAACCCCGTTAGTATATTCTGGGTAGAAATGCTGCCAACTGCTTGAGCAAGTGCTGGGGCTACTGTATTCCCTTTCACTTGGTGACAGCCTGCCATGTCACTTGGTACCACCACAGTCTACATAAGCAGTCTAGATGATTCAAAACCAAAGAGGAAAGGAGGTGGTTCATAAAATTGCCAGTGGAACAGACTTAAACAACTTTTTTTCTGTACTCTGCAGTATATTAGGTCTAGTACATGTGAGCTTTTCTCTCTCTAGTGGCTGCAGCCACACTCATCTCAGTGTTGGTTTCTTCAGCACAACCTCTACACTTCTCCTGCCAAATACCCAAATTCCACTGGCCAGTAAAGCACCTATCCACCTGGGCAAGGGCAACTCATGGTGTTGCCAAAAACAGTGAGCATATTAAGGGACATACAGGTAAAGCATCTTACAACAGAGCAAGTTGGCCATAAATACATTCATACTGGAAAGCAGAGCAAAATTTACAACTCCCACAGCACCGAAATTCTAGAAAAGTCTCATCTTCCACTAGCAAAGTCAAAGGCATCTCATCACCCTTTTATTTTTAAAACTGAGTTTGATATGTTTATGAACAGTGCTGTATATAATAAGAAGAGATTGGACTTGAATACTCAGGAAATGCATTCAGTTCTGTATTCCAATGAGATTATCGGACTTTGTTTTTTAGCTGAAGAGCATTGCATAGTCCCTCATGGGGTTCCAAAATCTAATGCTTCTAGTTCATTTTCTAGATATATCCAATTCTTTCAGCATTTCTCCTCTACCTGAAGTGAGAATTTTAAACCTTCAATTCTTTTCCTCTGTCTGAGCAATAAGAAAACCTGAAATATTATCGCAGTTATTTTATTTGGGTATTTCATGGCTGAGGAGCAAACCTGAAAACTTAGTTTGACCAGTGCTGGTTCAGTTACACACATCTGAGTTTATGGAGAGGTTGGTATCATCATGCTGCACAATGTAGGATTTCCATTTCTTATGTTAGGTTTCCTAAACTTGCTTCTACCATCCCACAAAAGGATTCTGTGTATGGGAGAACCTTTCACCCCTGTGAGAGAGGGAGCAAAACCCTAAGCTTCAGTTGTGTTTCTGAACTGTTCCTTATCAGAGTGCAGGGAAGCAGGAGCTTGTTCAGCAAGACTTTAGCTTCTCCTTTCCTATAATAGAAACTAGTTCATAAAGGGCATCCTCCAGCAAGAGTATGGACCCAGCATGATTGCTTCACTTGGCAAACTAAGTGCTTATCCTTTCTCTCTCAAGCGTTCCTCATCATTGTTGATCATTACATCCTATATCATTTTTAGGTAGTAAAGCCTCCAGGAACACAAAAAGAGCTGTGTGCGCATGGTCAGTAGGACAAACATCCCAGTTTGCATTTAGGAAATATGCACAGTCCATTTCCATGCTTGTCACTCAGAATACACAAATTGTGCTTATCCACAGCACACCATCAGCTGTTCGGGTTATTACAAAGTTTTTCTTTAGGTTCACAGATTCTGCATAACAGCTGAATACAACAGTACGAACAGACTTTATTCCATCTGTCCCACGGAAAGTACGCTGCGCTGTATTTTTACAGGACATAACATATCCAGTGTTACTGTTTTCATGTTACCTGAGACATAGGAGCTACTTCCAGAGAACTAGGCAGCCAGGCAGGCATACCATGAATGGTGAGATAGTGCTGAATTGCTTATTGATAAGCAAAAAACAAAACAAAACAACCCTCCCCCACAAAGGAGAGGAAAAAAAAAAAAGCAGCCAAGCAAACAAAAACCCTTCAAATAGGTAGTTTACAAACAAGGACAGCCATGCAATCAATTAGGATAAAGGCAGAGCTGTGTCACACTGCAGGCAACAAAGTAATTAGCTTTGCCACAATAGTATCTCACTTTGCATTATGGCTTCCGTTCACATTTTCAGAGCAGGAAAACTTCTTAAAGGATTTGGGATTTTTCTTTTAAGATATCTGACCCATCATCTTGTAAGCACCTTCCGTAGTTATACCATTTTGTATCAATGTGTAAAGTACTGTGTCCTACAGCACTCAACTACTTTTCTTACACAATGCTCTAGCTAAAGCAAAGCCAAACAATACAAGGAAACATATCTCCCATCTCTGATGATGAATTTACAGTCTAAGTACAAGTGAAAGAGTCCAAGAAGTAATAGGCTCCTGCTAGAGAATGGAAGAGACAGACCGGTCACTAATAGAAGCTTCCTGAATTCAAGTAGCAAAGCACTAGAACCAATTCCCAAGGAAAGGTGCCGACAGCTCTCTCACTGGATGTTTTTATGAATACAGACACAGGCAGAGCTGATCCAGCACTGGGACAAGGAAATAGAAATCCCTTTAGTTCAATTTCCTCCGTGGTTTAGCCGGAAAGGGCTAGAAGACAGTACTAATCAAAATCATTGGTCTCCTGTGAGCAGAGAAACACTTCACCTTCACCTGACATTAAAATGTAACACAATCACTTGGTCTCTTTAATAGCTTTAGTTATGATTTGATATTAAAGCAATATGATGGAATGTGCTTGGTTAAGAAAAAAACACAGCTATTTCCCACACACTGTTTATGAGCATTTTCAGAAATAGCACAGGTTCTCTTTCCCCACAGGGAAGACATGCTGTGATTTATGGACTGTAATAGTGAGCTTAATTGGGAAGGAGATATCATTGTTGACAGCTTTGTCTTCATCTAGTAAATAATGGAATAAACCTGCAGGGAGCACTTACTCCCCATCAGGATTTTGGACAGTGACTTTTGGAGGCCACACACTTCCTAATGCATTAGCAGTATAGCCTGCGTATTGAGGCCACTGCCACTACATCTGTGAACAGCTTTACCCTGGAGCCCCATTTGTTTCATCAGTGATGTTGTCTGCGCTCAAGATAGGAACTGGGTAGAGGAGGGGAGAAGCACTGGACCATGGTGCAGATATCCATCTACATCGCACAACAGAGCATCAAGCAGGCAACCCCAGCCCAAGAACCTTGAGCCTTCTACAAAGTGCAGAGATCTACAGACAGGTCAGATGGAGCTAGTGTAATTTGGCCAGGGCTAAACAGCTTGACGTATAAGCATTCCATGGACTTACCTCTGATTCTGTTCATATTCAGATTCTAGCAAGTACCTTGGCTCTCTATTAACCATAAGCATTAGTGATTTCAGTTAGAGAGGGGGTATTATCAAGCATCTCCAGCTTGTTTGGCATTTATTGTTTTTTAATAACAACAACAACAAAAAAATTGCTCAGAAAAAGGCCTTTTAGGCTTTCTCTCAAGCTTTCCTTCATTGTTTCTGCCAGTATATCACATTTCCCCATATCAACAGTTTCAAGACAGTTTGCAAAGCCAATGGGTACAAACCAGGCACATCCAAATCGCCTGTAACAATGTAGCTCAAATGCACAGCATCTCATTCTCCCTGTCCAGAAGTGCAGGAAGCTCACACCAGTCTGAGGCCTGCCAGGCTAGGTAAGGTAATGCGCAAGTCATCTCAAAACAGAATTCACAGTTCACAAGCAAGACTCTGTAGATTTTTAGGTGAGGGGGGAAAAAAAAAAAAAAAAGAAAAGATGATCCCTTGAACTAAGAGACAACTCAAGTATGACCAATTACACTATGGTTAGCACAATATGAACCACATGCTTCAGCACTATGTATTCCTTACACTGACAAGTGCCACAAATACTGTGGACTGTAGCAGAAGCTGGTGGATGTCACATCATGTCACCCCTTTGCCCTAAAAAATGAAGATGTCTGACTCCTTTTAAAATGCTGTCTGAATCATAGTGGTGAAGTAATTTGAAAACAATAGCTAAGAAACAGTGGGACGTTACCCTAAGCTCTGTTCCATTCCTGAAGATCTGTTCCCATTTTGAATGGCACTTCATTAATTTTACTTCGCTTTTAAGCAGAAAGCCATGAAATTAACACATAGTAAAGTAAGAAATGTTCAAGTAAACTCTTCAGAAAGTTCAAGTTCTAATTAGATTCTTTTTCCTAAAAAGAAAGAATATATCAGAAATATAATAACTATGTGCATAGACACTGAGATGCTGAATTACTCTTCTTAACTGTTATTTAAGAACATATTAGGAGACAGGAAAAATATGAAACATCAAGGTTAAAGCCAATCTCTGTCTATCTAGAAAATAAGTAGGATTTCTAATTGAGAAATACTAATGATGGAAGTTCTTATACCTTCTTCTGAAAATTATGATGCCCACCACTATTAGATACAGAATATAGATGACAGAGACCTTGGCTCTGCTCTGACCCAACAGTACTCAAGTATACCTATCCCTATGGACACCATATGGAACATGGACACAATAGTAAAAAACGGCAGCCGCAAAAGGCAGCTAAATGGCCTCATAGAGAATGTAATCCAGATAAGGAGTGTGAATAAAGATCACCACTTTTTAAAAATACAAAACATTTGTAAAGAATTGCATGAGGAATGGTCAAGAAGCACACGTTACTCTCCTCCTTACTGTTTAGCAAAGCACCCCTAATATCCAGGAAGTTTCTGCCACAAGAATACAGGAACATAGGCTGACCAATGTGATAGCTATAGCATAACCCTTTTCTCCCCTAGAAAAGGAAATTACTACAAAAATCTCGAATAAAATACAGGGAGACCAAACACACCTGATTGAACTCCAACATCTAGGTGAGGAATCAAAGAATTTCCCTAGCTACACTCTATCAGAGTGAAGCTTTTGGTGGAATTCAGAGATTTCTTCTTTTCTCCCCCCCCATATTCTTAAGCATTGGTAGCTAGAAAATGTCTGTCTGTAAATAGACAAGGATTTTAACATTCCTTGCATTCATAACAATAATGCAAAAGATCATTAGTGATGATTCAGATCTCATAGCATGTCTCATCAGAAATTATTTGCCAGCTCACACATCTAATTATTTACAGACACTCAAGTTGTAAGAGGGGCAATTATCACATCTTTGGCTAGCACCTTCCTTGTATTCATGGAAAATCCTCCTATATAGTCATCGTTTTTCCACTGCCCTGTTTCCTATTCCTTCCCACACTGACACCTTTAATCTTCATTTCAGCAGTCTTAACTCCCAAAAAAGTAGGTGACAGGAGCAAGTGGCAATATTGCTTTCTCCAGCTTCACAATAGGTAATTTCTTGCAATATCAGTTTAGCAACAGGAGGACAATAAAATGTTATCAAAGCATGAGAGACAGAAAGAGAAATAAGTGGACAATTTACTCCAAGGGCTAAAAAGGGCATGGCGAAGTCCTCCCTTCTCTGTGTCCACCAACTCAGCAGTATAACAGCACAATATGGAAATACTCCTCTCTTAGATCCTACAGTTTAAAGTTCAGTAATGAGCTTTTATTTAGAAAATGGGAACATCCATGTCATGTCAGGAAAAATGAGCACTTGGTATCTATCATTTCAGTGAGATATGGGACTTAGAGTCTGGTGCGAGGAAAGCATCCCAATATTAGAAGCATTATTTCCAAAAATGCCTGCCTACTTTCAAGTGACGGCATAGAAATACAGGATAACTGGCTCACTAATTGTTCACTTTCTGCTCCTACTGCTCACCACATAAAAACCAACCCTGTATGGACTAAAGAGTTACATGCATATGTACTTCCAGGTATCTCTGTGAGAAATTTGTATGTTGTACTTTGATTCAGTTTTATCATAGATAGAGAATTCAGGATCTTGAAAAGGAAAGTACTTGTGCTTTATCCACCCTTACCAAGCGGGGAGGTTTCCTTTTATAGAAATGGAGGATTTGTTTATCCCAAAGTGCATTTTAAGGATTTATATACTGAAAGAGGAAAGATCAACATGATCTTCAAGGCTTGGCATATCACATAGGTCACATCTTCACAGCAAATATGTATTAATCCCTAAGCACCATCTCCTCTGCTGTGATTAGAAGTATCAGAGAGATTTCTTCAGTGAAAGTTACTGTTTGAACATTTCCTTCATTTAAATTTGTTATGCCTTTATTTGTGAGGTAGACATAAATTGTAACCTCTGCACACCCACCAGCAAGCGATCAGTTAACTCCTATTAATTATGCCTTAATTCCTAAATTATTATCTAAAGTAATGGTAGAAGTTCCTCTGGTTTAGAGTATTAAGTGGCTTCATTTAATGGGTATTTAATCCAGTTTTCAGGACAGATATTATGTGTTCTTTAAATACCACATTGACTTTGAAAGATTGACTGACTGACTTCCAAATTGTTTAAGAAACGCATGTGACTACAACCTAATCCTAATGTTTAAAGGAGACGTTCACACCTTCTTGCTGATATTCAGAGAGAATAGCTGGAATGTACATGCAGACTGCCAGTTAATCAATATATCCTTTGTTTGATTGAGATACATACAGCTCCTGCAATCCCCCAGCGGGGCCTCCTGATGGTGACAGATGCCTGTCATGTCCCACACTTGATAGCAGCAGCCCAAACTCCCCCATCTCATCCTTTATCAACATATTTCCCCACTTGTACCAGCTTGTCTGATGTGTGCTTCAGGTTCATGTTCACTTTCACTGTAAATGCAATCCAAGAAGACAGTCGATTGCAAACTACCTGCAGTTATCTTAAGACATTAACTAGAGATAACCGCCTGCTTCCTGGAGGCTAACAGAAAAGGCTCTAAGTAGGGAATGTAAGTAGGAAAACAGCATCCCTTATGACTTATGCTGCATCCTGCAGTCAGAAAAAGAGAACTCAAGTAAATACATCTTTAACAGTGCCTATGTAGTCAGAAACAATCTCAGCTGTGTGCAATAACTCCACCTGGTGATTCTCAACACGATATGGTCAGACTTAAAGCTGTTTGTCATAAAAGATGGGGAGCATCACTGTTATGCAGACTAAAGGTCTAATTTGCAATGTAAGCAGCATAGTTCTGCATATATTAAGCCCTTCCATTTGCTTTTAGGCTTTGACTTGACCTGTAGATCACATTTCAGACTTAAAACATTTATAAATCAGAAAATAGCATTCATCTTGTCCTCAGAATATGTACTAAAGGCTCAGTAGAGTAGTAAAACTATGTATATCCCACAGGAGATTAAACAGTTATTAGAATATCTTCTAAATTATCATATTCATGGGCAGAATATAAAAAAGCATCACCCCTTAATAACTTATTCTTTATTTTCCAGAAACAGAAAACAGTACAGCTGACATTCTAAGCACAAAGTTGAGAAGCAAATAGATCACCCCTCCCCCTTTTAAAGCACTGATCCCAAAGACTGTCCAAACTGATCCTTCAGAGGAAATTGATTTTTGATACTAGAGCCACAGACTATTGTGGACTGAAAGGGAGCATATTGTTATCCTATAGCTGTAACAATAACATTTATCACACCTTTCAGTCTGAAAGGAGAAGTGCTGAGCTATATATATATATATATATATATATTTGCCTCTATCACAGTATTCTTAATGCAAGAAGTTTTCCAAACACTACAAAGAACCTCTCAGACAAAGATGGATCTAATTCTGTACAATATATTGTCAAAGCTTCTACCTTTAATTGGCACAGACCCGGAATTGTACAAGTGCACACATCCAAAACATGTATTTAGACTTCAGTTCCTACAGGTTCTGCTAGGGAGATTCCTCAGTTTTTGGTAACCGATACTGTCATACACTCATCAACAACCTGATATAACCTGTGGAAAAATCTCAGCTATTTGTATGTCATGATAAATAAACATTAAAATAAAAAAAAAAAAGCTTACTCTAATATCTTCATGTTACCAAAACTCTTACTGAGACTAACTAAGTAACTAAGACTGTTTTTTGAGTTTGTTTGTCAGTGTTTTTTTTTTGTTGTTGTTGTTGGGTTTTTTTGGGGGGAGGGGGGGGGGGGGGGTTGAGTACAGTAAGGGCAGTGAGGTACCAGCACAGGTTGCCCAGAGAGGTGGTGGATGCCCCATCCCTGGAAACACTCAAGGTCAGACTGGAGGGTCTTTGAGCACTAATGGAGCTGTAGGTATTTGCTCATTGCAGAGGGTTAAACCAGGTCACCTTTAAAGGTCCCTTCCAATTCAATTGATTCTATGTATAGGAAACTCATTTGACTGGGAGAAAGTCTCAAACATCTTTTACTGTGGTGATTTACACCTTTCAGTTCTGTGCCACTCCTCTCTGAAGAACAATCTAATTAATAAAATACCACTGGATAAATGCCTCATTGTAGTGAGGCATGAGCTAAAAATACTATTTTTTTTCTTTTTTTGCCTGCTTTTGGTGTGGTTTTGTGGAGCACAAGGTAAGTACTTACTAGAGACATCACTTAAATGGAAGGGAAACACTCCTGATGACTGCTAAGGAAGACTTTAATTAGTACAAATGTTAGAGAACTGCTCATTGGAAATGAAAGGAGCAGGATTTTTAATGGCTGCATTTGTCATTAGCTTGGTAATGATACAGGAGTAGGGTTTGCAGTCTCTTTCTGTTGCAGGTGCCAGACTCAGATGATGAAGCCACAAGTCACTGTTGCCTCTGACACTGGTGCAAGTGCAACAGATGTGTGCTCTTTAGAGCTATAACTACACTACTGTGAAGAAGCAAAAGGAAAATAATGCCAGTTGAAAGAGCATTCAGATGATTATCGCTTTTCCTTAATGCTGTACTTGGATCACAAAAGAGAAACCACGGGATGTTTCATCCCAAGTCACTCAAAAGTTAGAGAAGTAGACAGAAGAGCTCTTTGCAATACTGAGCTGAGCAGAGACAAGGCATTAATTTCTTGCAGCAGCACTGTCCTGGCTCATTCACTAATGCAGTTATACCATTCACAGCTACATGCAGCATTTCCTTGTTACTGCAAAGTCATGACCCAACACTAATGCTGAGTGATTGCCCAGAGTAATCATTTTGAAGGCTTCAGAAACATTGTCCACCTTAGCCTGATGCACTATTTTCCTGCAATTATTTCTTTGTAAAGGATCAATATTACTGTGAAAAGTAATGCATACCATCTCCCCAAAACCATATCAAAATCTCTTGTTAACACCTCTGCTTCTTCAGCAGGGGCTGGATTTATCTTAGCTAAGTTTAGATGTCTAAAGAAAGTTTATCAGCTAATCGGTTCACAATCAACAAAAAGAGACAGGAGCCTCTAGAGATCAATTAATGCCAGAGACATCTAGTATGGACTCACTCTGTAAGCACTTCTTTTTGCCTATGACGAGTGAAGACTGATCAGATAGTTTGGACTACACAATCCCGCGGTTTGCATTAGACCTTCAGCAGATGATCCATGCATTTAAAAAAGATAATGAATGGATACCAAACATATCACAACTTAAGCATGATTTTTACAAGCAAGTAACTGCAAGTTTAAGATAAACTCACCAAGAAACTGAAAGTTGCTAAATACTGTCCAATGAATAGCTTTACTCCACTGAGCAACAGTAAACATGTCTCTTTCATTCACAAAATAATTTCTGAACTACTTCACAAGTTCTACCCTTCAGGAACCTTACAGTAAAGAATTCAGTAACAGCAGTCCTGAGCATACTTTTCAAGGCTGCAGCTCTTGGAGTCATTACAGTAGAAATATCATACCCATATATAAGGCAGATGTAAGCACATTCATTTTTATTCCTTGCAACAAGTACAGAATGAGTTCATAAAAAGATGGAAATTGCATGCAATGCCATTATATCAAGCATGAAAATCTGACATTTTCTGTAGTTAACAATAAATTACTCCCAATGTTTGCCTGTTTTAGAAAAGTCACCTAGAAGAACCAACCTCACATTGTCCTTCAGTTATTTCAGATATAATAGACCACGGAAAACATTCAGTGACATGCACGCATACCAGGCAACTTTGTGTTCTAAGATAGGGAGAGTGGTATCGTCGAAGATAGGAAAGCCTACACACATGCAGCACATATCATGGACTCCTTTACAGTTGACAAGCCCTTCCCTGCTCCCACACTCAGCCCGTCAGAAAGAAATGAGGAACTCCCAGTCCCAAATAGTTATCATCAACACTGAAAGTTGTATTAAACTTTATAGTTAGCAATTAGCTGCTCACAGCTATGTAGATGGCTGTGATTTCAGAGGAACTGTCATCTCCTACTGAAACAGACACATGATCACAGTCCTGCAGTACTTCACTGAGTAGCACTGGAAGCTTTGCAGTAAAATGCAAGTAGCCTTGGAAAAAACAGGTTAAAGGACACTTTAATGTCTCAGCTCTTAGCGTTTAATATCTTTCTATTCACAAAAAATACAGATACTTATCATTCACTATGGGTCAGCTATTATAATACATGGATTTTTCAATCCTTTTTAAAAACAACTACCTGTTGTTTCACTTGGCAATAAGTAATATCACTGAGTTTCACCAATGAGCTGTACATGCAGCAAGAAAACATTTACCTCAGATTTTAAATAAAATCTTCTTATTATTGTTATTAAAGAGAAAATAATTCTATTGGACAACTGGCTACAGCTAAACTTGACAAGATTTTTAGTATCACGGAGGAATGATTGATTGAGGACTAAAGGATGAGGGTCCCATTTCCTGCCTACACCAAGTCATGAAGTCAGAAGGGATTGGGACACTCAGCCATCCTGAGAGCCAACCTCTCCCTTTTCCTATCAAGAATAGAACAGTTGAATTCTCCTTTGGAAAAGAAAAACTATCTGGCAGATGAAGATGAGAACTCGCCCATAACTGTGTTATTCTTTATCATAATCAAGCTTGAAATTATATCTTTTCTTATTATTATTTATAGACAGAGATGAAGCGGAACCTGTGGTGCTTTCTGGAACAATTAAGAGACAAATAGCCACATTCAGAACCTCCTCGCACTTTGTGAAACTTCTGGGAAAATCTGTCAAGTTCAGTATAGATAAATGAATTCATAGCAGACTTTTGAAATCAATACCCCTAAACACACACATTCTAAGAACTTTCTTTATTACCCATATCCTCGAGGAATTACTGTCATGTAAGCTTCTGCAATTCTTTAGTACACCTTTGCTCGATATGTTTCACAGCCAGGATTCAGGAGTGGAGTGTGCTGGCTCCCTCTCTGCTGTTTGCTCAGGGAAGGGCAACCAGAGCCATGACTTGAAAAACTTGAAACCTCTAAGCCAAACAGAAAAGGAGAGAAACAGAGCAGGAGGAAATAACACCAATTCGGCATTCAATATTGTTTAATTCAGGCTGGATATTAGGAAATACTACTTCTCTGAAAGAGTGGTCAGGCACTGGAATGGGCTGCCCAGGGAGGTGGTGGAGTCACCGACCCTGGAGGTGTTCAAGGAACGTTTGGATGCTGTGATGAGGGATATGGTTTAGCAAGAACCATTGGTGATAGGTGGATGGTTGGACTAGATGATCTTATAGGTCCTTTCCAACCTTACTGATTCTGTGATTCTGTGATTCTGTGAAGTGTCTTCATCAATGGCTATTTGGAGGGAGGACGAAAGGAGGCTGAACTGGCGACTGTCACCCACAGCTGCTAATTTGTGCTGTGAGACGGAGAAATATCAACTGCACTTCTAATTTCTGTATTATGGAAATTAATCCTCTCATTTGCACAGCAGGAAGCCAAATTACACCATCACACATTCAAATAAATCTGACATTTTGAGAATCTGACACTGCAGCACAGCACTAGTTCCAGCAATACCTCCCACCTCGCAGAGAGGGTAAAAAGGCATCTTCTGCAGACAAAGACTCAGATAGAAAAGCAACCAGATCATCAGCTGATGAAATTTGGCAAAGTTCTCCAGGTTTGAAGAGAACAGCTGCCATCCAACTGCCAGAAACGCAGAATATAAGGAAAGGTGCATTTGTGCAACAGGCAGGAGGGAATATCTTTCTAAACTAAACCCCCAGAGCTACCACACCTTCAAGTTCCATCCTCAGGTGCCCCAAGTGTGGGGATTCATATCTGCCACAGGGAACTTTAGTCCTACAACACATTGCAACAGACAGGACGCAGCTAAAATAAGAAAGATAAGTCTACATGCAATGACACAGCACCGAGAGTTCCATCCTCTGTAGGAGTCATGTTGCCTGTCACCTGACTTGACTAACAACTGCAAAACACCTGAGGAAGGTTAGGGTGCTTTTTTACTTAGTTTGGTTTTACATTGTTAAATTTAATTATTAGTCTGAATTCCATATCAAACTTTCATATTGATAACAGCTTCCCTGAGGGGGGAATCTCATCCACCTGCTGATTTTCTCTCATTCATTCCTCTCTCCTTTGTGGGTCCAATCCTCTCAGTCTTTATTTTTAAGTATCAAAAACTTAAACATAAAAACTGTACTGTAAAAAAACATAGAACTTCATTTGTTAAAACAAATAGCCACAAGAACAATCCCATTCTTTTTCTTGAGTCATTGATTAGCAAGGGATACTTAAAAGTTAGAATGCATCTCAGCACTTTGTATAATCTCAACTGTTGATTAGAACAGCCTGATTGTAACCACCTAACACACAAAGCTTATATCCAAAGCACACCTATATATCTTCTCGAACTCCTCTGAACTATTTAAAATTGAGCCTTCTCTTACAAAATGCAATCAAAAAGACAACAAGGATCTTTCACAGCAAAGAGAAACCACACCTGCCAATTGAAGACTAGCGAGGTGTTGCTCGCAGCATTAGTGGGTGCCATTTGTGACAGCGTTTGCTTCTCCCTGCTGAGCCCTGGTACAACCCACCCTCACTGCGTGTCACTCAGCACAGTGACAGTCTGAGAATAAGGGCTTCAAAGCACTGCAATGACAGAAGCCTGTTTCTCCCCTCCCAAATTAAACAGAGAAAGGTCAAAAAGTGTCAGATTTCAGACATCATACAACTTAGAAATTTTATCACGTAGCCCCCAAGATCTACTTTCTATACTTAGAAAAGTAAACATATGCTCTCACCTGACTCCAGGAGCTTGGGTCTTAGGAAAACACACAACAGTCTGAAAACAACAAAAAAATAAAGGATTAGCATAATCACCTGAAAATTTATTAAAAATAGATTTTTTTTTTTTGCAAGAATTTCCCCCACCCTCTCTAACCTGCCTAGAAGTCAGTTAAGCATAACATTGTTTGTAGTTTGTTCTTCCGTACAGAAACATAATTAAGAACTGATCTGCAACCACATGCCTTAAATAAAAGGCAGCTGCTCATATGATCTGCTCATTAAATGCTGCATTCCAAATGCATACAAAGATGCCAAGGTAATTAACAAGGCACAAAAGCTTTTGGGAGTTAAAGATACAATAGGAGCTGGGTTAAGACTACTCTTTGCATTTATAAGGTAATGGAAAAATCTATGAAAGTAGACATAAAATCTCTTTACTCCTCAAAATGCCATTACAAAATTATACTTATTGAAAAAATATAATTTATTTCCTACACTTATAGGTCCTAAGAGAGCAGTTTTACTACTTATACGATATGCTCTTTCTCCTCCCACTCAAGACTTCTCAATAACATCTTAAGGAAGGGCTCAAACATCTTTGAACATGTGAAGTTTTATAGTGTAACAAGCCCTTTTTACATCAGCTATCATCTCTAAACTTCCCACCCTGTCTTACCACCTCAAAGCTCTATACTTTCTTCCTATGCTATACTACAACCCTAACTTTTCCAAATATCTATACAGTTACCTCATATGGAACCAATCTCATTCTCATTGTTATTTCACTCAAGGAATCATGGAAAGAGAATTCAGCTATGCTGAGATAGATGTCTTCTCACAGGTGCAATCACTTATCCTTTAAAAAGAAAGAGAAGAGGGTTTGCTATTGACTAGTTCATTGAACATGTTTTACAGCTTTCTCAGCTTTTATTTCTTGTTATGCACAAGGCTAAATTCCTGGGTTGCTGCCATCTCCTCAGTAGCAGGTATATGCTTCCCTATTTTTCTCCCATGAAAGCCTGAGATTTAGTAATGCAACTGAAAACTAAGCAAAAAATGTTAGGAGTGAAGTCTCATACAATAATTATGGTGCTAGCTAGAAAATGTCCTGGGGAAGGCTGTAAGACAATGAGATGTTCAGTGCACCAGCCAACTCCTCTCTTTTTGACGGTTGAAGGAGTCCACTTGGACTCTACCCCAGACACAGAAATCTCAGATGGTTTCCTAAGATTATGAGGTATGAACGTGGGCCTTGAGGTCCTTTTAAAATCTAGCTGTATTCCAATTGGCCAAGAGCAATAATAAACAACTCTCTTTCTCTAGAGTCAGGAAGAGAGCATCGCATGGAGATGAAAGAATTTTATAACAGGCCTAAGCTGCAGAACGTCTCTTTTCCCTTAGGGTGCCAGGTCCTGAAGGTCCTTCAAAGACTGAAATGCAGTTCTTATATGCTGACTTTGCTAAGTTTTCATCCAGAGAGTAAAAAGAGAGAAGAAAAATAAAACACCTAACAGTTATGTCTGCCATTTAGAGAAAAAATAAATAGCAGATATGGATTTTTTTCTTCAAACAAAGCAAAGGGGACTGAAAAAGCATTAGTCTTGTTCTCATTTCTTATCAGAACTTAAAAAAATGAGCCAATCCACAGCAATGATAATAGCCTTAATAAAGATCATGGTAATGAAAAGGTATGCACTGTTTTAACAAAGACTGTAAACAAAATATTCTCCTGAATTTGAAAAATGTGAAACATGGGGGAAAAGGAAATAAATGAGCACTTCAAAAGCAGCAACAGACATAGGAGATAAGTAATCCTGGAGACCAATGAAGTCAGGAAGAACAAAGAATATAAAAAGCAGATGTATTTCCAAGTCAAGTGTAGAGAGACCTGAATGAATCTGCAGAGTGAAACAATGACAGTGAGGAGATGACCATGAAAATATTTAGCAACCTTTCAGGAAATATGAAAAGCTCAGTGATTTCAGATATAATTTTTCAGTGCCTGTCCACGGGTTTATTGCTGTGCCCAGGCAGAACCAAGAGCTGTCAGCATTGCACGGCAGGTGCGTGCAGCTCAGGGCAGGGGGCAGAGGTTGGTGCTGTCAAACTGCTGGATGCAGTGGGATCAGAGCAGCTAGACTTGTCCAACACTAACCTCACAGGCTGAAGATATTTATGCATTAATGCACTGTGTTGCAATTGGAGACACCACTGGAATAATAACTCCTTGTCCCAAGTTTCTTTAGCCAAAAAGTGATGCCTGGCTTGACTAATACTCAGAGATAGCTGGCAGGAGTAGCACTGACATTATTCCATTTCAGCCACACTGCATATTTTTTCATAGTCATCACTACAGTGTTTGGTTCTTATCTCAAGGACTTATTCTCTGCATTATATATGAGGAATTTACTCTGCTAGAGAAGGTACTCCCCTGTGTCAACCACCTTTTGTCCCCAGCGGCCTCATTAAAAAAAGAAATATTAACTTAAAGCAAGTGCATTAAAAAATGGAAACACAAAGAAAATAGCTGAATAATTCAAACTGCTCCTCAGTCATCATGATCATTATAATGCATATAACCCTGATTTGGTTTGCATTTTTGAAGATGCACTTGATGATTTCCTTTTCCACAACAGTTCCCAGATAAAGCAGACAATTAGCTGTACCAGAACAGTTGTCCAAAGTTTTCTGAATGCTGCTTTCCCACTCTCCTAAAAACCTCACCTCACAGCTTGGGAATCAAATTGCAGATTGCAAATTCTAATTCATCAGAATTTCTGCAGATGATGCAAGCTGCAATGTCAGGTTGTTTTTTTTTCAAGGCAACATGTTTTTCCTAATAGAAAGGAAGCAGACATTAAAATACTCAATACATTTTCCCAAAGCAGCTAAAATTCACTAATAATTTCTTGTCTCTTTCAAACTACAACCAAGTCAATGATCTAGATGAGTGAAATCTCAGAAAAGTATTACAGTGATTCAGCCCTCTCACACTGCTTTACATTCTCATCACTCTGGTCATTCACTTTCCAGCATCCTCCTGCTCAGGAGATATACCAGCAGATATTTAAAAGCAATAAGAAAAAGTCTCATAATAAAACTGCTGATTGCAAAAGAAATGCAGTGTTCTGGGTGAAGAGAGTCTAAGATATTTCTGGAGCATTGGGTCACTTCCCACACTGAACTGCTTTGTCTCTTGCAGTATGTAAAATATGACTAAGTTTTCATGAGGTGACTACTCCTAGAGTAACGAGACTCCCATTTCCTGTTATGATCCCATGCCTCATCTTTGCACTGGCAGAAAAATTTCATTTCTCATTTCTCTATGTCATTCACTTTCATGAACACAGAGATCCCACCATATAAATGCGACAAATTCTTTCCCATTCTGTCAGAATATCCAGTACTGGTGATTTAGTGCTTGGAAACAGCTCTGAAACTTCTATGCACATCTTTTTGGTAGGCTGGAAAAATATCTGTGAGGAGACTTGCAAGGATAAATCAAAGTGTGAGAGACTTTACTAAACTAGAGCTATTTTTATAGCATTTAGATGATACCGCAACACTTAACCAGAGTTTAAATGATTGAACAGGTGATGAATCCCCCAGAGGAAAAAGCCATTAGGCAGTTTTAAATCCATAAAATAACAGTATTATGTGCTATAAAGAGCAACAAGATGTCCTTCTCTTTCTTTTCTAATACAATCTTCATCAGATTACTCCTATATAGTCTTCCCAAGGCATTTTATAAACACATCCCAAACATCTCCCTTCTTGAATTTCAATACGATCTACAAATTAGCATTTGAAGGGAAACGCTGCACAATTTTCATCCACATGAGGATCTCAACCTACCAAGAGTATGCAGAATTTATTTATTGGCAACTGGATTTGATATATATCCTACCTCCCAACCTGCTCTCCAAGCAGATTTAATTTCACAAATCCAGTGAAATCCTTTTCTTACAAGTTATGTTTCCATTTAAAAAAACAAACATACAAAAACAATGAAACAAAGAGTGTTTAGGAAATGCATTTGCAGAGGACCACACATTCTGTCCTCTGGCTGTATGGACAAGAAACTCCACCACAAGTTTTCTGTCTTTTCAGCAGAGTGTCTGAGTCAACAACATTATTAGATCTCAGCTGTGTCCTCTGAAACTGTCCAACTTTGTTTAACTAATTAAATAACCACTGGAGCAGTAACCTGACTTTCCTGTCTCACGCATGACTTCCCTAACCTCTTTCTTGTCCAATGAATGTTTAATTACTGAGGTAAAGCGAAACATTTGCAAGAGAAGAGACGAGGAAAGCTTGCTCACAGCATGCTTGATAGCCTAGTTATTCAGGCAGTCTGATGAACCAATGGGTAAGATAGGGTTAAGCAAATCGTCTGGAACTCAAATCTTCTAAACTCAAACTTTACAAAAATTAGGAACCCATTCTCCAAAGCGGCCTGTGGAAAAGTAAGAGGTGCAGTCCAGTTAGCTCACACTTTTTAAACTTACTTAAGAATCTAAGCTAATAATTTTCACTTTCATTATCATTTTTCACACATACTATGCCTTTGGGATGTCACCCGGTATTTTTAACTCCAAGTTCTACAAATGAATTTTTAAAGTTAGGAGACTGACCACTTCAAGTCAATACGAAAACTTCCTCCTGAGAATTCCTGAGAATTTTTTCATAGCATGCCTGGCATACAGTTACCTGTACAAAAACTTCTTTCATTTGCCATGTCAGTAAAAAAAAATAACTTATACCCAATAGAACAGCTAATGAATAAAGATTATAATCTGGATAGATTTATAACCTATGTGGAAAAGACAGTACTGTCTAGAAAGAAATATTGATTTAAGATAGCAAAATAGCTTTCATTTTTTTCCCACTGACTGCAGGGGTCTGGGGCTATAACCTTTCACTACCAGGACTCCTAGAACAAATTCAGGCCCTGAATCAAAACTCCACTCAAAATAAGGAAATCAAACAGCAGCCCTCATTTTTAAATAGTAACTAGGATCCTATAGGATTGCAGTGTTTTTCACACCCTCTTACCACGATATATCTTCCTAAATCCATTCAGGTTTCGGAACCATCCATTCTGGATCTTCTTTGTCAAAAGAGTAAAAAGAGAAGTTTCCCTGTGCCTGCAGCCTACCAAGCAGATGACCCCTGAAGAAGCATATTACCACTTCTATGCTTCAAATTCTGCTTCTCTGATAGCAACCACTTCCTCTCTCTTCTCTCTGTAAAGTAACCTGCTGCCTGCAATTTAAATGGGGCAGTGAGAACTGCTCCAAGACTTGACTACTTCAAGCAGGCAAGAAAAACTTCCCCTCTTAGCTCCCCGCTGAGGCTGCCGCTTCCTGGGCTCAAAGTTTTTGTTTGTTTTCTTCTCAGGCCACTGCTTTCCAACAGTTTATCTCTTGTATGAATTCTGTGTGTGTGTCCTTTGAAGTATGGGAGGTGAGCTAAGTTTTCATTTTCTTGTAAGTCTCGGAAGCGTTCTATAAAATAATGCAGGTCAAGGAGCAAAAAGCGTGCCTATTCTGTACCTGAATCTGAGAAGCAAAGTCTGCTATAACCTAAACTGCCTGTCACAAATGGAAGTCGTCACAGATCATTCTAAAGGAAAGAAAAACTCTATATCACATCAGTAGGCTCCTTGTCTGTTATCGTAGTTGTCAACCAGAAGGAAAAGGGCCTAGCAGAAAGGTGACAGCAAAATAATGATGCTGTTAATAACTCGTTGGATTAGGAACAATCTTTCCAATGAAGAGAGAAATCTATTGTTGGCTGTAATTATTGTAGGGTTTAGAGGCAATATCATCTTCCCTCCGAAACATAATGGGCTGCAGTTTTCTCACTCGCTGTTCTTTTGGGATCCCATTAGCAAAACACTGAAACAGGCAGGTTTACTTATATGATGAAAACAGGATTATTCATATACGTAGACTAATGCATGTGATTAAGAACTTTGCTAAAAATGATTTAAATTACCTCTCTGTTATTCTTTAACATTGCTAATAATAATGTATTCTACTATTTTCTGTTGCTTCCTCTTTATTTTCTGTTGGTAACAGTTCTTCACCCTTGAGTTGCTAATGTGTCCATTGTAGTGAAAGAGCAGTAATAAATACATTCACCTGGACATTCTTGTCTTTACCTGGTGAAGGAGATGATAGTCTGTACAAGTAAAGCAGATTCTCTCCCCAGTGAAATATTCTATTTCAGTTTAGTGTATTTTTAACTCCATTTGTACACAAGCCAAGCTCTGAGGGATGATTTGAGTGTACTGATTGTTTCTTCCCCTGTGTACTGTGATCCAGAGCTAAAGCAGTAGGGACAAAGATGCCAGCACTGCCATCATTTCTGATGCCCACTCCAAAAAAATGAAAATGAAAATCTCTTAGGGGAAGATGTTTAATGGGCAACAAGCTAAGTGAATATCTGACATTCAGAACGTTCTCATTTTCTGAATGAGAAACATTTTCAATTCTCATGAGAAGAGTATCGCTATCCTTTTCAGTCATGTCCATATCCATGTCTGTCCACATGCTACAGTTTCTGTAGTGGAAAATATCAGACCACGACAGGCAAAAATACAGTTTTATAATGAGGAAAAACAACTTTTTCTCATTTACATACCTGTGTGTGGAGACACCAGCCTGTATTACATATACATGAGGAGTGTAGTGTACTAGGCTTAAAATCTTTGGAAGCCTCTATTGGATGCTCATTCTTTTCCTATTTCAATGAGATGAAGTGCTGCCAGTGATAGCCTGCACCCTATGCAGGACTGCAGAGGAGAGTAAAAAAAAAAAAGGAAAAAAAAAGAAGAGATGTTCACATTTCTAAGTAAATGTCTCCTATACCTTTAATGTGAAATTATTCTGTCATAATATCACTACCGATCACACATTACACATATACTGTCACAAACATGGAGTTTCTTTTCAGGATCCCCAGCCATTCTGATCAGGTACTACGGAATGAAGCAGTATGTGTGACTAGTATGTCTGCAAGTGTACCACAACCAGCGTTTTTGCCAGGAAGGACATACTAACTTTTTTACTCATCTCTTAAAAATTCCTAACAATTTCAGCTTTACCTAGAGCTTCTGATTATATTTTCTATCTAAGTTTCAAAAGTAGTTTTATTAATTTTCTTATCATTAATTTACATGTTGCTCTGGCTTTCATGTTTCTCTGCCATTTCCAAGATGAAAATGTTAACTAAAATGAATGCGTTTAATACCCTTGCTGCAATCTAATAACCAACTGGAATAAATCTTCATCCATTTTGCCTTTTTAACATTTTGAAACTCCATCAAGAAATAATACAAAAAGAATTAAAACTAAACCAAAGGAAATTAGAAAGTATGGATAATTTCTGTTGTTGCTTTTATCTTTTGGTTGTTTGCTTTGAGATTTTGTTGTTATTTTTTTCCAGGTCTTTATCTTCGCTTTGTAGGCAAATAGCTTTATGAAAGTGTTAGAAGTGGCCTTTTGACAGCTAAATAGGATAGAAACAAAATTTCCATTTTATTCAAAGCCTCCCTCACATACCATGCAATTTTCCTTATCCACCCAGTTTAAATTCAAGGCTTCTGCAGTGGTATCACACTCAGTCAAATGCGACAGGTTATTTATATTAAAGTTTGGGCTGAATGGAGACTAACTAGAATGTCGATGCTATTGCTAATATTTCATTCCAGTGGCAGAATGCAGTAGCTTGGATGAGTTTAAGATGATAAAATTTACGATATTACTGGAACTGAAAAACTGTTTGTTGATATGGTTCAATTTGTTTAAATAAATAATGTTTCTCCTGATGACTTTAAGTGATATCTTCACTCTCTAATCACTTTTAATTATTTTTGGTGGCATGGCCTTAATAATTTGGCAGTGTAATCATTTGTCATTGAAAGGATTTTGCAGTACCCTTATACCCTAAGCCACGTATTGTATGATCAATGCTATTTACTTACCATTTTCTGTTATCTTACTAAAGAAAAACACAATTTATCATTTAAACTCACGGAAAAAAACTGTGTAGTCAACAGTTCTCTAGCATCAATTGCACTTTAGAACTTATTTTGTTTAACCTAATGTAGCGGAAGCTCATTCATTGCTTATCTGTTTCTTTCCCTTCAATGGATATTCTCTGGTAGGATCAGCTTGTTACTAGAGGTCAGATGAGAAAATACCAATTACTGTAGGTTAACAGCAATTACTGGAGAAAGACTTGTGTGAACCAATGGGTATTTCAATGGGAAGGTGTAGGGTTAGCCTCTAAAAGAACACATATTTTCTGCAATGAGAGTATGACATTAAAATGTAAAGATGTAGCACTATAAAACAAGACATGACTTTTTAAAATCCAAATAATACTTAATTTCTCATGTGCTGTTTAAGTTTACCATGTTGGCAGCTAACCAATTATAGTTTAAGTAACTCACAATTCAACTTTATTTGGAAAATTTTATATGATACGTATAACATATTTCTGACAGCTGGAGTGAAGTTTGCTAGCATGCAGAGGACAAGCTAAAACTCATGAAACTGATGTCATGTGTGAGGCTTTTCATAAGCTGTCTTCATATCAGGTTTAGGCTGATGTTGCAATGAAGCTTGAAAAGTTAAGTCAGATTTCTTGACTGTTCCTACATTGATCTCTGTCTGTGGATCAATTATTTACATCAATTTCCTCGCTGTAAGACTTTCATTGCATTCCATTCATCCATGTGACATGTTTTGTGGTATCAGTGTTATCAATTGCACCAGTCTTCTGTCTCAGGACATCTACATGTTATTACAAAATTAACAGCAAAATAACAGCTTTGTAAAAAGAGCAAAAAATTTGTATCTACACCAATACAGTCACGGTGTCTGCACATGAATTTGAACAGCCAAGTTAACTCATGCACACTGACTACTCAGCTAAGACTGTTTGTAAACAAACTCATAGTTTTCTTTATATTTTCCAAGACAGTATTCTTGGATCTTGATCACTTAGTGAATGATGTGTTGCAGTGTGAATTTTGGTGTACTGTGGGTTTATTTCATTTTTCTTACTACTGACTTCTGCCCATTTTTGCTGATTTATACAGCGTACTGCTAGAAAATGAACTGCAAATGATAAAACGGAATAGACAAACTGGAACTTGTCTTCAGGGAATATCCCAGCATTTGAGCTTAATATTTGCTATTCATGAGTATTTTTCTCCAGCTATGCTCTACTGCCCAGTGTTCCCAGAAAGTAAATGAGGCACCATTTAAACATGAGGAAGATGAAAATTTTCATAATCTCCCTATCTTATCATAGAATCACCAAGGGTGGAAAAGGCGTCCAAGATCATCTCATCCAACCATCCAGTAACCACCAATATTTCCCCAATAAGCCATGTCCCTTAGTACAACATCTACCCTTTTCTTAAACACCTCCTGGCACAGTGACTCTACCACTTCCCTGGGCAGCCCATTCCAGCGCCTCACCACTCTTACAGAGAAGAAATGTTTCCTAATATCTAACCTGAACTTCCCCTGGCACAACTTGAGGCCATTCCCTTTCATCCTACTGCTACTTCCTGAGAGAAGAGGCCAACCCCCACATCTCTACAACCCCCTTTCAGGTAATTGTAGAGAGCTATATAAGGTCTCCCCTGAGCCTCCTCTTCTAATGGATTTCATTTTCCCTGTTATTTAGTTGTCTTAAAGAAGTTCTATATCATAAAGTTAGGTCTATGAACAACTATCAAACTTTGAATGCAATAGTTATGTAATAAAATCTCTAACCTTCTCTCCACCAGATGGAGAGAACGATAAGACAGAGCTGAATAGCCAGGGAAATAATTATATTATACTGCCCAGCCCAAGCATCCCTAAGCACCCAAAATTAGCGGTGTATTTGGCTAGTTACTGCCTTCTGCTTTTGGTCTGAGGACAGCTGTTCTTCTGTTCTCATATATTTGCAGTAATTCAAGGAATGTAGTTAATATTGCTTCTGAAATAGGTCATCCAAAAGATTTTTTTAACAAAATCACCTCTATATCTAATTTATTTGCTAGAGCCCATCTCAAACTTTAGGAATACAGAAGTCATTTTCAAAGAACGGTTTTGAAAAACACCTGTGAAATGCACCAGTGTCTCTCAGGCAAGTTTGAGTGTAAAGCGTATGGGTTTAGCGGCTTTCTCTTTAGCATTTTCAGCAAGGTAGACGTCTGTACTTCTGACCAAATGTGTTTCTCTCTAGTGATATGAGGTGTCAGAAGCTTTTTCAAATGAGATTCTTGTATTAATCACCTAGTAGGATTTTAGATGCTTTCAGACATCCAGCATGGCATTCAGTTTCACCTACAATAGGAAAGAGAAATGTAGGGAAGGATGCACACCTGAGATTTTTTAGTGACCTTCAGCATGTCAGCTACATCCTCATCTATTCATGGTTTGGTGTGATGGTTCCACATACCACATCAATGAGTCCCCAGAGACAAACTGCAAATATGGCTGGTTTCAAACAGGCAATCCAATTGATTTCCTCTGTACTGGAATTTTCCAACCTAATTTTATATCCCTCGGAACACAGCTATCTATCTAGGTGTATTGACAAGACTGGATGTATACAGGTCATTTAAAAGATAAAGGTCACATACATACCATGCCTGCAGACTGCATTTATTAACATCACCCTCCTGACTTTCAACATCATCAGTGTCATCTGGACTAATGCTGGAGTAAATGAAATGTGGCAGAACAAGAAACTGTTGCCAAGCATGTAGATGTACATACATTAGCAATACACAGGGAAGTTCAGTCTTATTAGTCCCTGAAAAGCCACACTCTTCCACAAAGACAGCAAAAAGCATAGTCTTTGCAGGAGACTGCTCAGCCTGGTGATTTTGTAGTGCTTTTAATCAAATGGAGAATCAAAAGGAAATTGCTGACCTGAGGTTTATGGAATAGTATTTATACAGAAGGAACAAGTTCTCAATAAGGGCATGTTTATTGCTGTTTAATATTCACATTTCAGGAACACGCAAAACCCAAATTGAGTGGGGATCCCCAGTGAGAACTATTGTACCGGTGTCCATTACTGTTATTTTTGGAAATTGCTCTGGATTAATACTGACTTTCATACAGTTGCTTGGAATCTGCATGTCTGACTGAAGATCTGAGCAGCTCCCTGCAGGAAATGCGTGGCCCCAGTGGAAGTGCTTTTCTGATTACAAGTTATTACACTGGCTATGAGACCTGTATTAAATGGTCCTGAGTACAGCCATTGCTAGTATTATAGTACATGTTTTTTTGCACCATTTTTTCAGGATTAGATGTTGGTCAGTATGAGAGTTTGGCAAAACTGTACTCATGAGAGAACTGTTCGTGAAAAAACATTCCGGGAGATATTTTTGTCAACATTTATTCAACTCCACTGTAAATAAATAAATCTATTCGTATCTTACGTTAACTCAAAATTTGAAGATTTAATATTATATTCCATGATCTTGAGGAGATATAAGCTGGGTCTCTCTTGCAAATTGGTCACTACCCCTAAACAAGCACTAACCTCTTTTGCTGCTTAAGCTGCACAGAAAAATAATTCTTGAGGGGCTGCTATAGAGTGAAATCTATTTCACTCTATAGCATTCAATGCACAGCAGAGATGTTTTCTTGCTTTGAGCTCTCATTCTCCCAGACTATTCTGTGAGTTTATATTTCCCATGATTCACCACCATTTTCTTTGCTGCTTGCTTACCATATGTACTATGGGTACCCTGCCATAACAAACAACACAGAAGAAAAGATCTGGATGGGAAGCCCTGGCATAAAGATGAAAGGAAAATGCAACATACTCAAGCTTTAAGTTCTACAAAGAACCGTCTCAATTCTTTAAGACTAAGGCTTTCAAGAAAACAGGCACTTCCAAGGGAGAAAGAAAAAAAAGTCTCTAGCTTTTTAACACTTAAAAAAAATCTTCCAGAGGAGACTTTCCAGCAAAACTTCCTTCACTTCTGAAAAAAAAATTCTACTTGCTCACATATTCCAAGCATGGAGTGCTGAAGAGGAGACCTCCCAGAGAGAATAAACACATGCCAGTGCAGAAAACTATGCCAGGAAGGATTTGATTTGTTATTGAGGCTTCTTCAGATTGCAGGTTTCACAGTACCCATTCAGATGCACTTTCTCACTGAGAGCTTTGTCTAATGCATGCTTCAAAAAGGAGTTTTAAGTGCACATCTTAAAAATAAGATTCTCTGAGGACTTGGTAAAGCTTATCCTTTGAATAACATGCCACCAGAAGGTTAGCATTAGGTTCTGATCTTATGGATAGCCAAAACTCAGAGATCCTCACACTTCACCATCTCTAATCTGTAACCGTACACTCCTTATGGGGACTAGGGCTCATCTCAAGTTTCTACACACAGTGCTAGAAGACATTATCTGCTCAGAAGTAAGCTGAGGGCAGAACACACATTCTTCTGTTTTCATTGCACATTTTATATCATTTCAATAATATTGTTATTGAATGAGAGTGCAAAACGTTGTACCTGAGAAAATTCAGAGAAGAAAATTACATTGGTAATTTGCTGGGAGTTATCTAGCCCTACCTCTTGTCCCATGGCAGAATGGGCTAATCTTAAACTATTCCTGGCAAGGGCTGGTGACAAAGATAGACAAAACTCCCATGAGTCAGTCTCCTTCCTACTACAAAGTTGTCTTCCAGATATCAAAACCAAATCTCCTTTCTGAAATTTAAACTCAGAGTCTGTTTCCTCGATAAAAAAAGGTAGAGAACAAATTATTCCTTCCGTTCTGGCAGCTGTTTCTTGCATGTTTGAAGACCCCTCTCATATCTTCACTCTTCTGCCAGATAAGATAAAGCATAAATACATTCGCCCTTTCACAGCGTATTGCAGTGGCTACTGAAATCCGGGAATCAATTACACAGATTACAAGGGACTTGAATGACAGCATAACAGGATATAATACCCAGCTTGTGTATGAATGAACAGTGTGTGAATACTTATTTAACATCAGTATTTGCCTATGGTGATGGCTTTATCTAATTAATTACTTTATGAAGTGCTTGATTATGATAGCAGTAAACATCTTTCCTGCCCACTCTTATCATTTGCTTAAAATTGCTCTGTTCAGTTGAGATATACGTGCTTATGAGAGTTCATTTATATAGTAGGTAGCAAACAGTGGCTTCTCAGTCCAATATTTTTCTTCTTTTTTTTTTTCCCAAAACCTGTTATCTGATGATCACAGCTACTAAATAAAGCCTCTTAATACCTCTAGCAGATCAGATTACTCAGAAGTCAAATGAGAAAAAAGAAGCAGCCTGAAATATTTCTTCATTTCTCCATTTTTAAGATCTTTCTCATTTCTTCTCTCTTTGTGCCAAACTTTCAAGATGTAATTGGAAATGTTGGATACACTCCTTAAAAAATGTTCTCAGAACAAATTACCAAGTACCGTTCTGTGAAAGGAGAGCAGGCAAGCTGGTATTCAAGTATTTGGCCTTTTTTTTTGTTGCCAATCACTGCTTCAGAACATTCTTAGGAACTGAATTATCTTACTTCTTGATTTTTCTCAAGTCCAACTTTTTCTGGGGCATTCCTGATTTCACTGGCCATTTAAATTTATTGTTTTCATATAATTCTGTGCAAATTTTCATTTTAGATACATTCATATTTGGGAGGTGTCTTGATCGCTGCCAAATTCATTCTTGTATATGTTTTGTGAATCATCATTGCTTTAGGATTCCTTTTAATCATGTGTGTATGCCATCCTACATCTTTAAAATGTAAAGTCCAAAGATGCAATGAAGAAACAAATCTTAAAAAAAATAAAAAATAAAAAACCCCCCCATAGCAGATCTAAAAGGTGAATAAAGAAAAATTTTGCTTGACTACAATGAAACATGTCATTCACGTCATTTCCCCGTCTCTTTATTCATGAAGCAACAAAATGCTCATGTGTGAGCTGTGTCACAGACTATTTGTCCATAAACACAGATGATAGGTTCAGCAGAGGTCTGAGAAAACCATGTCATCCTTATATATTGAGCCTCTGAGATCTCTTACAGTGCACAGCAGTGTGATCAGAGCTGTTGAGAGCAGCATGGGCACACATAAGCTTAATGACTCAATTTACTGCTACTGTCCTGACAGTGTAGTGAAAGTGAAACGTCCTGGACCTTTATATAGATGATGTTTTTACTGAGTCAGAATCAGAAATGGAAGACTTCTGTCCACACTTGTGTCCATGTCTGACATTTAGGGGTTTCACAGCAGAAGGTTACAGGCCACTACTGAAAAAAAAAACACCACCCATGCTTGTACTTAGCGTCAGAAGTAACAGCCAAGACCACCTAAATAAGCTTGTTTTGGGGGCATGAACATAAATACAGAGAGACTTGAGGAGAATGCCAATTATCCATAGAAGGTCTACAGTAGGGCTAAAACAGCCAGAAGAATGTATAAGTCCTTTACTCCAAAACCATTTAGCATTGTTTTCATTTACCATCTTTTCTGGGCACTGTGTGGATACAAGACATACCTTCCCACGCCCAATCTGCAAGGAAGCAAATGCAACAGAAGATGCATAGAGAAGCAGCAGAGAGCTGAAGGTAGTACCTGAAGTCTGTGTAAATTCAGTGTACAATTATCTTTCTCAGGCTGTGAATTACATATAGAGGCATTGGTTTATAACCTTGAGGCCAAACTGATGTTTGCTTCTGAAGATAGCACTCCCTGGATGACAAAGGAGTAGGACTGCTCTGGGTGTCTCTGTCCACTACAAATGGCAAAATATTAACTGGCTGATTTAAGCAGAATAAATAGTAGTATATGAACCCCAAATAGTCTGTGCAAGGGTCATTATTCTTCTACTGCTAGTAGTAAAGGACAAAAACTGCAGAGGAAGGCTCTCAGACATCTTATATAACCCAACTACTATGACGAGATTTCTCCTTTCCTTGCAAAGATTATACAGAACAGAAAAAAATGCCACTTCTTTGCTACTATTTTTCAAAATCCAATGAATGGTGAGACTGAGTAGGGAAGAATAATTAAATGCTGTAGTAATTAGGCTGATTAATACTGGGATCATATCTGACATTTGTAATATGAGCTGAAGGACAACCCACAACATGGATATATGTGATTATGACATTTCTTTAAGTGCATTCAGAGATTGAAATCAGTAGATAAATGTGAGTCATTACACAGTTGTCTTTTTGCTTTCTGCTTTTAAAATCCTTTTTTGCAGTGACTTGAGGAAAAAGTGAAAGGGATGATGTTTGCAAGCTTCTATGAAAAGTCCTTTTTTTTTTTTTCCCCTGGTTGCTTCAACATCTAAGCAAACAGCATCTGAAGAGACAAACTAAAACATTCCTGTCTGTTGAATTCAGAGCAATGCACATAGCCGTGAAATACATTCCTCTGCTTGTTGCAAGGTAGACACATTATCATCTTGCAATGTTCAGCCCTCGAGACCAGCTGTCTGTGACCCAAGATTGAGTTTGGTTCAGTACAACTGAGTGACCTTGGGTAAGATTCGCTGAGAAAATTGTTGTTGAGGTGTGAAAAAGTCCATGAACTCAAGTGATGCGAGATAAGAAAAGCAAAAACACAGAATTGTAATTGTTGAGATAGTGATAGAAGCTCAAGGATTGGAGAGAAAAATATATTCACAAAAAAGCTGAAACTCCCACAGGAAAAAATAAAAAGGGATAAGAAAAGAATTAAAAGGTGCACAAGCAGCAAACAAACAGCCCACTTCCTAGGAGTGATGGAGATCTGCCTTTCTCCACCAGCATGATGAGTGCCCGCCAGCAGAGGGGACTCAACAGAGGCAATGATCTTGTTAATGCTAAGACTCACAGCCCATTAGCTCTACGCACCTCCTATGAACACAGTAGATAAATAGTTATCTCCTAAAATCAGTAATATCCTGATCCCAGAGACTCCTTGTTCATTGGGAAAGGCATCCATACAAAAGTGATGGAGGGTGGGGAGGGTTACAGTCTTTGCCATGGTTTTCTTTCCTCGAAGCTCAATCAAACACTGCTAGCTGTAGTTCAAGAACAGAACAAGCACGGAAGGATGCTTCCTTCCCAGACAGCATCCAGTCACAATGTTCATCAGGAGGCTTTGACTCCAGAGACTTCTGCATTTTAACAGCAACCACAATTAATATTCCCATTCACATAACAGCGATAAGAATTCACTCCAGCTAGGAAGTGGCTTTGTTATGAGGCTTAAGGTGAAGAGTAAGCACTGATTTCCACGTATAGCTTAAAAAAGGCAAAAGAGTAAGTGAACACCACATCTCTAAGGAGAACAACACTGGCAGGGGATGTGCTTCACACAGACAAAGTAAACATTTGGGCAATTTTCCTCATACAAATAGGGCTTTGCACACTTTCCTTAGCTGCCACTAAAAGAACAACTGCCTCAGAAACATTCTGGTTTAGCATGGTGAAAGGTGCCTGTTGACAATGCCTTGGGAAAGCATCTGAAGATGGGGTAAATTTTGGCTGTTTGGTTTTCTTCTCCTTAGAGATACAGCAAAGGCAGTTGAATTAAACTGATTATTAATAGTTGTTAATTCCAAAGAATGTTAAAGCAAACATGGGTTTTTCCACAAATTTCTGGATCTTTCTGAAATAGAGGAAAGAAATAGAAGAACTGTTTTTTCCATGAAAAACAATTGGAAATATTATGTTTATTGTGAAAGTCACATTGTAGTTGTGATGATATAGATGTAAACAAGGGAAATTTTGACAGTAAATGAACTTAGATTGTTAGCAAATAACAGTACTTAATTATTATTTTGGTCAATTTTGTTTCAGATCTGAAGAAAGGCTTATAAGTCTGAAATTTTGTCTACCCTTTTTATTTTTCAGCTGTCATCTGCTCTAATAAAATATATTTCATTTGCCAGCAAATCCTGCTGTGATAAAATAAATCTTTCCTCTCCTCTTTCCTTTCCTCTCTCCACCTACTTGTATTCTATGCTCAATGTCAGAAGCAAAGGAGGAGACCATACTGATGAGGCAGCTGAAAAACTACAGACACCAAAATTTCTCATTCATATACCTAAGGTTCTAAATTAACTAATCTTCATCTGCATATACTTCAGTAAGGGCATAATTAGTGGACAGTATCTCTGAGACAATAATGAGCTGTTTTCATTAACCACACCCTAGCGATTATGGCAAGCTTGTACTTCAGGAGTGGTAAGATAGTTACCCAAGTAAGACCAAAGAAATAATTAAACACCTTTACGTATTTCCTTCTCTGGAAGTCACTTTGCTTCTGGGTTGATGTATTCAGGAACTTCTTGAAAAATATTTAATTGAACTTGGCTACAGTGTGGATGAAGGATCAGGATGCAGTTATAGCTCTGGAAATCTGGAATAATACAAATAGAGGATTGTAGGAAGGAGAGATTTTTTTCTGCTTCTACAGTTCTAAGCATAAACAAACCTTCTAATCTGTTTGTTTCCTCTTATTATTGCCAAGTAAAATGACACGTTTCAAATATTACCAGGGGACTGTCATGCCTTCTGCTAACCTTGCAATTGGTCTTTTATTTTTCAAATATAATCTTTCAATGTATCTGTCACTGCCGTGTTAAGAACATTTAAGAAGTTTCAATTTGGAACAATTGTCAGTCAAATGTAACCAGTCTTCCCCAATATTTATTTTCATACTTTTCATCCAAAAATATTTGATGGTTTTTGCTACTGACGGGTCTATCAGTACTGTATTTGACACACATATATCATCCCCCATACTGCAAAGCATACCAAATAGTAGGGAATAGATCTATGAAGGCCATCAGTCAATCATATTGTTCATCTTTTGCCCACCATAGATCAAGTAGATCTTTATTATTCCAAAAGAGCGTTTGTCCAGCCTGCTCTTTAAAGGCTTTAATGATGATAAAGTTTCTGCAGCCTCCCCTGACAATCTATTCCAGTACCTAATTATGCTTACTTTTGGAAAGTGTTTCTTTTTAATGTCTAAGTTAAATTTCCCTTGCCACTATTAAAAAGGCCATTACTTTTTGTACTATCCACAGTGGACATGAAAGAAGATTATTCACTTCTTTTTTGCAACAACTTTTTATGTGTTTGAAGATTGCTATCATGTTCCTTATCTGTTTTTCTTTTTTTTAGTTTTAAATCAAACAATCCCAATGACCGTAGTCATTATAGTCCATTTATCAGACAGACATGTTTTCAGAACTTTCTTACAGGTCATGCTTCCAGAGACTTACATCTTCATTGTACTCTGGATAGTTTTAAATAGTCCAGTACCATTGTCTATGTGCAGATCGTGTCTTAACAGCTGTCCTATCTCACAAACAATGGTGTCAAGAGTTAGACAGCTGTAAAATTAGATATTCTGAACCTTCATATTTCTTTCTCGATTTACAGTTAATCTTTCTTCATAGCAGATCAACATTGTGTGAGTATTTTGGAGCTGCGTAAAACAGGGACACTTCTGAGCATTCATTCAGCTCAGGATCTCCTTTTACCATTCCCACTTAAGCCATCCAGATGTCCACAAAACATTCATTTATTTACTGGTTCTGCTGCTTTAAGCAAGAATATTTTGGTTTAAAATTCTTGGTCATGTACAAAGTCAGCTATTGAGGTTCCAGACTTGGGAGGTAACTTAAGCCCTACTCACATAATTTCATTCTGTCATATAAACATCTCCTAGCATTTCTGAACATTATCTAAAATTTGGATCAATCCCTAGTGTAGCCATTTAAGTAAATTAATTTAAATAATATTCATTAACCTATGGCATCTCATCCAACAGAGGCTATCGATGATCTTGTTCTCAGGTTCAGCTGCATGCTTTGCAAATCCTATCAAACCTTCTGTGAGGACATTTTCACCTACTACTTCACAGAACTGTGTGTAGTGATGGCTGCAGAGGCACTTATGTGAGCTTCTGGTCTAACCTCTGCCTTGAAGAAGAACTATCATCAGTCTGATCTGATCATTCATGCCTCTGTGCAGATGTTATTCACCAGTGATGTAAACCCAGTGAGAGCCCTGATTTAATAATCTAATGAAACATATGGTTGATGCCACTCTGCAAAATTCAATAAAGCTGCTCAGGTACTTAAATTCAAACTCATGAATAAAATTGTATGTGGGGAAAAAAAAAAAAGCAGAGATTATGCTAAAGTTGAAGCTAAAGTGGCAGAAGCACTTGCAGAAGGAAAGCAAACTGTTCTTTGGGAGAATACTGCAAAAACTGAAATAAGGATGTTGATGTGTTCTGTGATTAACTGCATTAATCTGTGTACAGGAATCTTTCTATTAGTTTTCTGGTACATTAATGCTCACACTGAGAAAAATCCAGTCCTAAAGAACCTGGGAGATCAGGTCACATGAGGAAAGGTGACTATTCCAAGAGTGAGCTATCAGTTCCGCTCCAAACATTAGTCATTAGCCACAGAAGCCAAGCCCAATCTCAAACTTGCCTGAACCTCAATCCTCATGAACCACCTGCAGAGCCTGCTGTGGCAGGCATTAATTGGTGATTATAAGAAAGATCAGCTGAAGAATGAAGAAATCACTGTGCTAGATGTGAATAATATGCATTTGTGGTGGATGTTCCCATTCCAGCAAGCTAGACCTCACTGTGGCTTAGTCTCCTGGGTCCTGGAAGGCCCTATACCTACCTACTCCTTTAAGACAGAGCTCATATTCAAATCATTAATTTTGGTTCAAAATCTGGAACAGTGAACAAATAGGTAAAAATAACAAAATGATGGTTGGTTTAAAAAGTATAAGCCATCACCTCCTGAAGCCACACTCCTTTCAGTCCCTAATCTAGTTTCAGCAACCTTCTACACAGATCCATACATGCCCAAATACCAGCCCTTTCCACATGTTTTGCCCGGACTGAGGCACTTCAACCTTCTAGTGTTTGGTGCTTTCCTCCAGTTTCCTCCAGCTTGCACTTAGGAGCCAAAGTCTGAGACTTCCCAGAAATCTGCTACCCTCCTATAGTCAGTGAGAAGATGCACTTGGACAAACCCATATAGCCAATGGAAGCAGGTCTGACTTTAATCAAAGCTGGATACAGGCATACTTTGTATACCTCTTCTGAAGTATAAGCAGCTGGAACATTATTAAGTTCCAGATAAGACAATAACTAAAGATGAAAAAAATATATATATTTTTTAAAAGAAGTCATTTAGCAATATTAAATTTAAACATATTATTTAGAAATGTATCAGAAGGAGAACTTGGAAAGCATATTCAAATGGCTCATTTTCACATTTCCTTTCTCCCATTGATCATCATGATTTTACATCAATAAATGCATTGTAAGGTAAATTTTAGTTTTGATGGAGTAATGTTCTATTTCAGAAACAGTATTTGAACCAATCTGAAATATAATATACGTGCTTTGTAAACAAAATATAATGAATCTGTGAATTCTATAGAAGAGTCAATTAAATTATTGAGCAAATTAAAAAAGCGTTGGAAATAAAAAAGAATTTTTAAAATTGAAAAATTATGTCTTTTTTTTCTCTTCCTTTTATCGCCAACTTTAATTATCTTCTGCTTTGGCTGAGGACTATGAAAGTATCTGCACGCTTAAAATGAATATGTATGCATATCTAGCTGACTCATATGCTCCTTCAGAAAAGCTTTATTCCTTTACTCTTTCCCATCTGTTTCAGGGATGAAAGGAATAAGGCTGAATCCATACAACGGCTTTTAAAAAATCGTTGTTGGTTTTTTTTAATTATTATTATTTCACCTTTGTCTGGTTCTGCATCTGATGTCAATTCTTTATATTAAAGACTCGGAGAAAAAGAAAGAAAACAAAAACTTTGAAGTATTTTCCTTCATTGCACGACAGTCCTCACAGTTCTACACACTGCTACTGAGACCTTTTCTATTCATAAATTACACTTTCATTGATTCATATTGCTTTGTTTCCTTTTAGAGAGAGTGTTGTTGTTCCTATGCTAAAACAGATCAAACAATCAGAATTGCTCAGGAAACATGATCCAAACAATTGTATCTATGGCAAACCTTAAAATCAATTTCTATCCCACTCTGACATAAGGATGAAGAAACATAATTAGAACAAATACAGCATTTATAGAAATACCAGAGTTATGATAGCAAATATATCAACCAACAGTGATATTTCTTAATGAAATAAAGAAGAACAGGAACAGTTCCATCAGAGATGTTATGGAAAACATGTCAGGCAGTTTACTTCCATGGCATTAATCCTAAATGGCCCAATGTCCACGGCAGAATGAATTGACATCTTAGCTACGTTTTCCAGGTTCTTCTTCTGAATTTTAGAGATGACAAAGGTAAAGGAAAAAACAAAGATTTTGAAGTTGGTCCACAGTGAGTATAAATCAGTACAATCCTACCAAAGTAAAGTGAGCTGTCTTGATTTACAGCTGGGAAGACTGTACCAACAAATTACATGTATGGTAAAATAAGTGAAAAGAAAATCAAGGAACAGAATATAATTTGTTTTTAAAGACAAGAATATGTTAATTACAAATATTTAAGTTCAGCAGTTAAAATTTATGGAAGTTCTTTAGGGAGCTGCATTGCAAGCTATGATTCAGAAAATAGCTGTTTTCCATCACCCTCTCCTTCTTAGCTGCCTAGGAGCCTGGGGTGCCAATTACCCTTGTCATTACCTCACAAAGGGCTGGATGAAATACTCCATCATTCCCTGATCATGCATAGTGCATGGTCTGTAAAGACACGTCCAGAACAAAAAATGGTTATGAACATTATATGTATATTTAACATAAAAGCTAAATAAATAAATGTAATTTTGTGCACTTAATCTAGTGTCAAGATAATACCCCTGTGGAATCAAGAGGTATTCAGGCTTAATATTCATTTCCATGGCAGAGAGGTCTTTTATTCACCACATTTTTATTTCATTTCAGTAGATTTTCCACTAAGAATCAAACTACTGACTTATAGCCCATGGTGCTTTGTAAATTCATTCATGTTATACCTAAATGATAAAAATGGGGTTAGAAGTAACATAAGGAGTAAAAGAGCATAGAATCCCAGGAAAGGGTTAATATGTTTTATGTCATTGTTACTATTGAGCTGTGGGACAGGTAGAAGGGCAGAATTTTGATATTTTCTTAAACTTGAACAAAGTGCTTTAAGATGCCATTTTTTAGTTTCTGAAGGTTGAGAAACTGGGTAAAGAAATGATAAACTGAATATCATATTCCCAGTCTAACATCACCCACCTTGGTGGTATCCAATCATCCACTTCTAAAATAGCCAAGCAGTCTTCTGCTCCTAGCCAACTTTAATCAATTCAATTTTTTTTTTTTTTTTTAAGCAGCAGATATTTTCCTAATCTCTCTTTGTTGCTGTAAAACAAAAGTGACATCTTAGAAAATTACTCTTGAAGCTGACTCCTGTAGAGCAGGCAATATATATTTTAAGATCTTCTTTCAGAAATTAAACCTTCTGAGAGGTTGTCAGAGGTCAGGAGACAGACATTGCTTTAGAGACTTATGCATTAAAGAAACACTTAATTATCAATTATACACAAGGACAGTTCCTAAATGATCTTTAAAACCATGAAAAATGAACAAACTTTGTAAAACAAGTTAAAGATGCATGCCTTTGGCACTGCTCAGTGCATGGATTAGACATTTTACCTCTTAGTCTCTCTCCTAAGGCTGTTTTCTAAATTTCTAACACAGGCTTATAATGTGGAAGTAAACCATTACAAGAGACTTCACCTTATGTGAATTATGATTTTTTTTTTTTTTTTTTTTTAAGTGTTGGTATATTTGGGAAAAAAGAAGCCCCTTTTCTGCTATGTTAATTAACAACTCAAAATTTGCTGAAATCTCAACTGCCTTTCACACAAATAATGACGAAGACCAATTTTATCATCTTTTATGTCTCTGAGTTTCTTGTAAGTCAATCAGGTTGATGGTTTGGGTGAAAACTGGAACTGCCTCTATTTTGAGCTGTAGCGGGGATGACAGGAACAAGTAGAAGGAAAAGAAAAACAAGAAAGGGTAGAGATACACTGTTTCTAGACAATTTGTAGGCTTGAGAGGAGGTTTGTAATCAACCCTGGTCATGCAATTGTTACTTGGTAGGAAAAACTGGCTTAGATCATGGCTACTTTAAAGAGGTTTTGGGATGCCGAACAGAAATGGGCTAGAAAGAGTATTTATACTAACTTTAAGGGGTTTAGACACTTTGCCTTGCCTATAACAGATAACGTTTCTTGAGAATCTAGCGTGGGGTTGGAGCAAGTTTTTCTAGAACTTATTTCTAGTAAATTAGTATTTACTAATTTAAGATTACAAAGCAAATTGAAATTTAAAATCTGGAATAATAATAAAAAAATCAATGTTAATAGCAAGCTCTGATTTTATCCAATCTTTTAGTTCAACTAAATCTTTCAGTTAGAGTCCTCTCCATCAATTGTAGCTGGGAGTAAAACAACAGCTCAAGGACGATCAATTCTTTAACGGGACTTCAGGAAAAAATGATGCTGAGAAATGCAATGCACTCTAGGGCATTTGGGGAATCTGTGTGTTGTAAAACTCAGTGTAATTCGATAAACAAAAGAGAAATATCTTCTCTATTCTGTATTTACTTGGCTGGAAGAGATACCACGAGGACAGAAGTAGGCTTACTGTACATGTCTGGAGGAAAAAAAAAAAAAAAAAAGAGGACTCAGGCTTAAATCTGGCTATAACTGACAACAGTATTTATACATGATTGAGAAATTGCCAATAAGCCTCCAATACAGATTTCCAGAAAATTAGGCTTTAATCATGTAATCCATTAAAGGAAAAAACAAGGCGCTATCTATAGCAAGTCAAATTACTTAGTGCTATGTGGGACTACATCACCCAGGGAGGATAGTTTCAGCGAGCAAAATCCTCTCCTTGGTTTTGCCCTCAACTTTCTGAATAAGGCAAATTGCTGCTTCTGTTGCTCTCCTTATCATTCACTGCTCTGAACAGTATATGCGCTTTCTGGTGCTTCTAGTGCTTATCTATCATTACTCATAGTATAAGTCTCTGTTTTCACCTAGTCCTCTCAATAGCACTGCACAACATTTAATGTAGCAATAGTGAGAGTAAACCCACGTTAAGCAGCAGAGATGCTATGAAGGCAGAAGTATTAGCAGGGCAATAGAGCCAGCAGGTTTACAAGGATGGTATGAAGCCTAGAGGGGACAGATGAAATTTTGCAGTACAAAATGGACTCGCTTTGTTGCTTATAATATGGTCTAACCTAACAACAGTTGAACTTTACACGAATATAAAAGGCAGACTGAGCATTTAATACTGTTCTAGAAAGAAAAAAAGGCATCCATTTATTCATTTCCCACTAGCCCACCCCTGTCAAGGGAGATAATGCTTACCTTTAAAGGGGAATGGAATTTGCCTGCTGGTTTGTATGTTATTGAATTGACCTCTGATTTTCAGAGATACATTTGGAAAGTTTACTTCTTAAATGGGATTTCTACTAAAGGATATAAGAAATCCCTCCAAGGGTATTTACAGTGACTGGTTAGCTGGTGTTGACATTAATTGTGCTGGCATATTTTGCAGAACAGCCTCCAGTGTAACATTAGCTGAACTGTAAGACCCTTCCATATATAACAGTCTAGATTAATATACTTCATAGATACATCTCCTACTTTGTGCTTACATAGCTCAGCTGAAAGAATTTGGGCAATTTTATGCACATGTCTCTTGGGCTGAGTCCTGTAGGTGCATTCATAATGTTTAAGGATGTGCTTTTATTTACTGCATATCTTATACTACATAGACTTCTTTCACAAATCTATTCTCCGAAGACAAGATAACCTTTCAGAGAATAAATCTCAAAATCAAACTACCCAGCATCCTATACCAGAGCTTAAAGCTTTTCATTTTTCAGATTATAGTCTTTCTACGTATACAGCCCTTCTTCAGTTCAGTGTCATTTATCACAATCACAGAATGGCTGATGTTGGAAGGGACCTCTGGAGGTCATGTAGTCCAACCCCCATGCACAATCAGGAACACCCAGAGCAAGTCAATGGGACAATGTCCAGGCAGCTTTTGATTATCTCAGATGAAGAGACTCCACAACCTCTCTAGGCACTCTGTTCCTGTGGTCCATAGCCTGTACACTTAACACTCAAAGGGAACCTCTAGTGTTCCAGTTTGTACCCCGTCTCTTGTCCTGACACTGACATCACTGAAAAAGCATCATTCCACCTTCACTGCATCCTCCCTGCAACTACACATTAATAAGGTCAAGGTCACTGCCTGACCATCCTCTTCTCCATTTTTGTGGTACTTATCTCCACCAAATATTTATTTCCATTGATTTTAATAACACACAAAGTTGAACAGTGGCCCCAATTCCTCAGAAAAATGAAAGAAACTGAGACTCTAAATGAACATCAGGTTGTTCTCCAAAAGGCCCAATCAGATCATTTCAAATTAGTTATTGGTTCTTACACAGGAGAAATTGGAATGATTCAGGAACAGGGAAAAAAGTAATGGAAATACACCTTGGAATTTTGTTGTTGCTTCAATATACTGCAATACATGTGATGCATTCACATTAACTGACGTTGTATTGGAGAATGATGAAAAGAAATTACTGAGTGATTTTGCCATATATAAATAAGAAACAGAAGATGCATTCCTTATTATCAACAATATATACAAAATGCAAAGCCTAGGTTCAAATTTGACTGAAATCCCTGCTATTTGTTCTGTTCTGACACCACGTCTGACACTACAAATAGTAGAATCACTCCATTTTTATAGAAGTTATTTTTTTCCCAATATTACCTTAATTTTATTTTTCGGAGTGCTTCAAAATGACTAGTACTTGGAGGTTTTCAAACAAAAGACAGAGAGATAGAAACAGTTATAGAACAAATCGCTGGATAATTACTGTAGTGACTTTAATGAAGTCACAACCACTACAACAAAATCTTGAATTGCCTCTGTTACTTTTGCTAATACTGCCATCATACTCACACTATTAAACATTTCACACTAGACAACTCAGTGAAAATGATGATTAAGATAGAGCTGGGGTGAGGATGTGGAAACACAACTGTCTAAACACATCTAAAGAGCTTGACTATCATTTACTATATCTGTAGGCAGCATGGGTGAGCTGGAGACTTTCCTATGCAATTCCTTCCTATTGCTGCTGATACTGAATTTCAGGTGTCATGATATACTTGACTACACGGTATTTTTCTTTATCCATCACCAGTTAAAAAGCTCTTGTTAAAGCTATCAAGCAGAAGATAGTTCAAGACACAAAAGAGTCTTTCGGGAGGCTGTAGGTATTTTCAGGAACCAGTCTGAAATCCGAAGGATTTAAACAACTCTTTTCGTGTGGTGCCAGGCAGCTTTATTTTCGCAGAGTGAACTCAGCCAACCAAATCCATCCAGAAGGACAAGAAATCACTAGGAATACCTAAAGCTCCGGCACATTTTTTTTCCCAATTTTAAACTTTGAAAATCACTGATTCAGCTGGAAGCAGTATCCAAGCCCTATATATTCAGCATTTTAGCGTCAGCGAATGGCTTAGGTTGGAGGGGACCTTAAAGATCATTGAGTTCCAACCCTCCTGCCACAGACTGGTTGTCACCCACCAAATCAGTCTATCCAGGGTCGCATCCAACCTAGCCTTGAATGCCTCCAGAGATGAAGCATCCACAGCTTCTCTGGGCAGCCTGCGCCAGTGCCTCACCAACAACCTTAGTGGATCTATTTGGTGTTTCCTCATCTCACAAAGGAGTGGAGTAAGGAAGAAAATGCTCTCCTCATGGGCAGACACCCTCCAAAGTGGGCAGAGAGGTGCACTGTAGACATCCACCACCCAGCAACTCCCACTGGCCTTCTTTCTGTGCTTCCCCATCCAACTTAGTGGCTTTGCAGACTGCTCTTCCAAGACACCTAAGGATAGGCACAAGAGTTCTGACAACAAGCTGCAGCCCTAGGTGCCATCATACTAGCTCCAGCTATGGTCAGTCATTCAGCCTGGGCTCTGATGGTTTCAGGACTCCTAGGATGAAATATTATTCTGCCAAGCACACTCTCAGTGCTAAAGTGTTTCCATCAACTTTGCCAGCTGTGGATCAATCTCAGTGATGAGGATTTAAAGGCCTTCATATGTTAGGACTCCTGTTGAATGATTACAGAAGACTGTCATGTTTGTTTCAGAGGGAATTCTCAAAGAGATGACAGATGACTAGAGTGCTTGCAATCAACAGACTCACCACTTACTGCTATCAGTAAAAAGCGATCTTTGTAGGAGGACAATGGTTTCCCGACTTATGTTCTTTCTCTAAGTATTCATGACTGGTCCTCTAAAATATATACTAGTAGTGCTGGAGTTACCTGGGTTTGACAGCAGCTAGACATTTTCTTCATTTCTTACTATCAGGGAGTAGAGAACAGGACACAACTGACACCAAACATTCTATGTTGCAATCTGTCACTTAAAAAAAAATAAAAGCCAGAGATCACACAAGGAAGTACGAGTGTGGCAGGTCATTAATATCACCTACCATGCAGCACATTGCTTGTCATGCTTCCTTTATACTCTTTTAAGAGTAAAGAGTACTGTTTGAAATGAGAGGTGATACATATTTTTCACATAGTCCCATTTGTTAAGAAAGATGAATTCCTGAGGTTTCTTACTGCTTTGAGGAGTTCAAAGAGATTAAAATTAAAGAAACAAAAAAAATATGAATTTATGATCATGGGAACTTCATGGACTTTGACATGTAAGTAATTGACTTAATTTAATAAATCTTACAGATCTTATTTATGCTCAGAACAGGATGACATTATATGTGAAAATAATCATAATCACCAGTAATGTATTTCTCTATGGCAGAAAATACATATACATAATGGAAACTGGTTGGGAGGTAGGCACTCACATTTTTGCAACTACAGAAGCATTAAATTATTGTGAAAACATCAGTGAACTCCATTTCATTCAAAATTATCTGTTTTCTTGGTGTAGATGTTGTCATTTACATCAGAGACAGGAGATTTGTACTCCTCAGGTACAATCTTTCAATAAGTGAAAGACAAGAAGAAAATCCTGAAAAACTGATGAAAGAAAGTAGATATTTCCAGTAGACAGAACATCCTTAAGTCAGATTAGGATGAACATCTCTCCTAGAGCTGACAGCATTACATATACAAATTAGTCAAGTCCAGATTTCAAAGAAAGATAGTCGTGGGAATCTAAACAGATTAAGTCAGCGTAACCAGTCTGATATTCCAGTTAACGTGTTTAGTTTCCACCACCCTTCTGTTCTCATCTAGAAGCCTATGCTGGAACAGTTTAGCATTTTTGTCACTAAGAATCACATCTCAGTTGTTGTCCTAGGATGTTTTCCACTTCCAAGTTGAGAATTCAGGGATGGCATTAGGATAACTCATGCTCAGATTTCTTCAGCAATATTTCATTTTTATTCCCCCTTTTTTTGTGTGTGTGCTTTTTTTTTTTTTTTTCCTCCTTGGTGTTTCCAAAGAAACATATACTTACCAGCTGCTTTTTCAGGAAGAATTTAAGCTAGAGAGTCAAGTTTGGCTATTCTGCTGCTGAAAGTAGACAAGTAATGATGACACAACCTGTTGTTAAATATCTGAAATAAGGGCAGAGGTTGGAGACCACAGAATACATTGATATTGATGAGAATATTATGCCAACTGAGGAAAATAGTGTTTTGAGAATGTTCTCAGTAGCTGAAAGCAATCATGTTCTTTTAATGAACAGTTCTGACAGCTTCAAGCTAAGTTAAAAAAATGTATCAAAAAAAGAAAATCCAAGTCAAATATCAGTCTCTCTGCTGATGCAAACTGATTTTGTTTCATTGATTTCATTGTTGCTGTTCTAGTTTAGCACAGAGCAAAATAAATATAAGATGATTATATGTTACTTAGGATTGGTTTCTATTGATGCTATTGGAACTGATGAGGAACATCAATAACCTAATTCACAGAATTGAGATAAATGATGTTCTACGGTCCTAGTTCTACCTTTCTTAGCTTCTACAAATAACAGCTCACTCATATTTTTAGAACTGTATCTCAGAACATTGGTGGAAACAACTATGTATATGATATTAGTACGTGAGTTTCTAAGAGAGATGATAATGAAAAAGTGTGGATTCAAGATTAAGTCACAAAGTTCTGTTAAGAAAGTTTGTTGTGCAGGAAAAATCTCCCTTGACCTTAAGAGTTACAGATCTAAAAGCAAAATACATACCCGCTTTGAGAACCCTTTTAGAAAACATAGATTCTTTGACAGGGCTATCACTCATATTGTACTTCATTTGCATACAAATATAACATCCCAGATAGAGCAAGAGGTGCTGGAGATCTTGTTAAATTACCTCCAATAGTCTCAACCTTATTAAATGATTCTCTAACACTCAGCTTTCCACAAAACTCCCTACTGTTAGACAACTCAGATGAGTGTTATGCTATGTTCCTTTTAAAAACAACCAACACATATAGGAATTTTGGTTGGGGGGAATACTTCAAGGCTGAAATCTTTACTATATTCCAACTTCACTAGATCTTAATAGATAGGCATAGGATAAAGACCACAAATGACGTTATGTATCACTTTTACTCAAAATGATAGCATATTTTATAGCATAAATTATTCTTTTTCACTGAGAGTAGTTACTTTCTGAGGCATGAACACAGTGCCATAGAGTTCAACATACCACTCACCCTGACATCCAATGAGGAGACATGATTTCACAGTCACTAATTGCCTGAGATGCAACTCCATGGCTCAGTGCAATTCTTATAAGAAGAGCATAGCCTAGCCCTGGGTGACCCTGGCATGGTCACACCCCATAATGCTACAGCATCCAGCGATAACAACTTATTACAGGACTAATTAACTACAGTGGAGGTAATTCTTCTCAGCAGGTACAATTAGGACAAGCATAGCACTGCACTGGTTCATCTGTACTTCTTCCAGTCCCTAAATTAGCTCATCAAGCTCTGACAAGGTTTCACAGATGGATAAGGTTCCAAGGATAAAATAAGTATTTTCTGGTACGCATGCATGTAGATATCCATAGCTGCACAGAAAAATGCATAAATATAAATACATTTTTATGCAGGCATTTCTTCAGTTGGCATTGCATCATTTTTTGGAACAACAACTGCTAGCATAAAATACTTTGTGACGTGTAATTCATCATCTACAGCCTTGTGCTAAGATGCTTCTGTCAAAAAGATCCACTGGAAACAAAAAAAAAGAAGAGTAAAGGCAGCAGTAATAATATATAACATCAGCTCAGCTCACCACAGTACAGCAATCTGACTTATTTAGAGATAGTTAACACTTTCTGTTCAGTGCAGGTATGGACACTTCCTAGTTTACCTCTGTAAGGAGCATCAATTTTGGTGTTTTGGAGAAGGATGGTGGGATGAACCTATGAGCCTGTAATTTTGGACAAAGCACTGGTAAGGCTTTACTAGATCTTTTCCTCTCTTTTTCAAATTAAGAAAATTATATGAAAGTCAAGGGCAGAGGAAAAGAGACAGCTTACACTGGGCTTTCCCCTTTAAAATCATAGCTTCTGAAAAGGTCACATTTCTACACCCTCTGGGGTTCTTTTAGATCATAATAGCCTGTCATCACCAGAATATCATTTGCCCCATCATTTATTCCATTTATTTTTTCCATTGTCCAAATGGTAATTCCAAAGAAATTTAAATGCAGATAATCAGATATTGAGAAAAAAATGCTTTTCTATATTCATCAATATGACAATCATACAGTCTCCTCTTCCTCCTCCAAGAAGTAGAATCATACAGAATATTTTTTTAAAAAGTTACTTCTAATTAAAATAAACACTGGAATAAAGCTCTAAATTTGACCAAGTGCACAAGATAAATCAAGATGACATTGCTACCAATTCATGGTGATCCTCTTATCTGTATATTTCATCTTTCCAAGAGAAGAAAAAAATTCTTCGCCAGATAAAAGTTTTATGTGCAACTCTTTTTCTTTTGAGATTTTTTCTTTGGGTAAGTGTTCCACATGCTGCAGGTTTACTGAAACAGCACAGAGTCATACAAGTTGACATTTGCACCTAGTGTCAAGTAGGCAGATTTCACTCTACATCATTAAGGATTGAGACAAAAGGACTGAATGTAAAATGGCAGCAGAAGCAAATATTTTAACCTAGATTTACTGAGATCTTCAGTCAGAGTTTTATCTTTCAGAATTAAACTCACAGATTATAATGCTGTCAGCTGGGTTTTTTTGTCACTGATTCTATTATAATAAGGAATCTACAATTCTTACCAGGGAAGATATTATAAAAACTTGTGAGAGAAAGGAGTAACTGAACGCTGTAATGGAGGCAGCCAAACCTCAGTTCTAGCTTTAACAAACTCAAATATACAGTCAGGAATCTGCCTTGCCTAAAGCGATCATCTAGGCTCTGTATAGTTCAACCCACTTGCACAGGATATTTTTAGGCTGTCTTAGCTTAAGACAGATGAAAGTCAATAAGAGTGAGTTAGGTCATCCTTCAGATGTACCTCTGTTCTTCTAAGAGAACATTTACACTGGATGTCTCATTCCTACAGAGTTAAGGTCCTGTCAGATGTATCCTATTCACAATCTTTATTCATGAGCTCTCTCTTTCCCTTCAAGATGACATAATCCATCCCTCAGGTAGAAGGTTTAACCATCAGATTCCCAGATTTAGGTAAATGTTACCATTAAGTAAAGTTTTCGCATGTTAAGTGAGTTCCTTGTATGGAGAGCAGCCATATTATACCTTGCTTTGGAAGAAGGATTGCCCTTGAACATGAAGCTAGTATCTAGTAAGAGTCATCACTATAAAATCATTTTACCATTGCTAGTGAAAAGCCATTCACAAAACTGATAAACTACGCATACATTCTTCTGAATATTCACAGCATTTCCTATTTTGTATTCACACAGACACTTAGCAGTGACAGTTTACCCTTTTCCTCCCCACAGGTAGCACACAAAACATTCTCAAAAATTAAAACTGACTTTAATCATGTTGGAAATGCATAGAGACCATGCCTTCCATATAGTCTAGAGATTAGAAATCATTTGCAGCAACATGTACCACTCTGAGAATATCTAGATTTCACTTAGGATGATTTACAAACAGAGGAATAAAATCATTAAATAAATTAATATTAAGATTTCTAGCTTCCTAAGAAACTTGATTAAGTTTTTGGCTACTAAAGGCTCTTATGCACGATGATGCATGTTACTACAGAGATTTCAGGGGTTTTATTTATTAGCTGATTTTCTTTAGGGAGAGTTTGTAGACAACTTCAGAACGGACAGCCTTATTCCATGACCAACTGTAAGGTAGCACAGGGTAATTTCTGTTCCTCTTAGTACATAGATGGCAAGTAAGCACAGAACAAACTTTCAGACTCCAACTTATCCAAGCTGATGTGATCAGAAGAACAATGAAGAAAAGCACGATTCCAGTCCCCACAGTAGTGTGGCTGTACAAGCAGTGTATTATGCTTGTGGGTTATTCCTTTCTTAGTTCTTGAGCCAGACATGTCTGCTGCCTTCGGTGACTGTTCATCAAACTTCACTATGTAACGACAACCACTCGACAAAGATTTCTAAATCCTACTCTCTTAGCAAGCGTTAGTCTTTGATGTTAGGAATTCTGGGTCTGTGTTCAGTTACCCAAGGCCAAAAAAAGTCAGTGTAACACTACAGACACTCCAGATCAATTGTTCAAGAGCACACTACACACTAACACATTTTGAATCCATGATAAGACTTTCGGAAAAGCTGTGACCACACATTTCTAAAGTTTTATTTGCCACAATATAGGCAAAGCACTACAGATTGCACTACAGGCATTGTCTAACTTTTTTTCCAGAAAAAAAAACAGATCAGATATACATTAAATGATTTATTTTTTTTAAAGAATACATATTACCTTTCATCTATCACTAGTAGCTATCAGCATAAATAACAAACCAACAAAAGACCTGCAGAATAAGATGATTGTAAATAACAAGATTACTATTACATAAGGTATAAAAAGTTACTCTCACTTTACTAAGCTGACCCCTCCATGGAACTTTATATTTCCACTGCAGATAAATTTTTCAAAGGTTAAAAAAAAAAAAAAAAAAACAATTGACAAGCATCCGGAAACCAGAGTCATTCACTGGAATTTGAGGTCTCAGTGTTGGCTATGCAATTTCATCCATGTTGCATTGTATTACCACCCAGAAGAAGAAAGCAAAGTGACAGAACAGTCTGCATAGACTAAAGCAGGTCCAACCATTAGTAGTAGATAAATAGATTTCATAGTGGAAATTTTGACTGTGAAGTGCTTCCTATGGCTGTTGGAAAAAGGACAAGAGACTTTGTCCCCAGAAGGTCCAGCCCCTTTTGTAAAAGATGGGCACAAGGTACCTGGGAAGAATCTTCTAGAAGAGAATGTTTATCTCCTCTAATTACAGAAGTTGGACAGCTTAAATTAAATACCAAATCCCTGGGAGGCTAGAAACAGCTAAAATTAAACCAATGCATCCATTCATAAGACACTGTAGGTTACTGTTGGTAGTGATGACATAAAATGGGGAGAAAACAGGCATGGTACTTCATTAGGTGTTTCCATTATAGATTTCTGTTTACAGAAGTCCAGTTCATTATTCTTACACTAAAAATTGAACTTTATAACAGTGCCATTATGACTCCCAACAATGTCAATGGCATTTAAACTCTCCACTTGCATTGATCTGCCCAACAGTACCCTTCAAGCACACGTGGAAAAAAAAAAAAGACTGAATCATCATCTTGCCATCAATAGTATTTCAAGGACTCTCCTCCAGGCATGAACTACCCTTCGTGAAAAAGTTGTCAAAAGGCCAAGGACAAATGGCACAATTTGTAAATAAAGCCATCAGTCCATGAGGTCACAAGGGGTTTGATGGAAACAATTTCTTGGTTTATTTTCTGCTCAGTTGTGGCAGTAGTTGTTATCTTAAAGGATCCTCAAGGGTCAAGCTAGGGACATGTACCACCTATGAATGCAAAGAATCCAGTTTTCTCCTGTCCCAGTTTTCCCTTTTTCCTTTCAGAAATACTGCCCAGTATCCCTTACTGGTAAGGGAGAGTGCTTCTGGACGTCATTTGTATCTGTCACTTAGCTACTGTGAAAAGAATAAGAAGTCTTCTTAAAGAGAATGATGTTCAGGGATGACTGGATTTCCCAAAGTTTTTTCCTCTCTTTTTCTTTACTAAATACAGAGTTAGGTGGTTTGAGTCCTGATTGAGGGCTGAATTTTTCAAAGCCTTCAAACAGAGAAGCCTTTATTGTTCCCTGTCCTCCAGAGAACCTGTGAGAATACGTGCCGATATCATCATTTGTTTGTTTGCTTGTTTTCACCCACCTATTATAATCATTTAAATTTCTTTTCAGATTTCATTTTAGTGTTCATCACAAGAATGAATAAGTAAAGAGAGCTGGGAATTGGAAAGTATAAGCAAGACAAACAGTGAAAAAAAACAGCAGGTACAAACTGGCTCATTTTGGGGTAAAAGAGGTAATGCTTCATTCTTTCCCAAACTCATGTCTTCTTCCTTTACATTTTAACTTAACTGCCACCCCATTTTTCATGCTTATAGATGTTTGTGAGACTGCTTCTCTGTGATCAGGATACATACTGAACACCCAGTGAGGTGTATGGCAACAGTGGTTGTGATGATGAGCAACTGGAACTGCTCAGAACTTCTAACATCTGAAAGAAGTCATAACATAAGATTTCCATTTTCACAAAGCAGTGGGATTGAGCTCCAGATTTGAACTCAATATTCAAATGATTATTTCTTCTTGCTAGCTGGCTGGGCATAACTGAAGAGCTTGAACCATCCAAAAGAAAATAAATGTTAGACAGTGGAACTAAGCTGAAATTTAGATGCTTTAACTTGGACATTACTAGTTTCTCAGAAAACAACATTCAATGCAAAGAACAGCCTGCATGGGCAGTCTTAATGCATTCAATAGCACAATAGTTTGAGTTCTCATTTGACTATATTAAGGTTGAAAGTTCATTCCTGTTGGTGAGAAGTAAATCTTGTATTTCTCAAGTTCCAGGAATCCTATGCTTTGGAGTCCTGGAGTTTTCTTCCCCTAACAACTATGTTTTGAACTGTCAAAATTTTACAGTAATTAAAATGTAAGATAACATGGAAACACTCACAACATATGGAAACTTTACATTCTCTACTCTGCATTTTTAGTAACAAAAAAAAAAGCAGTTGTTTTGAACCAGTTTTGAGTGCTCAATTCATGTTGATTTTGAACTGATTTGACCACCTTATCTGATGCTGAAATCCAACACAGTAAGACCAAAGATGCATCACTTTGATTTGATTAAGTCCGTAATTGTCTGTTCTCTTACACTTGAAAGTTAACTTTGTTACCCGAGAGAAAGGTGAACAATCCATTAGAAATGCCATTTAGAGTGTGTGCACTCTAAGTGTGGAAGTAGAAGTGGAATTATCAAAAGTCACTATATATAATAAATGGAAATTATTGCTACAGGCAAATGTGTGTATACCTGAGAGCACAGTATACATAATTCAGTTATAAATATAAATGTTACTTTATGCTTTACGGTTAAAAAGAAAGCAATTTTGGTATCAATTTTGAAGCACCTTTCTTATGTTCATAAAAAATACAGAAAGTGTTCAGTAGGATTTAATAAATAATAAGCAGACAGCAGTATAGTGGATGGAGGTGATGAATAACCAAGAGGAAGAGACTAAATACAATATTTGTGTATAATTAAAGCACTGAGCTATTGCTGGTTGATTTGATTAATGGCACCTTCTTAATTATAAAGTGTCTTTACTCATAATTTAAAACTGCGACAGAATGTCTTTTGCTCATCCAGAAGCATGAGACAGTGGAGAGATGAAGTGTTTTATTATCTTTCTTGAATAAAGATGAGTTCTAATATAAGGCAAGAACACTGCAGTGCCAAAGTGCATGAGAGGTTAAGGGAGCTACAGGTTGGGATTTACAACCAGCAGATGGCACTCATTTTATTTAATTCCATTCTATCGAACTAGAACAAACTTCCCTTCTCTCATACAATTTTTTATTTATCCATTCATTTTAAGATAGAGACCAACTTTTGCAGAAGGTAAATAAAGTTCTGGAAATAAGTATTTAAATATTTCTTCTCACGTTGATCTTTAAAAAGGGGAAAGAGAGGTTCAACTTCTTCCAAAATTTCCCAAACTACGCTTTTTAATTGCACAAACAAGCAAACAGGACCACAAGCTTAAGAGAAATCTAAAAAAATTTCTCAATTTAAACTAAATGTTTCTGGTAGACACACAAAGAAATTTCACTTGTTTTGCCAAAAATCCCATCCCAATAATGTATCTAGGTTAACTCAGATCTTTTCCCTCTCCATCAATTTATCCATCTATTGCCAAGCAGTATCATCAGAAGATCTTTTGCAAACCAATATCATTGCTCAAACTGCAGAAATGTCACTTGTCAGTTTAGACTGGAAACTCAACAACTGCTCTCCAATCACAAGGAGGGCCCTTTCCTTTGTTGAAGGTAAAGCTCATTTATTCCATTTCTCAAATTCAGCCAGATTTGCCACAAGAACAGCGAATCTGTAGAGGAATAATTGCAATGCTGACTTCTACTCTAAAACCCAGCAACCAGACAAGGAATTTCATATTGGGTCATCAATAAGCAGCTACTTTCAGGTCAAAGCCTGCTAACACCTGTATAAGTACTTGTAAAACTATTCGGTTTCCACTCAGTTCATCACTAGAAGACCATGTCTTTTTTGCTTATACTCAACAGCACCTAAACAGGTGATTGGTACCACTAGACCTGTGACAGTTATTTGCAGGCTATGCATAATTGCAATTGAGTATGCCTAAAGGCAGGAAAAAAAAGAGGGCGTAACCTAGTTTTAAGTTCCATGGCCCTGTGATGGTTTCATGTTTCCTAGCAATGGTGTAGACTGGCAGCGTGGCAGATACAGACATCACCCAGGATGAAAAGAACCAACACAGACAACTCAGCTGCCAGCTACTCACATCATTTAGTGCAGCATGCTGACCTTCCTCCGCTGTAATTTAAGTATTCAATAGATCTAACTTGATTTACTAAGTTTCTTGGTTAGGAAAATGAAAGAAAAATTGGAATAACATTTGCCTTTGGGTCTTGACAATACGATCAATCCCACTGTTAGAACAGTGCTTTTGGCAAGAAAACTGGGTGAACGAAATAACCTGTTCTACAGATAAGATGTTAGCTAGCCTGTCATCTCCTCTGCCTGAATAAATTGATCCGTGTCTGTTTGGCGTAGTTCTAATGGTAAATTCCATTCCACAGAAAGAGACTGTGAAACAAGATTCCTGAAATGCAGCCAAAAAGGTCTGGGTTTTTATGGAGCAATCATATTTTCTCTGGATGTCTCTGGCACAAAAGTGACCTCTAATAAAACAGTTTATGTCCCAGCTACATAGTTATTGAGAAGGATACCATCATACTACCTTTTTTTTCCCCCTCATCTCTAGCAGAGTATGGATTGGATTAAGAACTAAGGAAGCACCTAAGATTTAACTTTGCTGAGTTTGAAATAATTTTCAATGAATGTATTTGCAAGATTTAGAAGCAATGTATCCAGCTAAAAAAATAGATTCAAAGGCACAGGAGCTTTGAGGCTTGGACATCTGAATTATTATATCTGTATGGTATACGTACAGAGCAGTAAAGCAAAAACCAATAATTCTACTTGTTCAGTTACCTCCTGGTCTAGGTAGACAATTTACAGTGTTGAGTAAAATAAATAATGCTGAACTAGACTGTGAAAAGACAAGACTGTGTTGAGTAATACAGATCTTAAGAAAGCAAAGCCTCCACCATTCTTACTCTACCCAAATTCTGGAGTTGACAGTGAGTACTGTGGTAAAGCACCTAGAAATTTATACGTGACTTGCCTAGGTATGTGAACTTTTTCCATTTGCCAAAGCCACGTATGCCTCTGCTTCCCTTTCTTCTACATCAAATCCACTGAAAACTCAGAGCAATGGCATCTGAATAGTCACAGGTCTCAATGAACAACTAAGGTGAGAGACAGTGTTTACAAAAAATATCAAAGGTCTAGCATAAAATGAAAGAGGTCATCATCAATTTGTGGCTGATGCACAACATCCAGCTGGGCATGCAACTAGTTGGGCAATCCAGACATACTCATCCTGAAGTGCATCAATGACTCCACTTTGGCAAGAGTGGAGTGGAACTCAGATTGGTTATAGGTTTCGACGCTCTTTAGAAAAAGTCAGACCTGCTGGTCTGAAAGGTTAAAATTTTTTCCTTATAAAAGGACATTTTCTTAAACTACAAGTCAACAGGACACAAACTTCTTTGTCATGGAGAACAGGACCACTTGAAGTGAGCAACTCAACAGACATACTGGAGATCAATTGAAAATCTCTAACCTACAGACTCCTACAAAAAACTAATGCCCTCCCTGGTGCAAATACTTAACAGATATCCAACTAGAGCAAGATACGATGGCACTTCAAAAAAAAAAATCTTTTACTATAGATCCACTTTTTTCCTTATATCATTCATTTCTACATATTCAATGCATCAGCAAAACAAAGCTTCTCAATTCTTTACTATATGGGAGGAAAACATAGATATTTGGAGCTAGAGTTTTTTCCATTTCATTATATTTTCAAGGATTGTTTTGACCGATATCAGCATTTAACTACTTCAGCAAATTCATGTTTTGTCCCTTGGTCTTTTGAATCTTTGCAAAAAGCAAGAGGAAGACTGAACAAATTACCAAAGGCAGAATTAACTATTTGATCACAGGAGTGCTCTAAGTTTAAAGCAGTACATGGAAAACAAATTTGCTGCTATTACTGCCCATCTTTTTTCATACTTGGCAGAGGATCTGCACTATTTTGATGCCTCTCTTTAAGGAACTGAGCCAGGTGTTTCTATCATGCACAGTGCTGAGATAATCAAAGTACATCTGAAAGCTAAATGATTTGCCTAACATTACTCTGCATTATCACTACTAAATTGCCTTGAGCAAGCTAGCTTGGCTATCTTCAAACAACATTCCTAAACACAGAGTGGAAACCATCAGAAATACTGAATCTTCATATCCTGGGGATTTTGGCAGATCAGTGTCAAAACCCAGGCAGGGCTTTACTATGAAAGCATTAAGAAAAAAGTTGTCATGGCAATATTTGGGGTTATATTTTGTTGGTGTCACATGGACCACAATTATTGATTACTGAATGTTTTGTAAACAAGCTCACACATTGTCACAGTGGGTGGCATATTAATTATTAAGTAAACAAGAGAAAATAAATGTGCACAAAGTATTGTTATTAAAAGCAGTAGGAGCCATTTATCACAGTGCCATGTGAATTCAAACTGAACAGAAGTGATAATTTGATCCCTTGGTTAATATCATTCTTCTGGCAGAGGATCCACGGGAAGCATGATTGTTAATTGATTGCCTTGCACAATTAAAAATTTAGAAGTAACGTAGAAATAAGCTGCAGCAATATTTCATATATTTCAGTTTACGTGTCAATTAATTTCCATCAGTAATGGCTTTATGTCCAGGGTAGTAAATAGGATAACAGATTTTATTTTTTTGGTAGTGTTTCCATAGGACAAAAAGAACTCTTTAATACAAATGTATCAATACACAATGAAAGTTGTTCTCACCATTGTCATCTCTCCTGATATTTATTATGGGATTTGGAACACACACTCTTTATTGTTACCCTCAACTTTTATTACAAAAGAGAAAATTTGTTCTATTCATCATAATGTCTATCTGTAAAATGCCAAACTGAAACATTTGGTAGAAAAGAAAAATAAGAAATTATATTTTAGAATTTAACTACAGTGAAATCAAGTCATGACTGCTGAACATTTATGTCAGTATGCTTTTACTTTCCACTGTCATAATACTATAAAAGTAGAAAAATCACAATGGAAGTAGAGTAGTAATGTCCTTCTGTTTCCTATAATAAATCAAGACTCAGAAAAATTAAGTGATTTATCTAACGTCTCACAGACAGTTTGTGCAACTTGTCACAAAACTGCCCTCCTTTTCAGATCAATATTAGCCAGTTCTGAGTCATGTAAATGAATAGAGCTTGTCAAAGAGGTTAGGAATCCAGAATCCAAAGGAAAGTTCAGATCTACTCAAATGGTATTGCCAATAGCTGAAAACAAATACAGTGATATAATTTCTGCTGTTCAATAATTTAATTTCAGGCAGTTCTATTACTGAAATAACATTTCCTGATTATATCCACAAGTTAAAAATCACTCAAAACCAAACCATATGAAAACTTTAAAAACTGAACTTGTATTTGCAGACATTAGAACAAGATATCTTAACATCTCAACAGCCCTCCATCAGCCTAGATGATTATCAATATAGAAATCTTAATGAGTCAGCTAACATGCAATGACAAGCTGTCTACTTGATAATGTAGAAAAAGGATCTATTTATTCTTGAGGCTCAGTGGAAGGATGGGATGCATTTTATGGAGAGAAAAGTGGATATGAAATCCCTGTATCTAATCTTATCTTAGATGCCCTGTGAAGTTGTAAACACAGTTTCAGGGTGCCTAACTGCAGTTTATCATAGTCTTTGGAATAAATGTAAAATCTCTTCAAAAGCGTAGGGATGAATGTTAGAGAAAATTTGATTCCATAAATCTCATTAAAGTCTACAAATCAGGAAACAGGAACAATGCCATGTGACTTCTCAGAGCAATTCCCCATTGTGAGGCTCTTTTCCCTGTTTTTAGTTGTTTCCACTTGAACCAAGATACAAACCACACTATTGCTGACCTGTAGGGAAGTAAATTTTTTCTTGCTCTGAGCCCCTGCCGGGAATTATTTCACAAGCTGCTATGTTCTTTTAAGATTCCCTTCTAATTCTTTAAGCATAGTAACTGTGTTTTGCTCAATGTAATATTAATATCTTTCTTCAATTAAGTAATTTTCTCTTGTACTTTCTTTGTTAAGCTTACTGACAGAGTAACTAACTCTCTTGACCAGCAGACAAAATATCAGCATGCAGATGAGAAGCTGTTCCCTCCTATTAATGATTCCTTACACTGTATTACTTCTTTCTCCCTCACTTCATATGCTTCTCATTCAAAATGCAAGCACAGTATAACTCACTAAGACTTTTCTTCTAGTATTTATTGGCTCCATCATTGTACTGGCTTCTCTTCAGGATCTTTTCTTGCTTTTTCTCAGAAAAAAAAAAAGTCCAAGCCACCTCTCTTCCTATTTGGGATTCTAGACTTTCTTCCTGTTCTAAATCCTTCCTTTATGACTCACTCTTCCTGACAGTTTATCGTGAATTGCTTTGAATCAAGAAACCAGATGTATTAATTATTTGCTTGTCTCAGTTAACTTTCTCAGTTGAAGAAAGATTAGAGTTATTTCATGCCGCTGATGTGCTTAGAAATCACATGAATTCCACAAACAGAAAAGATAATTCTCTAGGATCATCAAAATAATTGATGTTTATTGTATCTGCAAAATTTCTGAGGTGAATCCTGTGAAAGCATTTACATGCAGAAATGCTGTTTTACTGGACTGTAGGCATTACATAGCAGTCTTGTGGCAAATTAGTCCTGCAGATGTACTTACAACCTTAGAAAAACAATATCCAAGTTTTCAGCAGAGTTCTCCATGCAAATAAATGAGTGAAACTATATTAAGGTTCAGACGAGAGGGAAAAGATACATTCTTTGAGTGAAAGGCAATCCTAAGCTATCACTATTTTTTGTCTCAAAATAAATACATTTTGGACCTTTTAGCTGACTTCTCCTTGAGAACTTTGAATCTATAACTCAGATTTCAGGGAAGAAAATCGGGAGGTGAAGTGAACAAAAGGAAAGGTTTAGATAAACCCTGTCTGCACTTCAAGAGATAATTCAGAGAATATCGTTCATATTCCCCCATCCCAAACACCTTAACAGCTGGAAAACAATGCCTTTTCTTTATCGCTACCCAAAGTCTGGCCTCAATTCTTTGAAAACAAACTCACTGCAAGATAAATTAAGTCCATCTAAGGGGCCCAAAGTGGTCATCATTACACTCATTACAAACAGTCTGCCAAGTCATACAGCCTCCTATGTCAAATTCACCCTGTAGCAAATTTAGCATCTTTTTAAACTAATCCAAACAGAATGATTTGCTGGCAATTTGCCAAAATGAAGTGAAAAAATACTTCCTCCATCATTTTAGTACTTGTACTTTATTGCTGGTGTAAATAGGTTTATAACCTTCCAATATGAAGCAGAGACATCTGCTTTGCTCAAAACTAAACATCTGGTTATTCCAACAAAGCATATAATTATATTTAATGGATGAGAAGTGTTTGATGGATTACATCCAAGTATCTGAATAAGACATTTATGCATAAAGACTATTTGCATGGATTATCTTGACAGGATAACAAGACACAGTAGAACATTATTTTGCCTGATAGTTATATTGATATTGACTGATGCTTTGCATTGCAGAGGCTGCAGATATTTTAGTTGTGTCATGGTTTCAGCCAAGACAGTGTTAACAGCACACTGATGTTTGACAGCTGCTGAGTGCCAGGCCACAGCATGTGTAACATATATATAATATACATATGAACAAACATTGCTGTTATATATAGCTTTTGATATATATAAATACCGCAATTTTTCCCATTTCCTTTTCTGTGTTAGTAAGTAATTTTTAGCTCAAACCACATGTTCTATTTTGTTTCCAATTCTCTCCCTCATTCACTTGGGGGAGAGTGAGCGAACAGCTGTGTGGTGCTGAGCTGCCTGCCGGATTAAGCCACAGAAGGCTGCAATCACAGACTTTTTTTCCTTAGGCAGAATGTCAGATAAGATGTAGAAATCTACATAAGACGTACGAATTTTGGTTTGCTAGACCAACAGTCCAGCCCACTAACACTCTAATACTGTTCTGTGTTGTACTTCGACAGTGGGTTATGTTTTTCAAGATAAACATTAAATGTTCAAAGAACAAACTCCTCTACTTGTCCTCACTACCTACTGTCATCAGCTAAAATATGGTTCTGTCAGGCATATTTCCTTACACAGAAAAAAATGGACATTTTTCAGTTAATTGATGCAGGTAACTTGCCAAAGATGATAAAACAGACAGTCTTAAATAGGAGAACTATTATTCTAGAAACAGTAATAATCAAATTCTTCCAAGATTACATTTTTCATTAAGAATTATGACACAGAAGTAGGAGTGTGCTAATTAAGTTGAAAGGTGTTGTTAATAAAGGATGATCAGAATAGCAGACAGGAAAAACTGAGTAACCTTGAGAGAGCTAGCAAAACTAGGATAAAACTTCACTGTTTTAACTACAAAGTAATTTGTGGCTACTAAGACGCCACAGGCCATGATTCTGCCCATTTTCTGTCATTTCCAGTTTCAGAGCTCACAAGTGGTGGACAAGACTGAACTACATCCAAACCTCAGACAAACTGTTTTTGTTGTGGACAGAAAAATATTGAAAGGCTTTTAGCAGTGAGTGGATATGCACATGTTGCAGGAACTTATTGTTCTGTGCATTTGCTATTCTAAACAGAACAAGGCTTTCATATATATATATATGAAAGCCAGTGTGCCCATCTTCACCATCATGAAACACAGACCAGTAACAACTATGAATATCAAAATACATTACACATTCCTATAGACACACACACTTGAATACACATAACAAAACAACCATGACACTGGGGGAAAAGTCCTATGGGCAATATCTTTTCCCTGGGATTTTATACTTCATAGAGGCTGCAAGATCAGTCTTGAAAGCCTTATTTATGTCACTTGATGAGGAGTCCAAATGTTCAGCGCTTGCCAGGAATGCTCTCTGCAAATAGCTCTTGAGCCTTCACATTGTGACTTTCTGAACTCTCTTTTGTGTTTCTCTTCATTTTCCTTTGAAGAGCAATTTACATCACAGGCAGCAGTGGGAAGCTGAGAATTCACAGATCCCACAGATTTGATGTTAGTTTGCTTGGGAGAAGGATGGAGCAAAAATTGCCTAAAAACTAAATAAGCACTTTCACATGAATAAATATTAATAGCAAAGCTTTGCACTTACAGAGCAACTTCCATCTGGAGGTCCTGTCTGGCTTCATAAATATTAACAATCCAGTTCTGTCGAAATCTATCAGAACATTTCCACCAGGATTTCTTGAAAATGTCTTGGGGTTAGGTTTTTTTTTTTTAATTGTTTTTAATGCCTTCTTCTGCATCACAGCATGTTCTCTCCTGAATCTCTCCTGTGCCCTGAACAGGCTTCCATTTGAACTCCTTGATCATAGAATCATTTGAGTCAGAAAGGACCCTTAAAGGCCATCTGGTCCAACTCCCCTGCAATGAACAGGGACACCCTACAGATTTATCAGGTTGCTCAGAGCCTCACCCAGCCTGACCTTTAACATCTCCAGGAATGGGTCATCTACCACTTCTCTGGGCAACCTGTTCCAACCTGATTTTAGACCTTAATTAGTCCTGCAGTGATTCTGTTTTCAAGAAATGGTGACTCCCTAGTTTGCTTTTCTCCTATTGTACAAGCCTAAAGGGAGAGCTGATTAGAAAAATTTCAAGGGAACAATCGTATTTGCCTCACCAGGAAGTTAATGGCATTCCTTAAAGCAGGATTCAATATATTTCTCTTATTTAATAAACCTTTCCCCTTGATAACAATTTCCCTGCCTCCAACAGTCCCATGTGTTATGAAGGAGCTCTGAACAGAAGTAATGTTAATGTGAATGTAAAGTAAACCCTCGTGGAAAGAGGGCTAAAGAGGCAGCAGGTGAGATAAATGGCATCATATGTATCAAAATTAAACGTGTTTTTTTTCCATGAGCTTCCCCTGCTTCTGTGAAGAGTCTCTATAGTGCAAGATGGTTGGATGGAGAGCCATGAACTCCTAGGCCCTTCCAAGAGCTCATTGGAGGCACAGCTGCTGCTCTTCCCCATGACAAAATGTGACATTTGGATTGTGAAGTTAGCAGGAGTCTGGAACTGCTACTTCACTGAGAAGCCAAATAAAATTTGTTTTCCCATTAGGACACTTTTGTTTGCTCATGAGGGTTATTTGCTTATTTTACTCTCTCCTGCCATTTTCCTCCCTTCCTCAAGTGTTAATTTACTGAATAATTTCTCTCAGTATCCACGCTGCCAACAGAAAGAATAGCATAACTCTTTCAGTAGGAAATTACCCACAATCTGTATTTCAGCTGTGGAAGAATTTCCTTTATAACAAAGGATCAATACAATGGGAAAGGCAATACAGAGGTGTGATGACAGAAGGACTGGCACAATAGAAAGGTGCTATAAGAAAAGGGAAGACGACCGCTCACTCGTATCAGAAGATTCTAAGTTTGCAAGGGAAAGCTTCACCAAGGAGAGACATCCAGAAAGAGAACCTTCCTCAGCATCAGTCAACCCTTAAATGATGTCTAAGAGATGCAGCCAGGCTCTGCCCCTTTCAGTCATACAGGTGAACTGCCTTCACCTGTGCTCTCAGGGCTAACCAAGTCCTTTCCCCAGGTGCTTCATCAGAGGTTCAGGCCATGACTCAGCAGTTTCCATACAATCCATAAAACAAACTGTGAGATACTCCTGAACATTCTTCAGCTTATGCTTTCCACTGGAAACACTGCAAAACCTTTAATAATATTAAAGAATATTTGATATTTTTAAGCATGAAAAAAAGTTGCTTATTTTACAGAAAAATAAATATTTGGTGTTTTATGTGCACAAGGAAAATTGTTTCCCCTTCTCCCACTACCCTTGTCTGTCAGTGATGAAACACATGTACAGGTAAGAAGTTCATAAGATGTTTTGGCAGTTATTTTGGAAAAGAAAAGCAAAGAGAAGAAAGAAGTATAGTTTTTAAGAAAGCCAAATAAATCGTGACTCGTGCATTCAGACACGAATGCAAGATTCAACACTGATTTTTAAAAACCACATGAAAAACAGCACTGAAGTGGTCTGATTCATCATGCTTTTAAAACAGAGGAATTCAAAGAAATTTAATAGAATTATTTTTTAAAAAACCCATTCTGCTTTACAAAAGAGAAAATACTAATGCTGTCTGCAAGGAATCCAAGCCTGTAACACATATCAGAAGCCAAAATCCTTGCTAATAAGGAAAGAGTGGGAGGACCCTTTCAGGTACCTTGTCCTTGGTGTTTTGTGTTATGGTTTTGTCCTGAATAAATTGTTTCACAACTGAGTAGATGAAGTAAATTGCCTTTATATTATATTATGAATGAATTGCAAATAACAAGATCTTCACAGCTTGAAGAAATGTTATGTTCAGCTTTTTTATTCTGGTACTTAAAAGCCCTGGAACAGGCACATAATGTAAATGTTGCAGCATCTTTGTTTACTCAGAAAAGTTGCAGATCACTGACTCCATAACAAACAAGGAGCCAGTCTCTACCATAAGCACCAGGGATCTAGGTTCATAGACAACATGGCTCAACCAACTTGATCAGGATGTCCTTTCTACTGTCTGAGACTGACAATATTAATTCACACAAGAGAGTATTAAGAGTGAGGAAGTCACTGCCCATAGACCAGCCATCAGCTGCTAGACACTTACAATTTTTGATTCCTACCTGACCCATTTAATTCCTTAGATGAGTTTGCACCCTGTTGACTGTTCTGTGAGGTAGGCAGTCCTGCCTTAGAATTCTGCTTAGAAATATGAATTGCTTTTTAAAAAAATTAACTTTGCTCAGAATTTGACCCATGACAGTGATAACATGAGAAAAGAAACAGTGCTACATGAGAGTAAACACCTTACACCTTCTGAAAAAGGAATTCACTGCTTAAAATTTCACTGTTAAAATTACACCACAAAACCTACTTTATTTACCTCTTTCTGCTCCTGGGAAAACATACCCCTCACTCTTCCCAGATGCCCTGGTGATTCTGTAGGAATTCCTCCACAAGAAGTGTTTTTTTTTTTTACTTTCTCTTTTGGTGCAAAATAATAAAAACATAAAGCAGCTGAACAACATTCATACACCAGGACCCCACCCTCAGCTCCCCCACTGGGGTATTTAACTCATACCTCCCTGAGCTTCCTTTTCCTCCACCTCTGCAGGTTCTTCTAGCCATAAATATGAGATTCTGTCATGAAGAATTGATCTTCAGCCCTTTTGATGAGGAACATTAACATCAATTACTAGGGCTTATAATATCATAGTACAGCTTAGTTTGGAGGGGACCTTAAAGGCCACCCAGCTCCAACCCCCTGCTGTGGGCTGGCTGCCCCACCCCACCTGGCCTTGGGTACCTCAGGGATGGGGCACCACAGCTCTCTGGACAACCTGTTCCAGCTCCTCATCTCCCTCCGAGTAAAAAATTCCTAACATATAACTTAAATCTCCCCTCCTTCAGTTTTCAGGCATTGCCCTTTGTCCTATCACTATCAGACCATGTAAAAAAAAAAAAAAATCAGTCCCCCTCCTGCTTGTGACCTCTACTCAAGTACTGGTAGAAAAAAAAAAAAAAAAAAATCAGTCCCCCTCCTGCTTGTGACCTCTACTCAAGTACTGGTAGGCTGCAACAGGATCTCCCTGTAGCCTTCTTTCTCTCCTCCAAGCTAAATGAGCTTAGCTCCCTCACCTGTCTTCACAGGAGGTGCTCCAGCTCTTTGATCACCCTTGTGGCCCTCCTCTGGACCTGCTCCAACAGCCCCACATCCTTCCTGTAGTGGAGGCTGCAGGCTTGGACACAGTACTCCAGATGGGGCCTCACGAGGGCAGAGTAGACTTGGGAAACCCCTCCTTCTGGCTGGGGAGTAACAGCAGGCTTTCTGTTTACTTGTGACAGAAAACACTCCCAAGGAAAAGAAAAAGTAAAAGAGGCATCCAAGATCAAGCCTTTGCTGGAATGCTTTTTCCTTCCTGTAAGGCAGTCCCCTGAGAGCAAGACTCGTGGGTGTGAGACATATGGCATCCTCTTCCTGCAGCATGTTTACACAGGGCTCACTCAGCCACACGGGCATCTAAAATAATATATCTTCTCACAATCTCTCAGTGCACCCCCCTCCCCATTCCTACCTAAGTGCTTAGACACATGCTGAAGGCTAACTGAAACTCTCCCAGGTAAGACAGAGGTAAGTTCATCTTGCCCAGAGATGTGGATACTCCAACCTTGGAGACACTCAAAGTCAGGTTGGACGGGGCTCTGAGCACCCAATCAAGTTTTAGGTGTCCCTTTTTATTGAAGGGGAGTTGGACCAGATGGCCTTTAAGAGTCCATTCCAACTCAAACCATTCTATGATCTTTCTGCTTCTGGCCTTTTTGTTCCTGAGATATCTTGTGCTGCAGTGCTGTATCAGGGGGATACACTCCTCCCAGGGCTCTTCTGATTCAAGAGAGGACAGCCTTTGTGAGAGCAGCTGAGAGCTTAAGCCATCTCTTTCCCTGCTGGTGACCAGAGCACTTTTCCTAATGCTGCTTAAAGATATTCATCCCTTGCACAAATCTGTCTTATCTTTCTCCCATAAAGGAGACTGTCTGAGATGCACCTGGGAGCACTGGAGATGAATGCATGTTTATCTCAGCCTGCCACTGTCAGGATGCCTTAGCATAGTGATAGGGAAAAGGATGCTAGACCTGTTGTTTCCACTTGTGAAGAAAAATCCAGGCCCTGGGAATTGCTGAGAGACTTTAAATGAGAAATAAGACATCTTAGGGTGGAGGGGATTAAAAAAGAAGTTCTTACACAAAGGATGATAAGAACACAAGAAAGAATAGAAATAGAGCTGGATGAAAAGGAAAAGAGCAAAACAGGTACAAAGGGCGATGGGGAGAGCTAATGAAGCAGCTAGGCATGGAGAAAAGGGAAAGGAAGACAACTGCTTTCTAGAGAGGAAGCACAGGTCTGAATTACATAGGCCATCACCTTATTTCCGAAGGGAAAAAAATTACTCCTTCCTTTCCAAACAGCAAACAAAACAAAACAAACACCATGACATCCTCTCAGGAGACATTCTGGTAGAAAACCATATGGGACTGCAGGCTGCTGTTCCATGGGGGCAGAAATTGGGGTTGCAAAGTGCTAAGGGTGTTTCTGGCTGTCTGCCTAAGCTGTCTTCTTCTGCATGCGCTTCCTCGAAATCTGAAGTGGTGGCTGTTGAGCTTTCCATCCTGCAACCAGCAATGCAAAGCTCCTCCCAATGGAATTCAAGAGGATGAAGCCAATGCAAGTATTAGTGCTGCCAGGACATCACCTCTGACCTTGTGATCCCCTCCTTCCCTTTCCCATCGAGATGATTCCAGCTGCTGTTATTACTGTTTTTGTTTTGGGCTCCTTGTATTTGGACTGAGATAGAAATTAGGTCTGCCAGTTCAACTACAAAGAAAAGGGGAATTATTATATTACAGACTTTACATGTTACATAATGAATCAAAAAGAAGAGAATAGAAATAAAGAGCATAAGAATATTCTCCTGCCCTAAGACAGCCAGGCCTTTTTCCCAAGGCTTTTTTGTTATCCTTCTACATTGGATGCATTATATTTTCCTTACAAATCTCTCACAACAAACACAGATGCCAGTGCTCCTACTGACATGGATAAATTCCTGAAAATAAATGCTAATACAATCTACTTCACACCCCAGAAAGAGGCTTTCATTTTGAACAGTTTGGAAGAGTTTTTGTTAGTTTCCAGTTTTACCGTCCAAAGCCCAGAACAAACTAACACAAGTTACAGACTGGAAAGAAAAACACCCACTTCTAAATTAAAACTTCAAAATTCCCTATATAAGTAGTTAAAGAAAGTACAAGTTTCTTTTTTATCATCATTATTATTACTTAGTAGATACACAAGGAATCTAATTTAATCTGCCACCCAGCCTTGCAGCTTTTAAGTCCAAACTAAATTAATTAGCCAAGTAGAATTAACTAACTCCTTTGATACTTCCCAGTTTGAGAGGTCTTGTTTAAATTTTTATTGTTGTTTTTAACCTTCAGACTGATATCTGGGAGAAATAATTCCTTTTAAGCAAATGAGTAAATGAAAAATGTTCATGCTGGAAAAAAGTATTTTTTCCTCTCCTGAGAAAAGATTTAGACTTCCTCTTCACATTGCCATTTTTCCTATTAGTGTCTTTTTCACTCTCTGCCAGTTCAGATGTTGAAGTAAAATATAAACTTAAGCTCAGGCCCAAATTAGGACAAGGCAATAAAACAATTAGAACTGATGGAAAGGGCCTAACCCACTATTTCTTTCTTTCAATGTTTCATCACAGATCACATTTACTATAACAATGATCATTCACTTGGTAGCCCCTGAATACTCTCAGCAGCTTCACGTTTTCAGCAGGAGTGTGTAAGAACCTATACACCATGGTTTATATAAAGCCTTGTTAACAATCAGACAACTTTCTACATTTTATTAGTGATATTCTTATTTCCCATGACACCATAAACATAAAACAACTTGCTCAGCTATTATAAACCTCCAGCTATCTAAACTAGCTGTGTTATCATGCTACCTATTCCTTACCCTCTGTTTGTGCTCTTGCTTTTTCGTTCTAGTCTCATCCTTCCTACTGTTGTATTATCCCAGATTTTTTCCAACCATGTCTCCAACATACCAGAATAAGTTGGAATTTTTACTTACTCCATTGTCTTTGCAATTCTCCGCCCAGTTAAACTCCACAGTTTTCATTTACTCTTTCTATTGCATCTGGCAAGTTACTAATGAAAACGTTAAAAGAAATGCAGGCTACAGTCCTGTAGACTTGTATGCAAAACATATTCTGTTTCAATACTCAACCACCAGTAGCTACTTTTTCACAGAAGCTGGTGAAATTGGACATCTATTCATCATATCAGTCTCCTTCTATCAGTTTGTTACTGCCTCAGGGAGTCCCAGCCTATCCCTTTCCTATCAGCATCAGAGATAGGAAAACAGGATCCAAAACATCCTCCAAGGTCTGAACAGCCAGTGTTACTTAGTGCCTGCCCACAAGTCCACTAGACCAAGTTTCTCCTGCTTCTTTACTTTTCTGAAAAACTAACACAAAGCATCACTTGCTTTTTGTTGGTTTTTTTTTTTTTTTTCCCTTTTCCTGGGGCCTGGGAAAACACATCTTTCTATTAAAGACCACAAATAGCTTCCTAGTATTGTCCCATCAATGATGAATCCACACCTTTCCTTCTTCCTGGATATATAAAAACGTTTGTCCAGCCATGTCATACTGCCTGTCTTGTTATTCACATGCTGAAGGGACATGCTGCCTGTGGGAAAACAAATCAAAACAAATTCCTGCCCAGATAAATTAATAAAACTTTGCAGAATGAAGAACTGAAGTCCAGACTATTCAAAGACACTTAATCCACTAAAATCCTTTTTTCATTGTTATGTGCCAATCACTGTGGTTTTATTATGCCTAATATACTTGAGTCTATACTCAAGAATCCTATAACATTTCAAGACCACATTCAGACTGCCTACTGCAGCATTTAATGCAGATTTAATCCCTATTATTATATCTATTGCCAAGAACCAATAGGCAGCATAGGCACAGATGGTGAGATCCACGTCACAGATGGTGAAATTCACAATACCCAATTTGCAAACTCTTCAGGATTTGTATCCACATCTGAAGTAATCAGTCTAGACCCCCTTTATGGAAAGTGGACAAAACTAGGAATTTCTTATTTGCAGTTTCTCACTGCCTAAACAAGAATTAGATGAATCATGGACTGGAAACATGTATTGCTTTCCCTTAGTCAAGGAAGTGATCAGTATATTCACTATGTTCTTCATTTTTACACATTAAAATTAAGAAAAGTGGAACCCCAGCTCAAAGCTGACATCTCACACAATCCACAGACAGAAGTCAAATTTGAGCCCAGGTTATCATGTTCTGTCCTATCTTTCTTTCCTGACCTGACTGGAATCAGTATAAGGCAGCTGTGAAAAAACACCAGCCTTGGAAGCATCACCATTCCCCAGGAAATGGGGGCTTTATTAAGGGCTCAAACTCCTTCCTTTTGTGCTAAATATCAAAAGGTGTAAGACTGATGAACAGAGAGACTGTTGTAGTTCATATGTCTAGCTTTTCTTCTAGAAGCAACCTTTTGATAACTTAAGTGGAAGTGATACATTACCAGGAAAGTAAAGGCATCTATTAAGCAAACAGACATCTTTGAGAATGCATCACTTGAAAGAAGCCTGATTCACAGCTCTGAAGGCATTATACAGGATCCTTTGAAGTGCAGAGCAATGGATGTGACTTACACAGATTTCAGCAGGATCTTTGATACATCATCGTGCATAAGCAAGTTGTGAGCAAGATCAGTGAAGGCAGAGAAAAGGACCAGGGGTTTAGTTTGCAGAAAGCCAAAGATGTATCATCTAAGCAGGTACCCAGAAACCAACGCTCATAAATACAGCATGAGGATCTAGCAGAAGCGAGAAACCTGTTGTCCATTTATCCATGCTTTTTTTTTTTTTTTGCCTAAATTCTAATTACAGTTAATGGCAGCTGTTTGGAAAAGGCAAGATTTGGTTGGGATATGCAGGACCAAACCCTCCGTTTGGAGTCAAACTTAAGCACATTAGTTGGAAAATTAAGATACCAGATAACTACAAATGGGACTCACTAGCAAGGTAACAAAATGCTGATGAAGAGAGATCTATGTTTCAGAAAGCATATAGCAACACATCAGGAGAAAGGAAGCAAAGAAGTCAAGCCCTCAATTAAGACAAACTCCTTCATTTCTTTTAAACTAAGAAGAGGTTTTGAAAGAGCAGGAGAAGCAGTGGAACTCATGAGGCTCTGAACAAGCAATACTCTAAGCCCATCCTACTCAATATTTTTGTTTTATGTAGATAAATAGAACTATCACCACACAACACAAAGCCACGCCTCAGTAACAGACAGCAATAGATGAATGGATAGAAGAATAACCTGCTTATGATCTGAAATTGAGAAAGCCTTCAAAAAACTCAAGAGAATAAACATATTGAACTTAGAAAGGAAACAGCTAGGTAATTTCACTACAGTTCCAGACACCGTCAGGGAAAAGGCAGCTCTTTAGAGTGACCCAGCTGGTTTCTCTCTGTGAATCCACTTCCCTCCTTGTCACATATTACAAAAAGAAAAAAAACACCAAAAAATACCACTACTGCATACCACAAAGATTGACTTTCTTTAAAGTTTGTCTATTTTATTAGGAAAAAATTAGATGGTTTCCCATTTCCAAGGACAGCCAGAAGGCAGGCAGCAAGCAGTCTGCTTGCCTCACCAAATGCTTCACACATTAGGGAATCCACAATAAGCAAAAAAGCTTCAGCATTCCTTTTGTTCTGGGACAATTTAGCATTGCTCCAGATCATAAATGGTTGCACATTCTACCTGCAATAAAGGGCACTAAGCAGAGACTTCAGCTCTTATAAGTTTTAATAACTCTCTATTAGCATGGTGCTCAGCTACTACAGTCAAAGGTATTACTATGACTGATTTGCAGTTGACCAGACAAGATAAGGGCAGGCAGAATCCATGTCAGTCTTCAGCACTTATGGAAGTAGAACTGCATACTACATGCTGAGGATGCTGTTTCATTTTTCAGACTCTAGACAACAGCACTATAAGAACAAGTCTCCCAGAACTGGAACTTGGCCCCACTGTGAATATGGTATACATGGAACCAAAATTTTCTGAAAAATAGGAGAATTATGATGTGACTGATCCACATATGCAGTTAATCTTGTGCTTGCATATACTGTGTTAATTTGTGCAAGAGTTATGAACTAGCTTAGTATTTTATCAGCAAACCTCACAGACAAGATGATGAATTTTTGCCATATTTAAAAACAGTGTTACACTGAACATTTTCAGTGATTGGGGTGTTGTTACTTATTGCTTTTGTCTACAGATATGTCTGCACATACAAGAATTGGATTATTTTCTTATTACTTGATATGGAACTAACACTCAAGAGTTTTAAAACCATGAAAAATATTTATCATAGGAAAAGGAGGAATCCATAACATTTAAGAAGGCAAATTACGATGCAAGAATTTGCCAAGACACTTTTTATTGGTACACTTAAATAAGCAAGGCCATAACTGTATATCAAGAACTATTACAGGATCCTCTACATGAAGGAAGAATAAAATATCTGTGCTGACCTTGACAAAGCAACATTTCTCTTGTGAGGGCACCCACCACCAGCTGTCTTGTGAGGTAATACAAAGATTATCATTGATGAATCACTCATTGGTTTGGAAGTCATCTTTCTACCAAAACACTCATAATTAGAGTTCATCAGTATTGGTCTCCATCTTTTTCATTGTCTCCCAAGAAGTTATTTCCCTGCTGGTGAGATGCATAAATGTATCTGAGACCTCTGAAGTCTGATGGCAAATCTGCACTGGCACAGCATTAGAAAGAGTTTTCCAGTAGGGTGTCATTTGATTCCAGAGCCTGCAGCCCCATTCTAGGGCACATAGTGCTACTTTGACACAAGCTCCTGCCAGAATCTTCAGTAGATTTGTACATCATATAATCCAAACTGTGCATTTAGTAACAGGCTCCCTCAGCTTTCAAAGCAGGTGCCTCATAAGTATCACCCACACATTAGAAAACCTTCACATAAGATACAAAGAGATAAAATGTATCTATTGAGATAAACATTTCTGGCAACGTTGAAGCTTGAACTGGCAACAATTACCAAGACAGACCAGAGAGTATCAGCTACAAAAGGAAGGAGGAAAAATTCATATTTTACACTGCTTGTAGTCAGACCAGAGAGACTACAGGTCTCACTGTGAAAAGGTATTTGAGACAAGGAGTTGGCTCAGCTCATGACCATCCATAAAATTTGGCTCCCAGGAACCTAGAAAAGCTTGATTACATTATTAAACATTGCCTTTGTGATTCAGGTACTTGAACTTTGCTCAAAAAGAGTCTCCAGTTTGAACCTCATGCGTGGTCTCTTGCACGTGGTTTAGAAAATGCCTACACTATGTGAGTTTACTATGCTAAGATAGTTTACTTAGTAGAGATATATCCAGAAGCAATAAGGCTATGTAGAACAGAACTTTGCCAAGGATGCTTTCCTTTCTAGCAGAGCTCAGCACATCTGCCCTGCTTCCTGACATTGTGAACAGCACAGAGTACATTCAGAGATAGCTTGGCTTACTTTACTGCATTCCCACTGTGGACACAATAGTCATCATCTTTGCTTCTCCTTTGCTTGCTTATAAAACAATGGAGAATACATCCCCCACTCCTTTTGCTTCCCTACTTCATCATTGTGCAATATTATCTAATTTTCTATTGTTACTAAAACTACTACTACTGCCTTTTATCTTTTAGTTAACCACATGATTAACTCCTACTTCTGACTTTCACAACCCAAACCATCCTAGATTTCTTTATTTACCATATATTTTGTCAGTGTAACTTTTACTGTTAATGCCACATCCTTTCAAGAGCATTTGAGGAAAGTAACACCAAGGCAGTTATTGTTGGTAGAATATATTTTTGTCACATCAAGGAAGAAAAGGTTACATCACAAGGACGTGTCATGTTCTACAGAGGACACCAAGCTCTTTAGAAACCATAAATGCAGGTGTGAGAGAGCTGTGGCATCACACTAACATCTGCAGCAGGTTATCAGAGAGAGCTGGTAGTGAATGACTCAATGGCAAGAAACTTTGATGACTTGGGCTCACGCTGAGAAAAGTAGTTGTGCTGAAGTCGTGGAATAAAGTAGAAAACAATACATCTTCCCACTCAATTATTCTCTCTGAGTAAAGAACCCTAGGTCAGGTCCTCTTACTTCCAGCAGAGCTCTATATTTTACATCAGCAGAGAATCTGGCCTTCTCTTTTAAGAGAGAGGAACACGTATCATGTTTTACACACTTAATGATAAATTTGGAATTACCATGCTCTTTCAAGTTCACAGTACCAAGCACAAATGCAACAGACTTATTCTGCTTTTATGGTGGGATAACAGAAAACTGGCTGCATCTCAGTAACGTAAGCCCAGAAGTAACTAAGCAAAAGGACTAATCTTCCAAACAAACAATAGGTACTGTACAAATACAGGAAATAAAAATCTCCATAGGCAAAGAGAAAAGAGTTAACACTCTGCCTGATATTGTAATCTATTTTTCTCTCATGGTAGAAGGTGTACCAGACCTGATATACCAGCTGCTGTGTCTGATACACATCCACTGCCTCCCTATGTACTTCATGTATATGCTTGCATATCACCCTGCAGTCAGCCAGCAGCTTTAAAATGTCACACTGATAGCTCACCTGGTGACACTCCTCACTCCCTGTGCTCATGAAACAATTTCTAGATGTCAAGTCTACATACATACATGTAAAGGCAGAATCTAAGAGGCGGTTTACAGTGACTACTGGACTAGCAACTATTTCTTGGGCAATTTCACAACAGCAAACTCTGGAGTGAGCCAATATGGATGGTTTCATCAGCATGTAGCCTCTAGGAACAGAAGAGATACCACAATCACGTAATCAGATACTGAGTGCTTTACAGGCCACAAATTGTCATCAGCTGATTAAGAAATTAATATCTTTGAGGCCACTCAGGCCACAGGATGATGCCAGCTAATAACTTACTTTATTCAATTTTTTTTCCCCAAGCAAGGTATCTGGAATATTTAAATAGAAAAAAAACACTTGTTCTCAGTACTTTGCTCCAAACCTTATTTTAAAATTATGTCTTATTTCCCCCTCATTTACATTGTTGTGAAGTAGATCCACAACTGTTAACTCTCCAAATAACTATATTCCACTAGATTCAAAGCCCACTATACTATCACGTGTGGAGATACTTGGGAGCAATAATCATATTACCTCTTGACTTTCTTTTTGCTAAATCAAGCGGATGCATTTCTGCAGCAAGGTCTTAGTCACGTACGTATCATAAACCTACTGCACTTCAATATCTATTCCTTTCTATCAAAACAGAAAGGAAAAGCTCTGCCACTAAAATTCTTGAATCTGCAGTTGGAATTCACCCAATTCACAAAACCCTTTGAGGCCATCCTTCAGGTCAATCAAGACTCATAATTTAGCTACAAATAGGAGCTGTGGAGAGTAGTGGCCTATGCTCATTACATACAGTAACGTATGTAATGTACAGTTTGTTTCACTCTGTGTGGAACTTCGTTGCTGCAGTCTACATTAGGGAGAACCAACACCACAAATGCTAAGTTTTTGTTACAGTACTCTGAGGTATATTACAGCAGATTGTTACCTTTGAAGTCATCATGTTATATCTGATGGTCCCATCTGGGGAAAATTTTTTTCCCCCCCATCAAGAACTGAACAGAACCAGAGGATCAAACTTGTCATACTCTTTATCACAGTGCAAAAGAAGATACTGTTTCATGGGGAATAAAGAAAAGTGAGCATATACAGCTCAGGAGGCAATCAAAAAAACAAAAATAGCAAGCTGGAGAGAGAGGTCAATGGAGTTTGATTTACAAAATATTTGCAAGGCAGCAGGAGTTAGTATAAGAAACTACAATTCCCAGAAGAGGTGAGGTCAGCCATTGATTTTTTTTTTTTTTTTTTTTTACAAAGATCTGCAATTGATGAGATTTTAATATTACTTTTTAAAGTTAAATGACATTTAGTTTCAAGAAGTCACCTGCTCTTCCCAGGGGTTTCAGACAATAAAAAGATTCATGCACACTTCCATGTCAGACACCATTTTGTCAGACTGCCCCTCTGCTGCCATCTGTCACACAGCAACAGAACATAATGGAATACTGTCAGGAAGTACCTCTACGGCCATATCACGAAAATCTGCCTCTGATGTTGTATGCTAACAATAAAATAGAACGCATTACTTTTGGAAAAACCCTCATAGCTACATTTCTCTTTCTAATTAATATTTGAAGTGTAGGATACTTTCCTTTTTTTTCCCCCAGTGATCAAAAAACTTCAATATTTCCAACCTTTTCTGTCAGCACATTATAACTGTTTTTCTGTTCTTTTAAGGAATCCACGTAACTGCAAGCTGTCTGGCAGCAAACTATGAAATTTTGCAATATCAGCTCACTAACAGAGTATGGAGAATTGCTAGAAACATTCAGTCTTTCTTCTGCTATTAGAGTAAGCTCATGAATAGTATTTATGAGTCTCCCTTCCAAAACTTAAAAGATACCAACCTAACGCTGTTAAAAAGCGGACCATAAACAGACATATATACACACAAGTACTTTTGTGTTATCAATGCATATATATTGTCCATAGCTATTCAGTTTGCCACTAAACTCGCTAGTAAGTCAATGGTAACTCTAGGGTTAGGTTGTTCATTTACATGAACAGCTAACTTATTACCACGTACAGCTAACCAGATACAACTGTTAACACATCCCGTGTCTAGGCAGGACACCAGGGTAGTTGTACCATATCACCAGTTATTTAGACAAAGTTAGACAGGAAATGATCAGCTCATACTTCACCTGGGCTGGCAGCAAAAGTAGTACATGATAACAAATGGAAATTTTCTGACGAATTACTGATTTTGAATTCCTCTGGGAGACAAAACTTCAGCATGTTAAGCAACATCTTATGCTTGACCACAATGACTTCATACACAGACAACATCTAGGTACCCTATTCAGTGAGATCAGATACAAGGAAAGTGCTACAATTAATTTTTCATTTTACATTTTAGTTGAAATACTCTGAACTAGATATTTACACGGGAATTAGGTCCAGATCATCTAGATATATTTAAACACTTATTTATCCCCTTAGTTTCCACAGCTACAAAAAAGTACACAGCAGTATTTATACAAATATCAAACTCATTATCTCACAGCCCTGAGATGAATTACTTGGAGTTATTAAGTACAGGAAAACTCCGAAACTTTGATGATACTATAGAAAAAAGTATTATTTGATGGTAGCTGGTGAAATTCAGTTTTCTAGAAGTTACTCCAAGTTCTGAAGTTAAAAGAAGATGTCTGATACCCAATATATGATAAACAGAGGGATAACTTAAGTATTTCCAATTACTCTCCTTTAGTAGAAGTTACCAGATTCATTTGAAAAAAATTGTACTCTTATTAGAGAAGGTTTATCTATATCCCACTATCAAAAACATACTTAAAGCTGTATTCTGAATATCTACTGCTATAATAAAATCTCATTTTTTGTGATAATTACTGTATTTGTTAAGCAGAAGTTTTTAAGGCATTAGTTATAATACACAGTAACACCAATTCACTCAAACTACAAGCAGAACATTCCAGAATACATCTGACAATAGTTCTTTGAAGTTAAAAGAAGAAAACAACAGAAGAGGACAGGTGAAATTTCAAATATGGATATTGATACAGAGCATTTCTTTACACAAGATATTGCATATACTTAGTTATGCTTATTAAATGAAGATTTGACCATCTACTAACACATACATGGTATACACAGGAACTCTCTGCATTTGTATTTGCTAAGTACAAGAGGAAAGGTCACTGAGAGGAGCATGAAATAGTACCAGGAAGCAAATAACAAATTTTAAGCATTCCTAGAAATGCCACAACATTCTTTATATCTGAAACTCAGTAAAGAAGGGTGTATTATCATTTTTCCATAGAATCATTAAGGCTGGAAAAAAAAAACAATGCCCACTAACCACAGCCCTCAGTGCCATATCTCCGTGGTTCCTGAACACCTCCAGGACAGTGACTTCACACCTCCCCGGGCAGCCTGTGCCAGTGCTCGATCACTCTTTTAGAGAAAAAGTTTTTCCTAATATCCAACCTGAACCTCCCCTGGCGCAGCTTGAAGCCATTACCTTTTAACCTATTGCTGTTATCTGATAGAAGAAGACAACTCCTCACCTTGCCACAACCTCCTTTCAAGGAGCTGCAGAGAGCGATAAGATCTCCTCCGAGCCTCCTCCACTCCAGACTGATCCATCCCACCTTCCTCAACCACACCCCATAAGACTTGTGCCCGAGGCCCTTTACAGCTCATTGCCCTTTTCATGACCTCAGGGCCTCAATGTCTTTCACGTACAGAGGGGCCCAACTCTTAACACAGTACTTAAAGCGTGGCCCTATCCAGGGCCGAGCGCAGAGACTTCGTAGGTTGCACAGAAAAATATCTGACGAGATGCAAGAAGAAATTGCATTTAATCAACGTCCCTATTTATTTTAATTCAGTTCTAGTATTCTTCAAAAGAAAAAGTTAACTCTTCACAGCAGATCAATACTGAGATCACATGTATATACATGTGAAAGAGAAAACAAAACCCCATCGTTACCTAAGGAAATATTAAAGCATTCAGCAATAGCTATCGTTGAAACACGGATTTTGCTTCACACCATTGTGCAAAATAGTACTAACATTTTTCATTTAAAGTCCACAAAAGTTTTAAAAAGATCGTAACTAAGGCAATACTTTGACCTCCTAAATTTCTCACGATCCAAAGAAACCAAAGTAAAGACTCCCACATCTACTAAGCAAATTCATTCCAGTATTAGCAGTAGGGAGCCAAAGACCCAATTCAGAATGTCAACAAGCCCTCTGTAGCTTTTTTCAAGCTCGAAGCACTTAGCTAGTACTAGAAAAAGACCCCAGGCTCTATCTAGTCTGACAGAACAGGGCGTCATGAACTTGCCTGGACTCTATGCAGCTCCGTCCGTGTTGGCTCACAGATGGAAGAGCATTCACTGCTCCTTGCTCAACAGCTTGTACTTTGCTATGGGAAACAGGTGCACTACATCAGCAGCGTCTGGGGCAAACAGGAGCGAGAGAAGCTCTCTCTCTTCTTATTGGACACAGCTGATTGCCTCGTCGGGCCAGCTGTGATTGAACGTTATGTTACCTTAATCTCATGGCAAGTAACACGTGTGCATACGGTAAGCCTCAAAAACTGTGGTTTTTTTCTTAGCATACACCACCCGGAAAATGAGGAAGAAATGTTTCTACACTCTAACCAGGGGCTCCCAAAAACCCTGTATCTGTTGATTTGCGAATTGTTCAGAATAAAATTAAAAATAAAAATAAAACACAACACTACCCACAGAGAAGTGAGCTGGGAGCTCGCACACTTCATGTTTGTGATCATGAGGTATGTCCTGCCTGCAGACAATAGTAATCACTTGCAAATTTGGGAATGGTTTGTGAAAGCCTATGGATTCACAAACACTTCAACCAGTGATCAGTGGGGAACACTGCCTAATGGTGCTTGAGAGAAGCTGGATCTGCACTTTCTTCCAGAGCTACTGGTGTGATCCTGCTAAACTCAATTAGGATTTCTGACTACATCTCCTAGTTATTTAATTAATCACTTAGCAATGGAAGAAACTTGACTTAGTAAACATAAACATATTTATATTTGCTTAAGCAAGTTGCAGAATGAAAGAAAAAAATTATATAAGCTTGAGGTTGTTTAAAAGTAAATAAAAATGAAATCATGAGCCGTGAGAAAAATGAAGTTCCCCTGGGCTAGGAATTTTGTGGAGTTATTTTTAGCAAAGTGATAGGAGCAATGCTAAGCGACAGGGTCTCAGGGTCTTCACACACGTCTTCATGGTACTGCAGTTTCACCCAGCATAACTATGTCTTTATCACATGCCAGCTTTGTGCTCAGAGAGTGCATTGAAATGCTAAACTCTGCGCTGCAATATCTCCGCTTTTATAATTAATCCAAGTCTATGAAAAGCAGTCTGATAATAAAACTAAGTCAGACTGTTACAACACCAACATGATGTTGAAGATATCTAGCAAAGCTATTAAAAAAGTGTACTTATAAAAACACTAAGACAGCATTATTTTGTAGGATAAGTACCTTTGAATAAATTTAGCTGGCAATCCTGCACAGAGACTCTGAGCTGCAGATTCACCAGTAGCGGGGAAGAGAAGAAAGAGCTTTTTGATCTTGTATTTATAGAAGAAAAAAATCTTAATTTGGTGTCCTTTCCTCCAGAGAGGACAGTACAGGCAAGCTAAAAATGAGAGCAAATACTTCAGAGTTATTACATTTCAGGAAATGTCATCTGCCAATCTGACTATGCCCATGTTGCTGTAATCACAGAAAGCGGACTTAAAGCACTCACACTCATCCGACACCTTTGTTGTATGTACCCCATCAACAGTGCTGATCAAAGCAATTAGAAAAATCTCAGCTTTTGATGTGTCCTGCCCATGCCTGATCCATCCAAAATAGAAAGATTAAAGAAGTTGAAGCCCTTGCCAAAGTATAAGAGTTTAGCCCATAGCTCATATTACACAAAGACAGCAAAGATGATGGACAACCAACTTCTGGGAGGATCTTGATGTGCACTTACTTAACTAGCAGTGAGAGCATAACTTAGCACTTGGGTAATAAAACACATCAGACTCCAGAGGTATCAAGACTCTCAACTTTCAATTTTCCAGACATTCTGGAGATTTGCAATTTTAGAGTCCCAGAAAGAAATATCTTATTGAAATTATGCTACAGATAATATAGTTCCAATTATGTAAACAGGAAAGGCAATTTGCAATCTGAAGGTTTAATTAAACTCCTAGCAGTGATGATTTCTACTGATTAATTCTGCGTTGTTTGAGAAAGCTTTCCATCTTGTTTGTTTTAAAATGAGCATAATTAGCTTTATTATATTTATCTTTAGTTCTTTTGTTATGAGAAATTCAAGCACCAAAGCCTGCTCTCAGATTTCCTCAGCTCAGCAAGAACTGATAATAGGAAGCACCTCTACCACATCCACCTAGCTTGTGTTTCTGCTGTTCGGAATGTGCACTATCAAACAGCATGTCAGCATCCTGTTGACTGGTCTAGAGTGCAAGTACAGTGATATGCCTTTCAGTGACATCAGGTATTAGATTTGAGAGAAGCAGAAAATCAGTTGCTTTAAGGCAATCTGTTTTACCTTTGGATATGACAATATTCTACATAGTGACAGAGTGTTCGTAATCCTTTGTCCATTGAGCTCTTGGCCTTACCCATTTTACCTTTATAATAAAATTAAACTAACTACTGTTAAAGGAAAGCCAAGCATCGTGCAGCAGAGAAGGCACAGAGTCTTCTTATATATCTGTTTTACTGACTGTCCTACAAAGAATGATGGCTTGTTTTGAGGATTTGTATTATATGGGTATTATTTCTCCTGAGAAAATATTTATTTACATACAAAAAAAGTAAAAGACCTAACAGCATGCAGTAACAAATAAATAGAATATTTTTTCCTTCCAGAAATGAGAGGAAGATAATTTGTAGAAAATGGTGTTTCAGAGGGTCCAGAGCCAAATGATTTCCTGGAGCACCTCTCATATGAAGTACCCCTTTGTCAGGACTCAGTCTAGCACCTGCCATGCTGTAGCTTCATCTCTCCTTAACCTGCAGAAACTCTTCAGAGCTTGGGATCCATCCCAACCATACACAGCCAAGTATGTTTATGACAGCCTGAAGTCTACAGCCAGCAGAGGTGAAGTGAAAGCCAACACCATCATAGCGTTGTAGACAGGTGGCCACAGCGCACTGCCTGGTGGTACACATCGCCATGTGATTGCAGCCATCAATACGAGCATGGGACACTCCCAGAACTCACAACTGGAGTAGAACCACTTCAGCCGCTGCTATAATCTCTCCTCAAAGGTCTTGGTGGGGAATCCAAACACCTCCTCTGAGGCTGGAAGGCTGCACTGAGTGGGCAGCAAGAGATACTACTGAGAGCTTTCGAATCAGCTTCTTTGAGTCTTATCACGATTTTTGCAGTCTGAGACTACAGGCTTTGCATTATGTTTTGTCACAAAAAAACAGAAAATACAGGGATTTCTAATCTGATTTCCTGGTTAGGCATAGCATACTGGAAAGATACATTTTCCTTTGGCTTATTTATTCATTTTCCTTTCAGTGCAACCTAAACCTTTCCTTCCTGTTGAGAGCAACAGCTGCAGCCCATGACATGGACTTGCCAAGCCTGAATGACTGTAAAATATCATTTACCTTGGAGCAAGATAGTATCAAAGAAACAACCACATGGGCCTGATTATGAATTCATTACATGGCTCTGCTTAAGAGGAGGAGAAGTTGCAGTTATCACCAGGTCTCTCTTCTGAGCTGCCACCTGAAAGGGCTGTCATATTTGAAAACATTACTGAGACAAAAAGGTAATTTTTGTTTCTTTGCTTAGAAAAACATTCTCAGCTTTCAAAGGTTGGAGATGATACAGAAGTGTTCACCAGAGTAGAAAACAGATACTTCTATAGGTTAATGGTGATGTGATGGCCACAGAAGAACAGGTAATTGGCTGACACACTTCCCAGCATCCCTACATTGCCCTACAGATCTGGTAGACCCTGTATGAGTGCCATAGCCTTTGGATTAAAAAATGCTTTCAGCTATCTCTGTGCTACCTCCATCCTTTTGACTTTTAGGTGAGCTTTCTTGATGGAAGCAAACTTTGAAGTTCAGGAGTGAGTTCAGATGAGCTGGAAAACAATGATTTACCACATATTTTGTTCCACTCCAGTCTTTCTCTCTAGGTCCATTTGATTCCTCCTGTCCCCCAAGGGTGGATGATGGTAGGTCGGGGAAGGCAGAGACCGCTGGGTTGCTCTTTGCTTCCTGCCCTGGTCTCAGGCTCCTCAGGAAGTGCGCTGGGCTGTCGTGCTCACTTCCCTTTTCAGCCTCACGTATTTCCCATTAATGATGAGTGGGAAAGGTCAAGGAGGGTCTCTTTAATTGTTTGCTTTAGGGCAAGAAACAGCCTTGGGAAATGGGTCTCAGGCTTCCTGATTTCCTGAGATTTCAAGTCTATTCAATAAGCAACAACAACAACAACAACAACAAAATCTTAAGAAAAGTGAAAAAAATAAAGGTATTAAAGGGGATGTTACCATATGGGCTTGGTTCTACCAGAGTCTCATTATGCAAGCTTCAGCAATTATCTTCCAGTGATTTTGGTGGTAGAAGAGTAGCCTGAACAAGAACAAAGACAGATAAAGGAAACATTGCATAGATGTGTGGGGTTAAGCAGCAGAAGATACTGAGGCTCAGTTTACGGCAGCTCAGGTGTAGTGAAATTTTAAGTATCCCATCACGAAGTGTCTAAGAAATGCTTTGACCACTGTTAATAACATAATGAAGGCAGGAGTGTTTTCCATCCTTCAGTTCAGCTACAATGGCTGAGAACTCTTTCCATCAGGAGTTCAGAAAATATTAAGGGATTTGGATAATTAAGGACTTAAATGTAGTAAATTTGCATAACAACATTTCTCATGCCCCAGGACAGAAAGACTTAATTTTACCTGTGCACATTGTGCTTCACATACAGAAGAAACATGCCTTTCGATATTTCCATAGAGAAGCTATCTGGTGTAAATCAGTTTTGTGAGTTGAAACCAGTGTAACAATGTCAGGAGTTTTTGGCTGTTATCTTTCCCTCTTTGTTTTGTGCCTCGCTTTGTTGCGTCTATCACTGAATGTTCCAGAGCTCTCTACAACGAGCTTGGAAAGTGCTGACCCAAGTCGCTTACTGTATTTGTGCTCACAAACAAGCTGCTATTTGGCTTTGGCATGTAAATAAGTCACTGGTCTTTCCATCTTATAGCTGCTAAATAAATGCTATGAACCAAGTCCACAGCAATGATTTCTCGCAGGAGGTCACTGAGATGATTTCACAGAAATATCCTGCAACAATTTTACAAAACAGGATGAGTCTTAGCCTGAATTTCATGACTCTGTTTTTTTCCATTTCCATTCCAAAGGGTACTGTGTTTTTGCTGTCACAGACAGGCAGTTAATTCATCCTGACTCACAGAGACTAGGAAAACGAAAACTTCACCCACTCTTCATACTATCTAAGACAGATGTGTTATAAAGGACTTGTATTTTGGTAGGACCTAGAAGTCCCAGCTCATGTTGTTCACTGTATATGCACACTTACTGTAACTGCAGTATGCAGTAATAGTGAATGTGCATATACAGTGGATGCACCATAGCACAGAAATAGCTAATGGTAGCAATATAAACAAGGGAGCTGGCAGCCTAGTCCAGGCCGAAAAACTTGCTACAGAGTAGGAGTAATCAACCCATGCAGACCAATGAACATGTTCTATTTATAAAGAACACTTACCTGTGGATTAAAATACAAATACCAACACTAGAAGGAAAAAAACGTCATCTTTTTTTCTGCAGATGACAAACTGATTCAGAGATGAAGTGCATTGCCCAAGATGCCACAAGAATCTTGTGTTAGAGCCAAGACTGGAGTTACCCACGTGTCAGCCTGTGTCTCAGCCACAGGTTATTCCTCACTCCGAATGCAGTTCAGATTCACGCTCTACGCAGATGCAACCCCTCTGACCCAGTAAATGCCATTCTCAACTTTCACCCATTAAAAGGACAGAATCAGACTGTGAGTGTAAGGATGCTGCTGGGCAATAAAAATTGGAAGCTCTGATCTTGATCTCACCCAGCGATGACGGGCATTTTTGGAGGGGACTCACACCACAGTGAGTTTTGCACTTAAATAATATCAGTAGGGGCTCGGGAGGTGAATCTAATAGGTGCGCCTGAATTTGGCTGAGAATGTAAAGAGCATTTTCTTTCCACTGGTTGCTGGCTAGTAAAAGCAAAGGGATGGAATACTTCCAACTTGCAAAACTTGAATACAGTTACTGCTATCTGCAAATGTGTGCCCCTCCCCGCTCATGTGAGCTACACAGGCAAAAGAGAATGACACATGTGCTGTTTCCTTTTCCAGTTGTAAAGGGGTCAGGAGCCAGGAAAGGAGAGCCTGAACAAGAGCTGCATTTTCCTGGGCTCTTCCAGCTGTTCTGCTCAATCCCGCCGCCGGTTCTGAGCAGGGAAGAGAGGCTGTCAACACAAATAAGGCATTTTTCAAAGGCGTAAATTATGAGTTACCAAAACAATACGACATCTCAACCACGTGAGTACCCTTATCCCCCCTCCTTGCAGTAAGAGTGGGTTTACCAGTCTGCCGCTTAAGGAAAGGATTGTCAAATGTGTTTCATGTGAAAGGGAAAAAGAAAAAAAAAAGAATGCCTGAGACTCATCCTGAAGGAAAAAAGTTGCGATGAAACTGTTTTCCTTTTTAATTATTTGTGTGTGCGTGCATGCATGTGTGTGAAGAACTGAAACGGCTCTGCAGACTCCAACTCCTGAATAGGACCAAGCAAAGTCAGTAATGTTTCCATCTAAACCCTGGTTTAAGAAAGTTAAAATGTTTTTCCCTCCCCACCCCACCTCCAGGAATGAAAATATAGAGCATTTTGAAAGCTTCCTGATGCTTTTCTAAGCTATTAATGGTGCTGCCCAACTTCTGTTTAGAGTCCCAGGCTGTCTGCGTGTAACATGAGACGCAAAGCCACAAACGGACCGTCTATATTTAAAGTCACAATGTGTTTCTGCTTTGGAAATGTAGAAACGTGGGCTTAAGGACAAGCAAGTTCGCTTCTCAGCAAGGGAGGGTACAGGAGGGCAAGTCCTCTGCTGGCATAACTCCGCATATTTTAGTGAACTTGGAAAGAGAATTTGGCCTGAACAGTCAAGTGAACACAGATGCTTAACGGCAGCATGCCTGCATTCCTTTTGGGTTAGCATAAAAAAAGAAAGCGGAAGAGAAGGGGATAGATTCTGGTCTGATAAACTGAGGAAAGTTTTCAGCGCTGCAACAGCAGGATGTGACCCTCTCCTTCACGATTTTGGTATAATCTTTCCTGTTTTAATATGAGGCAATAATTTTGTAATATTTTTAATGAACGAACTACCAATAGCAGAATTGTTTATCGTTCTGTGGTATCAGTAATGAAGACAAAATATACAGACAGGATTGCTGGGAGCTGCTGGAAATCTGGGCTGTGCTGTCAGAATATTTGGTCTGTATGGAGGCTAATGGCAGTGGTGCTTCCTGAGCTTTGAATGGGACAGGCTGATCCAGCAGAAACAGCACAGCGAGCAGTAGCTCTGGAATCCCAGGCAGCAATTTCTGTTTACCCTTTATTCCTTTTTGCAAGTTCCAACCAACTCCAAAGATTAGATGATAGCTTTATCTTATATGTTATTCTATATTATTCAGCAGTTTAGGAGATAATGACTTGTTTACTATTGTTTCTGTTACCATTTGTTTTCCATTTCAGACAGGAAAGAAACAGGCAGGCTAATTCAGGATTCTGAGAGTTTGGGTTTACAAAAGCTTGAATAAATGACTTCCATTAGTGCTCTCAATACACATGCAGGAGAGTGGTAGTGACTCAGTGAGGCTCATTTTGCTCCTTGTGCAGTATCACCAAGGGTCCAGACCCAACTTTTCATCTCTAGTGACAGACTTGGACAGGTGACAAGCCAAGGCCAGTTCAAAACACCAAATAAGTGGTTTCCAATCTAGCTAGAATAAGAATTCAGCCTGAAAAAAAAAAAAAAAGACTCTCTATTCTTTACTTGCCCTCATAATTTCTCTTACTGATTCAGACAGAACGTATCTTATTTCACTTTGTGTCCCTCTGGTTATTGTTTTTGGTGGTTTTTTTTGTTTTGTTTACCTGTTTATTTTTTAATTACATGGATCAAATGACAGAGAAAGAATAAAATTAAAGAGAAGTCTGTAACATACGCTGGTACAGTAAAACCAGGGCATTATCTGTATAATGGCTGAAGTTTTGGGGGTCAGGCCTGGGGACAAAGGTCTTATTTGTTAGTAAAATTTCAGTAATTTTTGTAAGTTACAAGGCATCAAAAGGCTGGTGTACTACCAGGAGCAGCACAGTATGGACGGCAGATGTTTACCAGAAAGGCAGAGTATTTGGGAAAACACATTCCCTTCAGAACTATAGTGAAAATCTTTGAAATGGGTGTGAAAATGTATAAAGACTCACCAAAACCCTTTGACTAGACTGAATATATTAATTACTACTGACTATATTAATTTTTACTGGGTACTTGCAGGTGAGACTGCAGAGCAGCTGCCTACTGATGTAAATTAAGGAAGGTTAATTTACCTAATTGCTTGTGTTCTTTGGTTATCAACTTGTGTTCACTTGCAGCTGATAAGGGATTTTTATTAATTCTATAAGTACAGTATAATCCTACCAATCCAGGTGGGAGCAGACTGCTGTTTCAGATTTAAACTGTTCACCTCTGCAAAGTCAGCAAATGTATTCTGCTTCTCAATGGGGGTGCCATACCTTATAATGTCAGGGAGCAGTGCCTGGCTCCGATATCCCATCACTCTCAGTGGGGCCTCTGCATACTCAATGGAGAGTTGGGTGAGCCAGTAGTTCAGCCTGCTGATGTTAGGCAGTGTGTAAAATATTTACTCCATCATTCCTCTGTAACGGACATTTGCATGTGGCTAGAATCCAGGAATACCTAAGGAAAGAAGTCTGCTAACAAAGCCAAAAATGGAGATGGGACCTCAAATCCATCGGCTTGGATTCAATACAATATTGTGCTGTGAATGTATCTCCATTTTCTTTCTTCTTCTTTTTCATGTCATTATTGTTGTTATTTTTATTAAGACCTAGCTTCACTAAAGAGATGTGAACTTCCCAACTTTCAAATACATAATTTCTAAGTATATCACCTTATAGTGACATATTTGCTTCTTCCAAACTCAGCTCAGATGCACAGGAAGTAACTGTCACAGGCCTAACTTATTACAAAATTGGAAGAATTCCACAAGTTGGGCAATCTCTACTCCAACTGCAGTTTTTGCCCTCTTCCTGTTGGACTGCAGTGACTCAGTTCTGAGGCAATGAGCAACTCGCATGAGGTGAAGTACTCACGTAAACCAGCATCACTGGGTCGAAAGTGCAGTCTGGAGAGGCAGTGAGCTATGCAAAGCCACTGCTGGGGTTCAAAGGTGTCCCTCCCCGCATAAAAGGTGATCAGAGAAGGCAAGTCTGAATCTCAAGGGCTGTAAAGTGGTCCTTTGAATGTTCCTGGAGCAACACTAGTACTTTCACATGTGGCCTGTGGAAAGCTCAAATGGTCTTTTAGCCTTTTAACCACACTGTTCACTGCTTTGGAGGCAGATTTGATTTCATCAGCCTCAATCACTTGCCCGTGACAGTAACTAACAAACAAAAAATAGGGGATACTGATTACAAAAACACTGGTCTTCACTCATAAATCTGTGAGTATTTATAAATGAGGAAACCTGTAGATTATAATAACCTCCCATTTTTAGCACAGAAGGCTCAAAATGTGTGCCACAAAGCATTTACGTAAATTGAAAGCCTCTGCCTGTATATTTGTCTTCCACCACTGTGCATATGAATTAGAAAATTTGGCTTTATACTCCAGGGCTTCTCCTCAGCAGCCTCAATGCCTGAGATGGGGATGTGAAAGTCTGCAAATTGGAAGGCTCAGAACGCACCTGAAATTTCAGTAATTAACAGCAGAGATGCTGGCGAATTGCTAAACTGGGTCAGAGGACAGATGTCCATCAAGATAGGAGCTTGCTTTTATAAAAGTTTTCAGCAATTCTGAGATCTGCTCCTCACAAAATAAAAAATAAAAATGGAGAAATTTTCCAACCAACAGTTTGCACAATAGGTGTTAAAGATTCAGCTTTGGCTGTTTGTGTTTAAGCCTATTACTAACACAGAATTGTGCCGTGTCTGCATCTCATTGCTGATACTGCTGCACCTTTCTTTCGAGGCTCTTGTGGAACATACGCTGTACCCATCACTGTTCAAATGACTGAGTCCAATCAGCAAAGCCTTTTGTAAAACAGGCTTTGGGGACTGCATTCTCTAATGAAAGTCTGTTTGTGTGTCTGCTCTGCAGAGTGCCTGTCTCTATTGTTGAGGAGGGATTAGTATTCCTATAGCATAGAGAAATTTAAGCCAACTGAGAGATCTGATTGTGCGAGGTGCTGTGCAGACACCCTTTCCCCAAAAAGCTGGTAGACTACATAGAGATTTTACAGGTAGTACAAAAATGACTGCTTTCCCTGGCTAGTCTTGGCTATGGAAAGTCACTGATAACAGGTAGGAGACAGGAACGAGAACAGATTCCAGCAGATCCACTGAGCAACAGCTCTTTGCTTCCTACTCTGTAATTATGTAATACATGCTTGGGAAAAAGATGCAGCCTAGAAGTCATTTAGCAACTGGTACAGTTATTTTGTGGAACCTTATCCATGGCAGTGGGGTTGGAACTGGATGATCTTCAAGGTCCCTTCCAACCTAAGCTGTCCTATGAATCTACAGTTCTATGAAATACAGTGCTTACCACAAGGGGGATCTTTGTTGTTTTGTTGTGAAGAGTTTTTCAGTTTGATTTGTTTTGTGGGGGAGGAATTCGGTCTTTTTTTTCGCTTCACATCTGAGTTGTGATAGGAAATGCATGAAAAACTGGGGTCAGCACAACACTGCAGTGACAAAGGTACCTGAACACCTTAGCTGAGCAGGTACTTGGGCAGCACACAGACCATGCTTTAAACTTATTTCTGAAAGACTTCAGTTCCTAAGTCAAATGAATTTGACAGTTACCCAAGTAATGAGTTCCTGAGAAATCCACCAGCTGCAGAGCATTCTGTAAAACTGCTCTGAGAAAGAATAAGAGTGGGTTTGCTAGCAAGTTATGAGCACAAATAGAGAAAAGGACTGTTTTCTCTGCATAATTTATTTGTAACTCATAACTCAACTATATCAAGCAACGGTCATGCAGCATGGTAACAGGCATGTAGCTCGTAATTTGTAGCTGAAATCAGATCCACGCTCCTCAATTTCTCCAAGGGTCAGCATGATTTAATTCACACCAGACTCTTCTCTCTCTAGTGTTAGCAAAGAAGTCAAATGCACTGTCTTTGCTCTGCTGCTCTCTCGTTGCAGATGTACCTTGCACGTATAGTTTCACCAAGGAGACATCTGGCTAAGTGATTTCCCTCTTAATTAATCTTCTCATCTGCAAAGGAGACCGCTTTCTCATATCTGCTTCTCTTCTAACATATGTTTCACTGCAGGATTCTTTCTGATGAAGCAGAAAACTTTACTGAAAATCTCAACGGGTTAAACTTGTTCTGCTGCATTTGTTCTTCTGCTCCTTCCCTTTCCTTCTCCTTTTCCATCCTTGAAAAAAAATTCAGTTATTTCATGAGGGTCTACCTCTTTCTTCTTCAGATAAGCCCTGAAATGGAGTTAAGGTTTTTATCAGTAAGTTGCAGGGGGGCTTTGGAACACACCCTCTGACAGCTTCATGTTATCATGAGTGATAAATTCCTATTTTCCTGGGGACTGCATGTTTAAAATGTCTACTTTGAGGAGGCAGTCCACATTACAAATGTAGAGCATGTGTGAAAAGCATATAGCTCAGCACAATCAAACATCAAGCCTTTATGTATGTGCAGGTGTTTAGATTTGGAAAGACACACTGTTTCAGCAACAGCAAAACTGCAAAGTGGATTTGAATTCTTTTTATACAGATATATATATCATACACACAGTGTATGCATATACAAAGTTTACATCTGTGTGCAGACTTAGACTTACTTATGTACAGACACCCCTTTTCAGTATTTATGCACCTTTTCACTGATCAGACTTATGGGTACGGAGAGGTTTATTTCCCTGACTGCATCTCCATTCACAGACCAACACCCACAAGCTTATCTTTTCCTTTTTATATGAAAGACACCTCCAAAAGCAGCAGAAAAATGACCAGATTTTTGAAGGCTTGGCAGAGGCATAAACTCAACAATGAGGAAGAAGGCAAGAAAGAGGTTTAGGCTATATATAAAAAGTTGGAAAATATTTTTAAAAATCCTTTTTGTACGATACAGTAAAGCATCAGAGAAGCAGCTTTATTCAAACTCTCTCTTGTAGACACCAGATTCAGCTGTCTCTCTGCTGTTTATACAGCCACAGCCTATCAGCTCACAAAGGTGCTGACACTGAATCACTCCATATCTTGAATTTAGGCATCAGAGCATTTGCTTAAATCTATCTTGGACACCAGTGCAAGACTCATGTCTCCATAAGCAAAAATCTAGAGGAAAGCAATGGTAATGACTTAAGAAATAAGGAGAAGTACATTTTCCATATGAGAGTAAAAGGGGAGAATCCAGACTAGGAAAGTCCAAATATGAAATGTTCTTGGATAAAGAAATGTATGAATTTAAACCTCAAGCACTTACAGCTTTTCCTGGGGTAGCGTTCCTCTAGCAGCTCCTTTGTACTGAGAGAATTCAGTAGTTACAATTCCAGGAAACATTTCCAGAAAGAAATTTTCGATCGTTTTAGCATATTCATGCTGAAATGCAAATAATTATTTACAGAAACATTAACTTCCTCTGGAAACAGAACATTTATTCAAAAATCACTTAAATTGCATTCTGTATTTCTGTGTCTACCTCAAACTATTATGGGACAAATGAATTTATACTGGAACAGATATCACAAATTGTTTCTTCAGATTGACTTGATACCTCTGTGCAGTAAGCATTTATTCTCTCTATGAAACAACAACCAAGAAAAGCCTTGTTTTCTTTGAAAAAAGAAACATCCTGTTAACCTGAAAACAAGGTGCTTCTCATCTCTTAATTGGACATTTCAATCACCTAATAAAGGATGAAAAACAGGTGCTGATGGCCAGCTTTAATTAAACCAGATAATTGATAGGTTAAGCAAATAGTTCAGAAATCACTTAACCACAGTTATTAAAGAGCTTCATGTATGAAAAGCAGAGAGAAAAAATATTTCTAGTGGATTAAGGAGAGTTAGCGTGAAAATGTCATCCTTGAATTCAGGATATTTGGGCAACTTTTCAAAAATTCTCAATTAACTTCAAAATGATACTATTTTTATATTTCTTTTCTATATTCTGAGATCTATACGAATATATTTCTGAATTCAGTTTTGCTTCAATTTTGAAGCTTTACTTAATGCATGTTAGAACTAGAAATTTACCGGTTTATTACAAAATCACATTTTCAGTTGAGACTATTATTTCCTGAAACTTTAAAGAAGTCCTTATATAACCAGAATTTGTAATCTAGCAGAGATTGTCCTTCTAATTATATGATAGTTCGTTCCAGTGTCATGAGCACAGTCCTTCTGCTGAACAGTACAGGGAGCAGAAAATTAGATTCTTGGTGTATATTTATGCAAGGATGCTCTCAGAGAGTGGACCAGTCTCTGACTGTTATCTTTCCCTCATAGCTACCCTCACAGATTGTCTAGTTCAGATATCCTCTACATCTCCTAGTCCTTCACGCTTGTCCCTTTCTCAGCCTACAGGTAAGGGCTCATATCTCAGAAAAGGAGAGACAGTCAGGTCCCAGTTATTAAACATGATTTCCTTGCTTCTTTCAAGGATGTTCCACAGTCCCAGCAGTGGGAAGGAAGAAAGCACAGGCAAGGAAGACATAAATCTTCCTTTGTCAGGCAATGTGCTGAGGCAGCGTTTCCTTTGGGAGTTGCCCCCTCTTCCACCATCATCCCTTTTCTCCATTGGTTTCTCTTTGCTCTCCCATCTCCACAACTTGCTATGAAACAGTATCTCTCTGCCTCCAGATCTTTCCTGTCATCACATAGGAATTTTCATTTAGAACCTGGGACATGTTTTTTACATCCTGGATCCCATGATCGAGAGAGTTTGTTATTGTCTGTCTCCCTTCAATGTCCATAATAACATCCGTGGACTTCAATTTTGGGAGTCTCTGTTCCACAAAGATCCAGTTTTCCCTCACTGAACACACTGGGATATATTTCTATATTAAGGAAGGCTGTACTATCAGTAACTAATAGCAATTAAACCCTTGGTGGAAACAGGGGGATGTCCACAGGAATAGTCTGCAGAAAAACCTGCATAAAGCATTGAGCAGAGCAGACCAGAAAACAAAACTGCCGTTCAGAGCCATGATTCTGTTCCTGCTTCCTCTTTGCTTTACAAAAAGAGGAACTCAGAGCTGTCTTGTTCTTTTTCCAAATCTCTTCGAAAGTTTCAATTTTTTTTTCAAAATGAGGGATTCTTTGCATTCCTGGCTGTGTTTCCTGTCATTCATACCACTCCTGCACTAGCCATGGAGAAAAGTGGAGTGAATGTCTTCTGCTAACATCAGCATGGCAACACCAGCATGTCTAGAGAGAACAGCACAAGGTCAGGGAGAAAAAGGATGATCTGTAGCTTGCTCTTTTGCAGGCTTTGATCTCCTAATGGAAAGGGACCAATTCAAATGAAACCTTGTTGGTTGCCTTTGATGTTTTCCCCATTCCCAGTCAGAGGTGATTTCTCCTCCATGGCTAGAGCTCAAGCAGTAGCTAGATTTAGGGCTATAGATTACTCCTTAAACCAACCCAATTCCAAATGGCAGTCATACATGGTGGCTTCATGTGGTGAGACAGGAAAGATGAGCTTGCAAAGCCCTCAGAAAGCAGCTGGTTTGCTCATAGCCTGATCTAGACAAATCTTTTCTCTATTTCCAGCTCTCTAGTCAATGTCTCCTTCCTAATCATATTAATAGCAGCTCTTACCATCTTTTCCCTTCACATCCTTCCCATTCTTTCTTGATAAAACACAACATTTTCTTTTTGCTTCGTTTAGTCTGTAAATAATAATTCATCTCTCCTTCTATCTACTTTGTAAACAAAAATCACCAAAGAATTACTTGCCATGTCAGCGCCCTCAACAAGAGGAGCTGAACACATCCATCTTCCATGGGAAGATGGGATTAATCTTCATGGATGGGTCTTCCCTCATTACGTTGCTCATTCTGGACGGAGATGGAGGCCTCCTGAAATATGAAGATAAAATGCAAAAAACAACCTTAGGAATGACATCAACTGGCGAAGCATATCAAGTTGGAAGGACCTTAGGGTTTTCTCCTTGAAAATAATTTCCCCCTAAATATATTCATTTATATCCTATGAGATAGTCTCTAGTCAGTGGAGATCAAAGCAAACTGGAAATCCAGCAGAGTTCTCAAGTGCATTACAGGTAGCATGTTTCAAAGCCTTCTGACTGAACATTTAAGCACCATGGAAGAAGAGAGGTAGCAGGTGGTAATACATGTAAACACGATTGTTCTAATCTTTATACTTTTCAACTTGTCAAAGCTAACTTTCCAGCACAATATATGACAAAGAGCAAAAATAAGGGATGCTGTATGCACATGCATACACACATGGGAGAGCATAAAATGCAAGGTCACCATACAGCTCTGGATTTTCTTTCTGACACACTTCTGATCTTGTAAATCATTCACAGAAATGAGGACATGGATTTATCAGACTTATGCAGAACCTCGCAAATTCTGTGCATGGAGGTAGTACTGCTTCTGAGACTGAAATACAGCAGTGTCATTCTCTGCAGCCTTAGTTTTTTGGCAAGTTTTACCCAGGTAAAAGATACAAAATTAGTGACATAGTTTAGCAGGCAATACTGGTGGTAGGCGAATTATTGGACTAGATGATCTTAGAGGTCTTTTCCAACTTTAATGAATCTGTGATCATACAAAAATGCCATCCATCACATCTAGTGAACATGCTTCAAATGCAGCTCCATCTACTATCATTACAAATTTCACTGAAGGCAAAATGATTTATCAGTGGTAAATCAGAGTTACTGTGGGAAGCAGAAGTGTAGGCATGTAAAGTGGGGAGCAAATAAAGATAGACAGATTCTGCATGATCCCACCAAAGAATATTTCCTGTTGATACAAGTTCTTTGCACATGAAGAAAAGATGTTTATGGCTCCTGAGTTCATTCTTCCTCTGGGACCCTTTTTACCAAAGAGGAGCAAACCAACTCTCCCACTTTTGGCAGGCAGGAACACAACCAGGGAGATAAATGCTTTTGCATTTCTCTGAACTTTGCTTTTGCTCCTTAGTAAAAGATTTCCCCTTCTGGAAGCCATTAAAATTCGTGAATCTCAGACAAAGATTTTTCTTCCTCCTCCCACATTCTGTGCAAGATGCTTAATGTCTGCATCCTGGGGACATAACTGTGAGCTGGAAGCAGAGCACGAGCCAAGCCTTTCTCCTCTTGCATTACCACTGCTCTTTGCTTTCACTTGGGATGAATGAATCCTTTCATCTCATCTGCATTTGACTCGTGTCAGAAGGTTCATGGAGCAACAACGGGGTGGCAGAGATGGTGAAACAGTTTTAAAAGTGTCATTTCTAAATAAGTCAGGCTCAGCTCTAAGCACAAAGGGAGAAAGCAGGAGCAGGTACAAAAGTTTGACACAATTTTAAGATGAAATGCAGCATAAAACAGTGGACTTTACCCCCTTCACGACTTGCACTTCCTTTAAGGAAATGGTTATGTCTTTGCTCCCAGCTGTTCTGAGCCTTCTCCAGGCAGGAAGAATATGTGTTCTCCAGGGGCCAGCAGCAGAGCAGAGGGAGCATGGCTTCCACCTCCCTGCTCTCACTGTTCTGTTCTTAAGTGATCCTGAAGCACTGGGGAGATCTCCCTCCCTTCCAAGCATGATGCAGCTCACATACGACTCCAGCAGCTGGTGGAAGTGGCCAGAGGGGGAAATACAAGCTATTCCCTTTGGAGGCCTCGGTGCCTATTTTTGTCAGGTATGAAATGGCAGTCACTGGGGGAGGGGAAGTAAATGTCCCGTGATTAAAGATTGCGTCTATCATTTCTTCCCCTGAGAGGGGTGTATTTTCCTCATTGGATGAGAAATTGGAAAATCGAATAAGTGTTGTTTTCTACCTAAATGATTTCCTTCAAGATAACTACTGAGAAGAAGCTCTCAGACCCTAAGGGATGTAACCTCCTGTTCATGCACACAGCAAGGTCCAGGGCTTGTGAGTGGCTGAAGGAAGTCTGCCATGCAAATATGAATAGATGCTAGTGTCCAGCTTAGTAAATGATTGTGCTTGCTGCTCTGTGGCATATTAAGGTAGCAGCTTGTTATCTGTGGGCAAAAGCATCCCTTTTCCCTAAAAGGATAGGTGTATCTTCTCCCTCACACTGGACATAACTCTGGGTAGAGGGGAGATATAAAAAGAAATGCAAAATCAGCACAAAGATATGGCACCACAAAATCTCTTCAGACTCCCAGAGCACACTTCTCTGTCTTTTCTGTTCCCCATCCTTGTTGGAATATTTCTTATCTACCTTCTAGTTAATAGGTCTTGGTAACAATTTTTCACATCCCTTTATTGCCATTGCACAATGAAGCCACGCTGTGGTCTTACCAGACCTGCTTGTGTTTCCCAGGGCTCTCCCCAGCTGGCTGTCTTAAACACCAGCATTTAGAAAAGGAGAACTTCTTTCCCAAGGACACCATCACCTCTGTTAAAGTATCCAGGAAAAGTGGTTGCCAAGATCAGTTTGATCCTGATGGCACTGAGCTTTCTCACCTAATCAGACCTTAAATGCTTTTACAGCTCTGCCCATGAATGTGCTGTAAGAAGCACAGAGCTGATGGGCCATCTTCCCTGTTAGTCATCTGATGGAAAGTAAAAGCACAGGACAGCCATCTAGGGGGTCTGAAGCACAGGAAATTCTTGAACCTGAATTAGTATTTCAGTGTTTATAGGGGTGTCCAGGGTTACAAAAGCCTTTGCACTTACCAGAGTTTCTGGTATGAAATATTCTACCCTCCTGCTCAAAGCTTGGCAGAATTGAGCCTCACCTCCCCCTCTTCCCTCTCATTGAATGAGCTCTTTTACCTTGTAATAGAAGGAATTCAATCCTGGGAGCTCAGAACTGCTGAAGGCAAGGCTTGTATCAGGGAGCAAGGCATCACCCCACCCTGCCCAACTACCAACCACCAGGAGGGTAACTTGGTGGATGCAGAAACAGTCATTCAGGTCCTGCAGAGGAGAGAATCAAAATTGACAGGCATTGTGAAACTTGGGACTGTTTTATTTACCTCTTTAAGAATTCTGTTCCATCTATACAGAGGAAACCAAAAAATACAAAAGGGATGTGTGCTCTTCTCTTTAATTTGTAATGGATACACACTTCTGACTGAGCCATGCTCTGAAGTACAGCACAGCTCCCCCAGACATAAACTGCAGCTAACACGTATCTCAGGGCGGAACTTGGCTCTTAAACAGTTTAATGGGAGTCTGTTCTGGCTGAACTCTACTGATGACTTCATATTTTCCAGGGCTGTGCTGGTGCTGTTGGCTCACTCTTTTTTTTTGTTTGTTTTCTCTCTCTCTTTATAATAATAGGTGTTTCAGTGGGATAAATTGACCTTCTGATACTATTCCAAAGAACACTTCTTTGGAGAAGATGATAAGTAGTTTGGGGATGTTATAAAAGGACATTGATAAATTTTCAAGCACTTCCATGATTGCTGAGAAGGCAAAGATTTTCAGCCTATAGCATCAACTGGTGAATAAATCCGGGAACTGGTAAAACAGAGAGGATGAGCAGATGCTGCATCTGGTGATCTTAATGCTGGAACACCAGTTTTATTGTGTTTCTAATATTCATAATATGGATTTTTTTAAAGATTTCACCACTGGCCCAATCTTGCAGTTGAAATTTGTGGGAGATCTGCCACTAACTTCAAAGGGACCAGAAGCAGCATCACAGAGCATGCTTTTACAAATCGTACATTGCATGTGTGCAACTTGGTATTTCACTTCGTGCCTTGGAATTATGCCCTGCTTTGCTACAAGTGTAAATGGGACAGGAAGGACTGCTGCTGGTGTTAGCTGCTGATTCAGCTATGGCAGAGCAACATCCCTCCGGGCAGGCAGGCAGGGGGAAGCAGAGCCACAGAGTCTCTATTTATACAGCTGAGAGAGGGCCCTTACTTGTAAATGTTCTTACATAGAAAATGCCATGCCCTCAACTTTCGTCAAGCCACTGTATTTCAAAGGAGTCGCTTGTCTGTGAAAAACTGGAGTCTTCTGTTAAGAGCAATCTAATGAGGAATTACCCAGCTTTTTCCAGCTCTTTTTCCCCTTGTGCTTCTCTTTTAGGGGAACCTGTTCATTTTGAATACAGATTAATAATGTACTTCACTTGCTTGAAAGTGCATTCCTGCCTTCCTCCTCTCTGTCTACACAAAACCCCTTCTTCTTTACAGAATAACTGACACTCAGACCACACACTGACTTTGAATCAGTTTTCCAATAAGTAAATACCCCCTGCCTTTTTCTTTTTGGTGGGCCAGTTTTCTGCTGAATCAGCTTGAATGGAAAAGAGCAGCAAGAATGCACTTTTCAGCTGCAATATAGAAACCATCTCAAATCACCAGCAATTCACCCTCAGCTTTCCTGCATGTACATTCCATATATTTAGGAAAGGATCAGTCCAAGGGCTTTGCAGTAAGCCAAAAATATGGTGATTAGAGAAGTGCCTTAGCAAGCATTTGTTGCTATTGAAAAGTACTAGACCATATTTCTTTGCTTAATGACACACATTAATCCTCCATTGAAATTGCCAGGGCTGTCCAAGCTGAATTTGGCTTTAAAGATTTAAAATATAGTCCAAACTATAAAAATGCAATATTGTGACCAAAAGAGGAGCTGAAAAAAAATCTCAGCACTGTCCCTTTGGCTTTTCCTTTGTTATCTAAACCACCAGAGACATTGCCTATACTCTTTGAATCTGTTGCAAAAAAATGGCAATTTTAATTGATGACCATTATATGAACATCATCCAAGTACTTCCACCCACTGCCACTTCTGTTTTCAGTCCAGTTTGCTAATGAAATGAGTCTTATGAGTTCCTGCTGTCTATCTGTCTGCTTAATCATCTGTTCACCCATCTGTCACTTCTCATCAAGAACTTTTGTATCCACTAACCAGTTTCAACCAGATTCGAAAGAGAAGCAGAAGCCTCAGAGATTATTATGGTCTTCCAAGTTGTATGAAAGTCGTTTGTCAACAGAGAGCCAATCAAGTGATAAGTAACACCAAAATGACTCCTTACTAGAAGATGAACCTAAATAGGATTCTCTTCTATTTTGGAGTGTACTAATATCCAATTTAAGCAAGATAAGTTTTCTTCAGAAAATATGTATGCAAGATAGTAGGCCTAATGCAGAGACATATAACACTGTTCAAGGGTCTACTGGAGAGAGATCTAGCACTGATGACCAGCACATGTCAAAAGCTCTATGAAAAAGCTCTGATTATCTTTAAGAAAGGCTAAGCCCTTGGTGCAGGTTTTGGAAAGCGATGACTGAACAATGCTAACAGAAATAGTTAGGATTTATTTTCCCTAATTATAGTCTCCAGAAACCTGGGCCTCTTACGTAAGCTAGTCTTCTTTGTTAGCTTTCCTAGCTGATGGGAAGAGAAATTCCCACTCCTTCCCCCAGGGTTCATCACACCTCTGCAAAAGCTGAATTGATTCTCCTGCAAGAAGGGATGTCCTCTGTGCAGCACCTGTGAAGGCAGCACAGCTCACATAGACTCCTTTCCAGGGGTCAAATATCTCATCAAACCGGTTATTATCTCTCCACCTACATGCTAATGACTGTTCATTGTCCATTAAGAGAGCAGAACATTATTAATGAATTTCTAATGAATCTCACAACAGTGTAAGTCCCTCAATGAAAAATATTCTGTATATGGCTTCAGTTCAGGCTTCTTATGCTCACCTGTTAATGTCTTCAATATGCTATTTGTCAAAAAATGCTAGACAACTGTCCAAAAACAATAGCCAAGCAAAAATTTTTTCTACCTCTTTTTTTTTCAACAATTATTGCACAATCTGTCCAGAATTTCTCAAATGACTGATAGATACTAAAGAAGTTTTGCTAAAATTGCTCAACTCAATTCAGACAGCTTGGACTGATATATAAATGCTTTTCAGATAATGAAACAGGCCTTTTCTTTTTAAATGAGGCAGATATGCAAAAGAAATCTGCATATTCATTGCAGAATCCTTGGAAAATGGAAGTGTTTTTGCCTGGAGCTATTATTTGCCTTGCAAGTTTCTTAGGTGTTTCAATATGTCTTATTTTCTTTGTTTAATATGTTCAATATTTAAAGCATTTGAAAACTTGTTTCCACTGCAGATATCTCCATTAATAATACTAACCTCATCAGTGTTCCATGAAAGATCTTTGTGTCCCTAAAGAGCATATGCTAAACATCCTGACATTTCTACTTGCAGTGCTTTGCAAACAGTGCCTTAGGTTAGCACTGGTGTAGGAATTGGATGTAGCTGAATACAATTCATACCAAATAAGCAAGGAAATGCAGTACAGACAGCTCTTGTTTCCAAGAATTATCACCTGTAGAACCACTTTGCAGCAAACTATTGGTGGTGAGAATGAAACATAAAGGAAGAAACCTGACCATGTTGGGAAAATTACTATACTTTTCTAAGGAAGGTAGCTAGGCACTAGATTCTTCAAATAGTAAGGATAATATCTTTGTAAATAACTGCAGGCTTTCACCAGGTTCCAGATGATTTCTAGGTCATATGACCTGTAATTTAAGCACAAGGTCAAGCCTTTTCATCTCAAAACTAGAAACAGACATTTAGCAGCCTTAATAAACTGACGGCCACATTTCTTTCCTTTCATGTCTGTGTTTCTTAGAACAAGCTTTCTGCTAGCAGCAGAACCAGGGAAACACTCCTACTTGTGGATTTATGTCCCTGTCCCCTAAATCCCACCACTGCATACAGTGGCTCACTTCCACAGCATCTCAGATTGAGAATGAAAAGTACATTGCCGCAGCTCCTGTTTACCTACATGCATGACCACTGGAAGGCATGTGGTGACTGGTCAACCAGTTGTTGCTAAACAGAGCTTAGAATTGCTGAGTCCTCGCTACCTTTCCTTCAGTGCTGGTCTGACCTGGTCTTCTTTTTCTCTCCAGCCTACAGTTTTCACGGAAATTGAGGTAAAGTGTCTTTGCCCGCCCTTCCTTCAAAAGCTGAATAATGGAGCCAAGATTTCCAAAGGCTATAAGGACAGATAGACAGGCACAAAGCTATATCCCTAGAGAAAGTCAGGGCAAAAATGATACCAAATATATTTGAAGGAAATATTTTAAAAAAACAGTTCTGCTTGTCTTAATTGAGGGGACTAATTTTGGCTAATGTTTGTCTTCAGCCATACCACACCCAGAGAAAGTGTGAGTTTCAGATGTAATCTAAATCTTCAGGAGTTGTCAAGGTTATAAAATCAAGCTCAGCAATGTGAAGAAATATGGAGATTACTTTATACTCTGCTGACACCATCAAATGTCCTGAGAATCAACACAGAGGCTGGTAGACCTGTTAGGTACACATTAAAAAACATCTTGGTAAATTACACACAGTTTAGCGGTCAAACTCTCTTAATACATCATGTAACCACCTACACAAGTGAAGGAATTATCAGTACATCTCCTAAAAGATCTTTTAGCCTCTGACTTTCCACTGAAAGTTTCAAATTTTTGTGCTTATCTTTCTAACATGCAAAATTTAGGTCAGTGCAATGTGTTTTTTCATGGACTGTTTCTCAACTGTTACAAGTAGAGTATCTGTTACAGGTTGTCAGACGGATTTTCACTATATCCATCCTCAGCTACTTTGATTACCTGTGATCATTTGCAACATTTGCAATGGTTAATCAATTAAGCCAGTGACTCCTTTCCATTCAGTGAATTCCTTTGATCTCGGTGAATGAGCAAATGGCTGTTTTGTTTCCATTTGGATTCAGCAAAAATGACTAGAGCTTGAAGTTGTTGACTTTGGAGGAAAGTCAGGCATAAATTATTTGGCAAATTCTCTGGCTATTTAGTGTTTATTTCAAAAGTTTCCTCAAAAACAAATGCTCTCTTCTGATGAGGAATGGGGAGATGGAAGGACACATACTGGAAGACTGTCTGATCATGGACTGTAGTTTCTGGATTGATTCTTACCCCATTTGTCACTCCTTCTTTAATGAAGCAACAACAGATCAATTTATCTTCCCCAGCAAGATGTGCATTTCGAGTGTGAGCCAACTTTCTTGTGGAGGAAAAGTCTGCCCCTTCTAAAGGGGAAAAAGCCATTTAAATGCTCGTACTGGATGTACTGTGCTTAACTGACATTAGAATACGTAGTTGATATTCAACCACTTTAAGCAAAGGAGCCAAATTACTTCTACATCAGACTCTAGTAAGTGCAAGCAAAACTATGTCTATGTACACATACATGTGGCTCAAACTTAAAGGGGTTTTTATTAGTTCTTTCCGGAGATAAACAGGTAAGTTCAACTTAGTTTAAAAAAATCTGTGCTTTGTTTAGATTATGCAGCCCCTTAAACAAATTTCTTAATTTTCAGCCAAAATTTTTATTTCAAAATGTAGATTATCTGTTCAGTTTTAAGAAAATCCTTATCTTTTGCAATTAAAATAATTTCCCATATTTTATGATCACTTTCGCCTTTCTCCTTATCAATAAGGGTATCATAACACTACTTTTTTGATAAAATCTCCATCTCTGATTTTCCCCAAACACCAAGTGAAATTCAGTTTAACAAAAGAAGAAGAAACTATGTCGATGATGCCATTGTCAAAATCAAATGTGAACTGCTAAAACTATGTGGCAATACTAATCTAATTAAACTAATTTAATAATGCCCTTTATTCCTCACTGAATTATATAGTTTGGAAACTTTTGAACAAGCCTTGATTTTAATTGAATAAGACTGGACTTTTCCTTCTCAGAATTAATGACAAAGTACTTAGTTAGCTAGGATAGCAAAGGGATTGGGCATGGTGCATTTTTACATTGTAGATATTTTTATCTGCATTATTTAACTCAAACGTGGCACACAGGCCATTTACTTACCCAAAAGATCATGCGGCTGTTGTATCCCACCATTATTATCATTATAATAATTTAGTATATAAATGGCAGCCAAATTATTCTGTCTCTTGTCCAGATTGACAGATGAGAATCTGTTCCTTAATTCTGAAAGAACAGCCTCGATGTGTTTCATTACCTAATGGGAGATGGTGATGGCCTTTTCAGCAGAATGTGTTAAATTGATGGGCTCAAACTGATGACCCTTTGGGATAAGAGATGCCAGCTCTGGCTGGGCACTACACACTTAGTACAAATATTAAAATAGGTAATTACTTTTTTTTTTTTTAATCTAGGAAAAACTCAGTGTGATGCATCTGATATCATAACACAGGCTAGGGAGTAACTTAAGCAATTAAGTTTTCAGAAGTTTGTTCTCGTTTTACACATGCAGCCACAGAGAACTTCTAACTATAGTTTGTAAATTAAATCAGTATGCTAAGATTAATAGATTAATGATTTTCTCATGAATGCAATGTGTTGGCAAAGCACAAATGTAAGCCAAAGGGCAAGGCGGACATACAACGCTTTCATAAACAAGGGAGACATCAAGACTTCATTAGATTTTCAGTACTAAACGTGTGATAAGTAAAATCTTGCATAGTAATGGCAACAGGCATACTAAGACCTGCCTTCACAGTCAAAAGGAGTGGTCACTGCAGAAGAGCACACAAAGAACAAAAAGTGTCCTTGAGGGAATAAAAGTTAGAATATTTTTTAATATATGTAATATTAAAAGGGATAAAACCGGAAAAATGATTAAGGATTGAACAGTTGCATTAGCTCTCCAGGGGTCTCTATAGATTCAGGAGCTTAAAATATGTTACAGAATCCAATCAAGCAGCGTACTATCGTCTTCAGCAGAAGCAGTGATGAATAGTTTGAAATCCCAACCAAATTCCTTAGATAAAAATGCAGTCACCCTTTAAAATTAATATTGCCTTTTTAAATAAGGCAAGATTTGTATGATATCTTGTATTATGTCAACTGACACACAAAAAAAAATGGAAAAAACCACAGTATAGTAGACTCTTTGTAGGTATTGCTGAGTAAACTGTGTTTTATTAGTCTCAAGTTACAGTTAAAATTCTTTCAAATCAAATCTATGATGTATGAAAGATCAATCAATAAAGATGTAAAATCTTTCAACTCCATTTATATGTAGGCTGAATCATGAACTGGATCTTATTCACTTTGAACATATCTCCTGTTTATCGAAAGTTCACAGATAGTTTGTATGAATATTTAAGACAAAACCATCGAACATCAAGTAGCTGAATTCCCAAGGTACATTTCAGCCTACAGACTGCTTACTCATTGCTTGCTCTGTAGTCAGTATCTGGGGTGGCTCTGTGAAGAATATCCCATGGACACTAAACTCAAGATGGGTTGTTCCTCACCTGTAAGGTGAGCAGCAGTATTTTTCATACAGAGGTAATGTGAGCCTATTAAACAGGAAGAGTTTGCATGCCTAAGAAAGCCCTAAGAAGAGAAGGGCTGCGCTAACAAGCTCAGCTCATCATTCCAGTGGATTGATGATTTCAATTTCAAGTATTTCTTATGCAACAAACATGCATATCAAGAGAGAAAGCGGGCTGATCAAGGAAGCACTTAGAGACCAACTTAAGTGTAACTTAGCAGCCAAGACTTCTGAGATTGTAACCACAAGCAGCCAGCAATGGAGCATCGTGATAAGGGTTGGTTGGCTTAGGTTTCTATGAATCAGAAGCTTAAGCCTGTGGGCAGGAAAATCCTGAAAGGCAGGAGCAGCAGCAGTGCTGCTTCAATAGTTTCAAGTGGCTTTGTAAATTATATTGCAAAAGCAGCTTATCACATGTAGATATCTGTATACTTATTCAGCTTGACTCATCCACTCCAAACTGAACCACAGCTGTAAGGGATTCATTACAATGTAAGTTGTAAGGCTGTAAGTTCAGGCTTTTCTTTATATATTCAGTACTGCAGAGTGGTAAACACTCGTCCAACTTTGAAGCTTTATCATAGGAAATAACAGACACTGAGAAGTTTGAGTTAAGGTATGTTACCCCATCAGGATGTCCTTATGGATTACGCAGCAGAATCAGAATCATAGAATATCCTGAGTTGGAAGGGGCCCACAAGGATCATCAAGTCCAACTGATGTAAAGAAACTGTCACAACTGCCAGGAGAAGTGTATAACAAAATAAGGAGAGTGCTGAACTTCAAACTTTTTCACTGCTGGACTTGTCTTCTTCAAACAAGTGCTCCTCAGCAAAAATCAAATGAGAGCAGTTTGACATAAAAGAAAAATCAAAATTAATAAAAGTCAAGTTTTATTTCAAAATCATGCCTAGAGGAGAAGGTTTAACAAATTCACTGGAATTCACTGGAAAAACCATCACTGGTTACATTAACATGAAAGCTACTTGTACTGGCTTTTCACCTTTGAAGTCCTAAGCCAGAGATATACTCACAGTATTTCAGACTTAGAAAATTTCCTGGGGCTTTCAGAGGCTGCTGCCTTCTTGGCATGATTTGATTGATGAGAATGAGGCAGGTAGCAATTGTTGTTCTACTGCAAAATCTTATCTGTAAGCTTAGGGACAGAACTGGAATTTGATGAATTTCAGGTCATGGCACAAAAGCATTTTCCCCTTTTATTCTGGCTTTTAGAAACTTGCCTTTCCAACAACAGGCAATTTGATTTCTATGTTATGTTCTATTCTTGATTTAGGCAAGCCATTCCGATGGCCAGGGTTTTTATGAAAAACAAGTTTTCCTTTGCTCGTTTGATTTCTGCGTGTCATGGTAACCAATGGCACTAAATAACAACACTGTCTAAATACATTTGAGACCAGATTGCAGCTATGGACAAGGGCCAGTATAACAGTGAGAGGAAGTTTTGCAAGGACAGTTTAGCAGTAGATAACAAAATATGTCCTTGAAACAAAGGAAAATAACCAAAACAGGTGCAACAGCAGTTACTGAAATACAGACCTTTGAGTGCTCTGCGTGCTAAGAGCAGAATAAAGAAGGCATAAGGTGATCTGGATGGTTTCACCTCCACTCTGGGAAAATGACCTTATTTTCTTTAGTCATTTTTTGTAAAAGGTGATACCATTAGAATCTTCAATGACACTGATACCTTCCCCCCACCTAGAAATATTATTATATTGCCATAGAATCACTTAAGACCTTCAAGATCAACAAGTCCAACCTCAACTTATCCATACTACCCTAACAACCCACCGCTAAATCATGTCTGCTATGTATCACATTCGTATTTCTCATAGAATCATTAAGGTTGGAAAGACCAATAATATCATGTCAACCAGTGCAACATCCACTCTTTTCTTGAACACCTCCAGGGATAGTGACTCCACCACCTTCCTGGGCAGCCTGATCCTGTTTTTGGCCAAAGAGAAATCTTAAGGGCTGTGACACAGGTACTAAGTGTCCCTGTCTCCCCTCCCTCATCCTTACTTCATAAATGATTTAGGGAGCAGACCTTGGAAAATTCCGATCATTGATAGCTGCAGTCTCCTGGCACTCCAGAGGTTGCAGCAAAACCCAGTCAAGGACAGCTGAGAGGACAGCAAACCCATCCTATGGTAAAAAGTGGATGAACCAAAGAAAAGTAGGACCTTCACATATACTTGCAGTAAAATGAGAGCTATGCTGAATGAATGAATCACTGCTAGCGATTTGCTGAATGGCAGAACATCATCTGATTAACTGCTAACTACACAATAGTGCAAAATGGGACCAGCATTCTTCTGAAAACTTAGAAAGTACAGTATTGAAATGAAAACTTTTCTGCAAAGTGATTATACTGTAATCCATTATCAAGAAGCACTTCTGTGCAAAGTACCAGAGATAAGGCACCTGCTTGTTATCTGAGCCTGAGAGACACACGGGAAGAACAGAAAAGAGCTGACAGTTACTCACATACCTTTTTATAATTAAAGGGATAATGATTTGATCCAGAATTAAAGTTTGGAAGCAAGCTGAGTAGCTAGGAAAGTACTTCAGAATTCACACCTTTAAGTATTTGATTGTTGTAGAGGAGCTTGCTTCTTTGGCATGCAGTATATATTTGTTGTATTAAGAACTACTGCACAGTTTGACCTTGAAGTAATTAATCCCTTCTGGGGCATACGGGTTTTGAATGGACATAGACATAATTAGAGTTTTTAAATTACACAAGGCGTGCCCAGTCCTTCTATCAGCAAACAGCCAGAAGAAAATGTGGGAAGAACTTCTGTGGGAGAGAAAAGGTCTTCTCCTTTTCAGAAAAAGCACTTCACATGACTGTGATGAATTTATTGAATCTCATCAGTTTGATATGAAACTGGGCATGGGTAAGAAGAAAGCTCCTGAGAGATTTTTCCTTGCAGGGTCTGTCACAGATCTAGCAAAAGAGCCATAGTCAGCCACAGTGCTACTGTTGAATTTATGAGAGGATTTGGTATTAGCATTTTTATGTTTTCAAGAGAATGTTTCTATCTGTTGTATACACTAATAAGGAAAAAATTAAAAAACAAACCAACTCACCTAAAGCTACTTGCCTTATTAGGAAACCAACAGCACTTAGAATCGCGTAAACAATGCAATAATACACTAAGAGTGTCCCGTCATAAAACTGGCATGGACAAACCCCAGGAGTTTTTCATCTTCCCGGACACGCACATAATTCAGGAGTAAATGGGCTGATACCAGTGATGGGAGATAAGGATCCAAAAACAAGACTGTACGATGATCATCTACAGAGATGCTGGTTAGGAAATGCTTATCTATGTGAATTTACTTTCACTGAAGATTTGTATCAGATAAGGAGAGACAAATTCTCACTGCTTTTTAGAATTTACTTTTCCACTCTCCTTTAAAACACTTTGCCTATTCATTAGCTGTTTTGATTGTTTCTAATAAGTGTTATAGTTCAGATTAAAATCTTTCATCACCTTAAAGCTTCTCCATCCAATCTCCTACCCCTTAAAACAATGTGGTCAAATACTTCTCTCTAGGTTTCAATTCGCGAAAATACGTTGGTTTTTTTTTAAGAATTTATACTCCACTAAAGAAAGTAATTTGATTTATCAGAACCAAACTCAGACTTACTCCAAATGAGGACTGTGTTTAAAGCCATACATATAACATGATGTATTGTAAGATTAAAAGTAAATGCTAAAATTAAAAGCAGAATATTGCAGGCAAATAAGCAGTAATTAAAATCAAGAGAGTTAATTTGATTTACAAGATCCAAACCACAGACTGAAGAGTCATAAAGAGAAAAGTAAATAGGTGCTAACATTTTTTCCCCCAGAAAAACCTGCCTTTCTGAGAGTAATCACAGTACCTGAATGCCCTTAATTTAATCATTCACTGGAGGATGTTACAGGTAAGTGCTCATATTACACAGTAGGTGTTTCCCTGAGGACCACAATAGTTTGCATAATGTGCTAGTTACTTCTTATTCAGAGTTATGGTGACAGAAAACAGACAATTCTAATGAGATGTTTTATAAATGTATTTTGCTAACGAGGGATCTTGTTTAAGTTCTGAGTTTCAGAGGTTAAAACAATACAGCACTGCTAGAACAGTCACTGCTGCTACGTGTGATCCAAGTCCCTTTTCTTTAATTAACTTTTGTATCTTCTCATCTATTTATAGACGGAGACGTTGAGAATTCCTCAGCTGGAGCAGATGTGGCTGTTATTGGAGGTAGGAAACAGGCTGTACTTAGCAGAACCATTAGAATTAAAACAGCAGGTTGGTTGCTTTCCTGCATTTTGCAAAACTCCTACTTTGCTGACAAGACAACAGGAGCGGCACAATTAGAGTTAATTAGGCCAGTGGGAAATCTACTCCCAGAGGGGCTATTGGCAAAGATAACGAGATAAGATAATGAGCATGAACCATTGAGCTGTACCACCTCCATCTATTCCTCCTGTTAGGACAAAATATCCAAGCACCCAGTAGCAAAGTCAACCTCTGATATTTCTCATCATTCCCTGGTCCAAGACTTTCACACAATATAAAATTGGAGTGCTGTCTTTGTTTTGAGCAGGCTAACTCACGCCAGCTGACCCTTTATTCTTACAGAACATGCCACAGAGCCTATCCTGGTGTTCCATTAAAAAACCCTCATGCATTTAAACTAAATACAGTTGTCAGAAGAAACGAGCAAAGCCATGTTCACAAAGAGAACCCTGTCTTTTTACTTTTATTGTGTTTGTTCATTTCCATGCTAACGCGCTAATTTAAGTTATTCACAAGGGGGTATACCAATCATTAGTGCAAATTGGTGAGGCTCTGCTATATTTCCCTCAGGTCCCATCTCATGTAACTTTAATTTCAGCTTTCTATGAACAAGTAGCAGGTAAATTGATTTGTACTTTGTCCCTCAGGCTTATTAATATTGTGCTATATCTAAAGCCTATTAAAACCTCTTGTGTCAAGGGATACCAGCCCGAAAAACTGATGAAAACCCCACCAACACTGAGATAGCACTGTAAACCTAAAGTTCTCAGTATGAGCAATTTAATTTCTGCCAGCAATAACTTCACTTTCCAGAATCAGGCACCATAAAATCTGTGGGATAATGTTGCAGGCATGTTTTTTTTAAGAAAGAGTTATTATTTCTATTCACCTTGCTAATGTTCTGTCCAGACCCGCATCTTCATGTCAGTACAGTATCCAAACTTAGTTTACTGATGCTCCTAAATCTAGATCTTTGGAGACAACCTCTTGACTCATACCTTGAATACAGCGAACAAAAGAGAGACACTCTCTACACAGCTGTCATGGTCACTGTGGAATAGTACTTATTTCCAGAGAATGATTCATCTGATCAAACACAGACTTCTATTTCTAGAAGAACAGGAATCATCCCCTCCATTCCACTGACTGCAGAAGCAGCCCAATGGGACTAACTCAAACTCCGTTTGAGTTACAATTAGTCAGATGAGTTCCTACCCACTGCTTCCTCACAGCAGCTTCACAATCCACATATGGGATTTTCCCAGGAATACCCTATTCTGGTGTTTTTCACTGTGTATTTCTTTAATGCTTGGTTTATTCCTTTAATCCCCTGGTCCTGGAGCCACATGAATACAGAATCAGCTCAGTATCAATTACTTGTACAGAATAGCAGCTAAAGAGCTTAGAAGAACATCCAAGTTATATACAAGTGCAAAAAGAAAAAAAAAATAAAAAAGTTGAATAAATCAACTTCATAATATCTTGTTTATTTTCAGGATTCTTAAATGATTGATTTGATCTGAGAGAAGGGAATACAACTTGTAATTTTTTAGCTATGAACTTGTCAGTGGTGCCTTTTTTGTTCTGGACTTCCACCTTTCACTGTAGAAAAGGGAAAAAAGGAAAAGATGCTGCAAAGTAAGAACACAAGGCAAACCCAGGACATAAGGTGTTCACTGCACAGCCATGCCTGGAGCTTGGAATTACTTTCCTTTGCTAGGAGTGCTTTCATTCATAGTTCAGTCCCAAGCGAGTTTGAGTTACCTATGGAAATTTTTGTCCAGTCAGCACAGGGATAATAATTAGTCCTAGTCTAGGAGATAGAGAAGTTCTACCCATAATCCCTCCTAGGTGTCACTTTCACGTTCATTACAAGAAGATTTTCTTAATTACAGCACAACATGATGTGACAATTCCCAAATAGAAAGCAGTGCTGCAGGCACATGGCTCCTCTACTTGTTGAGTATCTCCAAAGAAACATTCAGTGCCCTTTACACCTCCTGAAATTGAGTACACTCAGTGGGGCAGGATCAGGCTGCCTGCATACTCCCCTGGATATATACTACCACTGGGATGGCAGGATTACTCACTTGTGGATGAACTTGTAATTCCAGTGAATTCAACTATATCAAGCTATTGATTTGAAAGAAAGCTAGCAAGAATTTGACTTGCATTTCTGCAGTATGTATATCCCATCTGAGTTCTTCAATTTGTTCCTTTCAGAAACTTTTCTAACTTCAGCCATTACAATTTGTGTATATATTATGTTACACAGATTTTTTTTTTCCTTTCAAGTAAATCAAGCTGTGATACCTGCCTGTAATATGCTGCTTGTATTTTATTACTGACAGTAGTACTTTTCCTCTAGGTGTGATAGCTGCAGTAGTATTTGTCCTCATTTGCCTGCTGGTTGTGATGGTCCGGTACATGTACAGGCATAAGGGCACCTACCACACCAATGAGGCCAAAGGAACTGAGTTTGCTGAAAGCGCTGATGCCGCTTTGAAAAATGACCCTGCTCTCCAGGAAGCTGTGGATGAGAGTAAAAAGGAATATTTCATCTGAGAGGCAAGAATTTCCACGGAGACTTCCCCACGGGAATCAATCAGAAATACTACAACAAAAGTGCCAAGAGATGGATAATATTAGGATGCAGGCAAGCATCCTAATTGAAAAATATCTCTTTATTTTGTCGCTGGGTTGTTTCTTTTTCTCTACCCATGAAGAGCTAAATGCCAGATACTTGCCCGTTGATTTTATTAGCAACACAGCTGGTCACAGTTGAAATCAATATCAGATAAGAAGAAACAAAATCTCAGTATGAGTGATACACCAAAACCAGATAACAATAGCAAATGTCAAGTCTTGACATTTGGTGAAAATAGCAGATGCCAATGGAAAACATCCTCTCAGAGTTAATGATGCATTCTATGCTGATATTATACAGAACTACCTGAAATTGAATTTCAAATGGTCACAAAACAAACATTAAACTAGATAAAGCTGAAGTAGCTGGAACAAAAATAGCTTTGTAGCCCAGATATCTCCCCCATCCCCTTAAATGTGCAATTTTACTGCCACAGGGGAGTTTGCTTTGTTTGTTTGGGGAGTTTGATTGAGACTTTTTTTTTTTTTAATTTTTAGAATTTTATAAATATAAAAGTCCAAGACACTTCAAAGAAATAAAACTGTTGAGAAACATGGAAAATGAAAGAATGAAGAATTTACTTCTAACTTGCTCTGCATGGCAGCTTGAGAACTGCAAAATGTTGGAATTTACAGTGTAGAATATAATAGTCAGTAAACTTGCAAATATGATTTCAATTAGTAGGTAGGTTCCCTGCATGCATGCATAAGTAGATAGGTATTAAAAGGTAAAGTATCTTGGTTTGAGCAGGCCTTTTAAAACAGAGCTCAGACAGATTTTTTTGAGTAAGATATTTTTGCCTGGATATTTATTTATTTATTTTGCATTGGAACATTCTCTTGAATGCTTGCCAGCAAGATTTTGCATTTTTGCAGGAAGAGGAATTCGGTTCTGGTGCATTATACTGATAAATCTTTTACAAATGCAACCACAAGGCTGCCAATAGAAGGAAGCTTGTTCAGCTGCATGCCATTGGATAGTACTGATGTCTCCCTCTGCATGGTCTCTGTACATCCTTTGCATTGTCCTCGATAAGAGAATTACACCGACCATAAATGCTTTAATATAAATAAATAAATAGAATGGTTGTGGTGGATAACATGAGAAGACCTTATGCCTCACCTAAGAATTAGTGATGATGAGTTTCTTTAACCCAGTAAGCTGCTTCCTAATTAAAGCCCAAGATTAGCTCCAGAAATAGAGTAATTGTTCTCTGCACCTGCTCATTCCCAGCTGCATTGGTGCCCTGAACTACTGAAAATAGAGAGGGATAAATATGTGATAACAGATAAGATACTGATGAACTCTCCTCAACTCAACATTTTTATCTCTTATGTTTATATATATATATACACACACACACACAAATATAGAGCAATGTATACATAAAGTCACGTACAACTGCTTTCAAGACACTGTTGCTGATCACTTGTGCTCACTTCTTGGCACCAAAGCATGAAATTCTCCAGGACTCCAGCATACATTACCAATGTTGACCACAAAAGCGCAAACAGATCTGACAAGAAAAGACTGTGAGGACTCAAGTGGAGAACTGGGATATTTTTGTCTTTTCAATCACAATCTCATTCTTTTCTCAGAAGCTGAAGGAGATGGACTTTGAACTGCTCTTGAAATCCTAATACCTTAGATCTCAAGTTCCTGCGTGTTTGCATTTTAACTAAAGAATATCAAAATCCTGCCACATTTACTAAATGCATAAGGTATTTTTTCATAACATACTGTTGCAAAGCCAAATTGTATCCTGTGGCTAAAGTATAAAATGCATGTAATACAGAACTAGCAGAGAACAAATATTTTGATATTATGCACCTGACTATTTTTTTTTTTCTAAGATACCTTGCTATTTCATCTTTTTACTGCTTTTGAAAAAGGAATCTGTTTTTATTTTTTCTGGGACAAGTGTTGTATAAACTAACTAAGCTGTAAAACTGAGTTTGTGAAAGTGAAGACATTCTAGTTCAATGAGAATGTAAATATTGCCTCTGAGGGAAGCTAAATGGGGTGACTTGGGCTCTGCTGCATTTATCACACAAGGCATGGAAACACCAAAATTCTCTCCTCAAGCATTAGCAGGACCTATAGAAGACTGCCAGCCTTTCATCACTTTCTGTCCCCTGTCAGCTACCAAGAACCACCTGATATAGGTTTGGCTGTTGAAGAAAATTCACTATAGAGCAAGGTATGGGGATCATGGGGAATAAATTCCTTCTTCCTTCCCCAGTCATGAAATTCTGCTTTTGCAGCTTGAACCTGCTGATTTTAGTTAGACAATGGTGATACACCTGATACAACATGGGGAAACATGAATTAGTGTCTCCTTTTTGGGGAAGTTAAGTTTTTAAATTATGAAGTGGATTAAGTCAGACTAACCGTTCACATTTGAACCATGGGGTCAGATTCTCTGGTGATACGATGTGAATTCAGTAGATCTCAGCCAATTCTTACGAGTTCAGTCAACATCAGACATTTTGTCATTTCTTCCACTACTGAATACAACTACTGGTCTTTGACTATATCCCTTTTTTAGTAGCTTAATTAAATCTCTTTATCCCATTTTCTCTATTCATCTGGGCTAACAAACAGTACAGCAACAGCTTCCCTAGCAGTAATGAGCCACGTTGAATGTTTGCAGAGCACTGAATTTGGCAAGAGCTACAGTTTCAGTTAGTTTATTTTTTAACAGAGTCCTTTTGGGCTCCGGGACTTTGTGTATTTAGAAGTGACTCAAGCATGCTGAACACAGAGATGTTTTTGGAAATTTTCTGCTTATTTCTTTTTTCAGGACAAATTTTGCTTTGTAATGAAGAAACTCATGACTTCTGAATGACTGGCAGAACTCTAATAACCTCATCCTGCTTTTTTTTCCCACTCAAATAGTAACTCTACTGTCTTGAGTCATTCAATTTAGTTGTAAAAAGACAGCATTACAAACTTCCCACTGCTTTAAGGACAAATAATTAGCAAAAAATCCTCCTGCAAGCAACATGCTGTGCTAAAGCAAACACTATGCACAGCATTGAAATGTCTTGGTTGACAGCCATAGCTTTTCATCAGCAATGATTGATCAGTTTTAACAATTTGCTTCCCTAACAGGAGAAAGAAGGAAACACTTTATTTTCCCCTCATGTGCTTTTATCCCACGCTTCTCTACTGCTGCAGGCCTTGCTGTCCTATGACTCTACCACCCCATCTCCCCAGCCATGCCTGCCCTTCCCATGTGCAGTCCCTTGGGCTCCCAGTTAGATCTCCCTTGCCTTCCCCATGGCATCTCTATTATGGCAAAGGATAGGCCGTTTACTCATTTATTTATTTTTATCAGTGAGTATACTCTGTCCCTCTCTGCCAGCTAAGAACTAATTTTCACAAAAGTCTGAAAATTCACACTCTATGGCAACCTTGATCAAACCTTCCCAACCTGTCCTGAATGATTTACAAAGTGATCCCATTTGCCATATTTTCACAAAAAAAAAAAAGGTCTAAAAATACTACTGCAAACTCGCTAGTTAGTTAAATGTATTGCTGATAAACTTCTGGTGTTTACTAAACAAGGGATCTGGATGAGGATCCCTCAAACAGCCTGGTTTTGTCCTGATGCCTTAATTTCTCATGAAAGGTTGGGGAATCCCACTGAGTATTGGCCACTACCATTCCAGGTTTTCCTGGGGGCCAAAGTGCCATTGCACATTAATGCAGTCCTGCAAGGGATTTAAACAGACAGTAGTCACAGTAATTGTATATATTTCTTTCTTTTTAGAACAAAAGGACCAAAGCACTTTGGGAGACTCTTAATACAATAGGATCTGCTTAGTACTCTCAACGTGGATTTTTCTTTTAAATCAAATCTTGGGATTGTTGAGAGAATGTCACAAAGGGAATATTAAAAGGACTGTTCACTTTCAGTGGGGAACACAAACAAAGTGCTGTAACACTTACAGTAGAAGAATAGGTAGGATAGCACTGTTAGCCAAAACCATGTGAGGATGTCTCACACAGAGTACAGGAAAAGCTGATACAAGATATAAATTAGTAAAAAAAGATACAGAGTGGGAAAAGGTAATTAGATGACAATAGAGGTGGAGAGCACTTTTTCATCAAACAAAATAGATGGTGCTATTTGGAGAAATCAAAGTGTATTTGCAGAAGGCAACTGATGACAATAAATGTCTTAGAATTATACAAAGTGTTTGAATTCCTTGCATGTGCTAGTCCAATCAAAAAATGCTGGTAAATACACACCAAAAAAGCACCCTTACTAAGTCTATTAAGAGTTGTTTATTCCCTTTTCTAAAATCTCTCAATAATTCACATAAGAAAGCTTTTGTGTTTGGAAAAAGTAAAAGCTTCACAGCAGCAGTTCATAAAAGAGAGAACACTAAAGAACCTCTGAACAAGTAATGAAAACACATCCAAGATCTGGAAACACAGCTAGCTGTAAAGGAAGCTAGTGATAGCAAAGAAAAACATACATCCAACTGTATAACAAAGGAATGAAATGTTTATAGAAGTAGAGGTCTTCGCCTAGTCCAAGATAGTGAAATTATCAGTGACTGAAAATAAGGAATCCTTATTCTATGTGACAGTTCCCTGTGTGATTGGGATAAACTCCTCCAAATACAGTGGGACAAGAATTTCACTGACTATATCTATTCTTCTTGCAAGAAAATTGTATTCCTACCCATGTCAAGAAAGAAACATTCAAAATTAAGGTAGAAATCCATATAAGAGTCAATCTTTCAGCATAATTTCATTTTTTTTCACATCCTTTTTCTGTTGTTTCTATCTGTATGTATGGTTGAAAGCGTCTGGTATCTTGTATTAAAGTATTTGAATTGCAGCATTGCTATGACAAGAGAGAACACAGCATTCAAAGCCTACTGCTGATTGTACGTTAAAGCTGACTATAACATTTGTATTTTTCAAAGCTATTAATACAATGCTGGTATAAATTACTTTGAATTGGAAAAAAAAATTCTAAATATAAAGGAACAAATAACTTTATAATTAAAGTTGTAATTTTCAGCATTTAAGAGACTGTTCTTCTATTTTTGTTATCTTTTAAAATATCCTGAACTTTTAGAATCACCAATTATGTTGTTTTCTTTGGGATGTAGGTCAAAAAGGATAAGTAGGCTAGAATTGTTCTCAATAGAGCATGCAAACACTAGAAGATAAACTAGAAGAGTTTGCTTGTGAAAAAGCAAGAGAATCTTTTAGTGGATAGATGAAGGAGTCAAACTTCAAGCATGAAATCAAACAATAACTCTCTCTGAAAGAGCATTACCCTATGGATGTCAGCATGCAGCTGAACACTGGTCTATTATCTAAGACAGCATTTGTAAAAACTCCAGGCAGGCTCATAAACACCTAATGGATATTTACTAATGGATGGCCTGCCTTCCCCCCCAACCGCTACCAAGTGTGAACATTTCTGCTTTTCTTCATGCTTTCCATATAGTTTCAGTTTTATCTTAGTATATCCCCAGTGAAAAAAACAATCAGATGCAATGCCTAGTACAACATATATTGTAATTTTTCTTCTGCCACCTCTTTTTTCAAAGACCATTATTGGTGACGGGAAAAAAGAGAAGAGGGAGAGGGAGAGGGAGGGGAGGGTAAGTTTTAATATCCATAAGCAGAGAAGCTGAGGTAAGAACAAATCTCCTTTGGGCCTTTCACATGTCACAGGACTTGAATGTGCAGGGCTGTTCAGGGGCCAGCAGTAGCCAAATGGTTCATTAGTAATGTTCCTGCTGGGATGATAAGTAGAGGGATAGAACTATTGAATAACAACCACTGTGTACTCCATGACTAGCCAGCAGATTAAGGAATGTTGACCTTGACTTCAAAATACATCTAACTGTGGGATTTGGTGCCATTGGAGGTGCTTCAGCAATCAAAACTGTGAACTGGTAAAGTTAACAGTGGCACTGAATGGTATGTAATTCTATGGAGGCTGGCCATTGGCTGTTTGCTGAGAAAGTGTGTTGGGACAAAATTAATCCTTTAAGGCTAATCAGTAGTTGACAAGCTTAAAGCAGAAACAAAGTACAAAATAAAGGAAAAAAATACCAAAAAAAAGGAAACAACAAGAGTGCTCAGTAGTATGTGACACCACATAGCAGCATCTTACATGCATGACTTGCTTAACATCTTTAGTATCATCTGTGCTGAACCTAGAGTCTTAGTACTGGATGTTCTGATTACAGTGAGAAAAAAAAGGGTCATTGCTGTAATGAGCCTTTTTCACAGAAAGGACTTTGATTAACATTTCAATTTCAGCTTTAAAAAAAAAATCTATATATATATTATATATAAATATTATATATGTATAAACATCCAAACTTTCTACAGTCAGTCTTTCTAAGAGTTCATGCAGAGAGGTTTTCTAATTTTTGAGGTTTGGCTAGTGACCAGGAAGAGCTGAGTGGTCACCCAGCTTCTAGTGTCTTCGAAAGGAAGTATCTAATCTCCCAGGAGGATCAACTAGCAGATTCAATTGAAAGCTCTTCTTACTGTGACATATGGATATGCTGATAAAATGCAACTCAACACCACATTCTCAGAGACTGAGAACAATCATCTTTATCCATTCTAACGCCTAATGGAGCAATCAATAGTATTTTAATAAAGCCTGGTATAAGTCATATTTAACTCAAATACGATTTTGTATTGTATTTCGATTAAATTACACTTTCGTCCATTCCTTACTGTCAAATTCTGCTTTCCTTTCCATTCATAAAATTTTGTTTCACGAAAGCATGTGTGACCCTGAGAACTCTCTATACATTCTGTAATATTCCTGTAATGATATGCATAAATAGATCCTCGTGTTCAAAAATTCTTCTGTAACACTGAAATATCTCCATTCCCTTCGGTTCAACAGCAGCACAGCTTACCTGCCAGAACAGAAGTGGAGAGATTATTACATCTCTCAGTTTTCTGGTAAGGGGATAAAGACCATTGTTCCATGAAGGGAGCCCAGGACTCTCTAAGTCTTTCTTCTTGCGTGACATGAGTGATGCTTCTGGCACTGGGATGTAAGAAAGCAGAATGAAAAATGAAAGGCACAGCAAAGAATCAGGAACAAGATGATTCCCCTGAACAGCGAGGTGCTGAACACATGCCAAAAGTTAAGCCGCAAGAATCAGTCATAGAGACTTCTGCCCAGCCCCCAAAGAATTATTTTTCTTAGTCTTCTCATTCAATATCTTACCTCCCTCCTTTCCCCTGAAAAACATCTGGCAGCTGTTTTTAAGTTTAACCAGATCTCTCATCTCTGCCGTTCCACTGACTGCAATGAAAAATGAATTACAGGCCCAACCAGCAGAGCAAATAGTTCAGGCTCAGATTACTTTAAACCTTATCTGACCTACCAAGTCAGCACAATCACTGTCCCACTCAGAGGTACACAGCTTTTGAAAACCTGTCCAGATTTTTCATTTTGCCCCAGCCCCCCAAGTCCTGTTTTTGTCCTCCCATTCTTTAAGATGGGGAACATTCTTATTACATTCTGGATGACCTTTACAGAGATCTGCTTTTGATGAGCGTGCAGGGATTGTTGTATTTTTGGCATCCAATACCAAAAACAGTTTTGTCAAGCCCGAAAAACAGCAATGTTTCAGTAAGGAAGATAATGGCACGGTCCTGAAGTGATGGTCACATTCTCAGAGAAAGCCTGCCCTCCTAACCAAAGTAGGGAGACAGTGAAGATGTAGAAGAAATCCTTACCAGAATATTGTTAGGATGTGGACTAAACAATAAGTTTTATATAAAACAAATTCTTGGCCAAAGTTGAATTGTTTTTGGAAAAAATAAAATAAAATCTTGTAACTCCTTGTAATTGTCTCCTCCCTGTAACCAAGGGTAAATAAATTCTCAGTCTGAGGAAAAATCATTTCTAATTAAACAGGTGAATAAGAGGTCATTAGTCACTAGAACCGTTTATCTTCCAACAGTTCCGTGCTGTATATAGTAAATTTTTCAGAAAGTACTATTTTTGTTCCATCTTCCCTTTGCAGTAGTATTTGTGGAATGTGTTTGTGTCATTTTATCTAATAATCATTTTTCTTGTGCAGTGTCTTCCCAGGTCTTGCCCTCTCTTTTTACATGCAGTGGGTTAAGGCGGAGCTGGGAAGATACATATAATCATTCATTTCCTTCCTCTGCCTTGCTTTGAGTCCAGGCAGGAGTTCACACCTTCCAAGGGCTCTGTTTCATTTTATTGGTATTATTATGGAAAATTAAACCTCTGAGAAAATGCCATACAGTTTCCTAAAATTATGCATTTAATATATATTTATAGATATCCGTAGTCACTATTGACAGTATCTGCAAGAGCACATCTTTGTTTTTTATTTGCTACCTATCTGGAGACATTTTCCAGCATTGGCTTCCCTGCATTGCTGCTGTGAAGGTCATTTTAAGTCAGTATTTCTAAACTCCTTCTAAGCTCTCTAACAGTGTTCTTCCAGAAAGTATCTTCTATCAGGGCAAGGCTGCATAGGGATGCATTAAAGTCATGGCATATTCTGTGGCTACTAAAGATTTCAATGATTTTCATTTCATTTCAGTTGGTAATCAAAGCTGACTTGGGATATCCTCTTGGGTTTCCACGCTAAGGTCGGTTCTGCAGGAACACCAGAAAACCCTTTGGATTCTACAAGTAAGCCGAAAGCTTCATGTATCTCAGAGAAAGCCCGGTTATTCCTAACAGAAACACTTCGTAATCTATCGTCTTCCTCAAATGTTAAGATTCTACAGTTATACATGCTGGTACCTTAAAGCTGTTGGTCACAAGAAAACTAGAAGTTTGATCACTAGAGCTAAAAGCAGAAGTTTCTTCAGATTTAGTTAAGCCAGTGAAAGTTTCCAGCTGAGACTGGTGCCTCTCTCAGATGCTGTGTGTCAGGAACATAGTCAGTGTATAGGTATAAGCATGCAGTGGGATAGCGTATAAAAAATACAAGTGTCTTCCAGCAAGCCTCTATGCACCACAGCGCAGTACTTACTTAGTGAGTATCTATTTTCAGTTACCTATAGCAAACATAAATTTTAGTCCTCTCTGCCCTGACAAGAAGCTTACATGAATATTTTCTCCCACTACAGCATTTCAGAAGAGGTTCCCTTCAACAGTATAATGTCTTATAGATAGTGCAGGAGCACCATAAGCCCTCTATGAGTTAGGGAAAAGAAAAACAATCAGTTCCCAAGAAGAGCAGAAACGTTTGCCTATTCCAATCCATTTGCTTAGCAAAGCCCCTCAAATTAGAAATGATGAATTTCCTGAGAAATATAAAGAATATTTAAAATAGCCATTTGCAACATACTAACAATTTAAATAGTTAAGTCTTGGCTTATTTTTTCTAAGGTTTTATAGATCACAAAGGGGCCAGTGCACCTAATAAAAGTATTTCTCGTGTGAAAAATCCACTCAGTTAAAAACAGGTGACGTGCATTGTCAGTACTGAAAAGCTCAGGAGATGAAACTCCTTGCCAAGAGGAAAAAAAATATTAAAGGTATCAGCTGGTAAACACTTGAAGCCACAAGATCTACTGACTTTAAAGAAAACTGGGGTTGTTGAGATTTCTCATGTTCTGCTAATTAAAGACACTTGAATGGGGGACAAGAGCTGCCAGCCAGCCTAAGTGTTCGATATGAGTTTTCCAGGATGATTTGGCCAGACTGGCATTCCCAGACAAAAAAGCCTTCAAGGTTTACGAGGAGCTGGGAAAGCAGGAGTGAGGAACTCCATTTGTCATTATGAGCAAGGCTACTGAGTGCCCACATTTGAAGTGAGACTCTACTAAAGCGCATGTTTTTCTTTTCTTTTTCCTTCTTTTCCTCTTTCTTTTTCTCTTTTTTCTAAACAGCAGCATAGCTTAGCTGATGAAATTCCTGATAGGAGTAAAATAAAATGATCCTTCCAAAGATATATAGCCTTCTGTTCCAGAACTGTTGGTGTGCAGAACATTACACTCACTTGTCTCATCAGTCTAAGACTACGTAGAAGGAAAGCATCAGCTCTTTTGAGGGCACTTGGTCAATGACCTTTTCCAATGCAACAACAGATAATAAGAAAGGGAGTAAAGAGACAAGGACCCAGTCTGGTCAGTTATACTAATTGATATGGAAAGAGATGGAACATGGGAACGTTGATTCAAGTAAGGTTGTCTAAGTGAGGATTTCTGTATTGGTATGATAAGAAGTAAAGAAGAGGGAACAATAAGCAAAATGCTGAGACACAGCTGTGTCCCCCTGGGTCCCTTGGTAAGGGGCTGGGCCCCAGTGGTCAGATGAGGAGCAGTCCTGGGATAGAGCAGCTGGAGGAGTCAACCATGCTTGTCACCTCCCTTAGCAGCCAGTGGGTGCTCTGGCAGCGCTCTGAGCAACATAACTTGTCTGCACAATACCGCATTAAAACAACCTTGCAAACCACAGTATTTCATGTTACAGCTAGCAGGACAAGATGCCAGTACAAATCATTTTTCTTAAAGGCTTTTGCTAAGCCCATATGTAGAATATTAAGCTTTGCACTGGCATGCCTCTTAACCCCAAGGGGAAAAGATCAAGGAATGATTTGTATACTTAGGTATGTCCTAATTTTGGAAGTATCCTTTTGACAGGGATACCAGCAAATGTCTCACTTTGCTTCACAGAACAGAAGGGGTACCTAGAGTCTCTCTGACCACCCGCATTTGCACTGTTTGCTGTGGCTGTGTTTCAGAGCAGCTGCTCCCTCCCACCATTACCACCAGCAGCTCCGCTGCCTCACATCTCTCAGATCTGTGTGCAACCTCAGTAATCTCCGCATCAACATCTGCCTGAAGCTTGCAAGGTCTGTTCGCTACAGACAAAATAATTCCATGAGGGTCTTATCACCTCTGACTGAACCAGGGAAAATGGACTTTGAAATTACTTTAGAAATGGCTGAAAGGCTACAGATGCTGAGCATAACTTGCAAAAGCAGCTGGATCACGTGCTGTGAGACCAGGACACCCTGTGGGCTAGAAATGCTATGTTGGTGGGCAAACACATAAACACACAAACTGGGGAAGGCAGATGAGTTCTCTCTTCCTATCTTGAGAGCTGTGGAAATCGAGTCCATCTATCCTAGCACCTGTGCTATGTAAATACAGCAAGATTTATAGAATCGTTTGGGTTGGAAGGGACCCTTAAATGTCACTTATTCCAACACCCCTACAGTGAACAGACACCTACAGCTCAAACAGGTTCTCAGAGTCCCTTCCAGCCTGACCTTGAGTGTCTCCAGGAAAGGGGCATCTACCAGCTCTCCGGGCAACCTGTGCCAGTGCTTCACCAACCTTATTGTAAAAACTTCTTCCTTAAAAAACTTCTTCCACTCTAAATCCCCTGTTTTTTGTTTGAAAGCATTTCTCCTTGTCTCATCACAACAGACCTTGCTAAAGACTGTCCCCTTCTTTATTATAGCTTCCTATTCTTGTGATTCAAGAGCTGCCAGGCCCCGAAGACTGGCTGGATTAACCTGGTACCTATTTCTGGTTGTTCAAACCCATTTACTACATAGCATGAGAAAAATCTCTTTCGACAGATGAGTGAGACAGAGGTAGGAATTGACAGTGGTAACTCGCTATGACTGTCTAGCTGTGGATCTCACAAATATTTTATCACCACACAGCACAGAAATCCTCTCCTTGGAATTCTCTGCATTTGTGTACTGACAGGCAAAGCCTGAGCAGAATTGCCCTGCAACTGTATTGTTGGTGCTGGATCCAGGGCTTCAGCTCAGCCCACAGGCAGCTGGTACCAATTAATACATATCTCCTGAGAGCAGTATCACTACTTTGACTTAAAAGAGAACTGAGTAACGTAGATCGGTCAAGGATCTGATACAAAAATACGTGAAATTTGAGATCTGAATAAATAGTTCAGAATCCAAGACTTAAGACTGGGTATATTTTTCATTAAGTTTCTAGGAAAATACATGCAGCAATAGGTAAATTGGAAAATTAAAATGACCTGAAAAACAACAAACAAGCAACAGAGGGATCTGATCCTTTCTAAATGATGTTGGCAGAGTCTTAATTTTGCAGAACTGATGGCTTTTGTTTTATCTCCCCAGCACAGTTAATCTGACAATGTGCTACTGTAATTATGAGCCAAGGCAAACTTGCATACATTCAAGGGAGAGTATTTTTTTAACAGAAAAAAAGAAAATGAAGAGATCCGTTATTGTGCATTAATGACTTCATTAAACAAATTTCTCAAGATTTTAGGAAGGGGGCTGAAATGATGGGCAAGAATTATCTTCTTCAAACATCTGGGAGCAGAGCACAGCTGGCTCACTATTGGAGCTTGGCACTCAGTTTGCTATGAGATATACTTGAGTACATAAGAGAGGCTCTTATAAAGCTGAATCATTTGGGCAATTAACACTCAAAGCAATTTTCACACAAGCCCTTGATATACGAAATTTGAGTTTTACATAAGTGACAGGCAAGATTCTGTATGCAGACAGCTCCAGCATTGCTGTAGCACTTCAAGGTTTATGAAGGGGAAAATGCTTTCAATGATGGAAGGTACTTTAAATAAGTTTTTCTGCTCGTTTGAAAAGGAAGACTTACTGACAATGTTTTGCTGTTACAGGCCTGTCCACAGTGAGTTAACTCACAGGAATATTCAGACTGAGGGCAAAAAAATTTCAAGTTCTACATTTTGATGTCTTAAAGGACTAAAGAAATAACTGGTTTTCACCTTTTGCACAACATCTAGGCATAACCTAGAGAGTCTGTCTTAAGAAAATAGCATATTAAGATATTAGGACAAATTTCTTCTCACAAGGAGTGGTGAGGCACAGGCACAGGCTGCCCAGGGAGGTGGTGGGGTCACTATTTCTGGAGGTGTTCAAGAACCGTGGAGATGTGGTTAGTGGGTATGGTGGGGACAGGTTAATGGTTTGACTTGATGATCTTATTAGTCTTTCCAACCTTAATGATTCCTTGAAAATACACAGTTTTCTCTCATTTTCTGCAGTCAGCAGCATCTTGAGTAATGGTAATAAATCAGAACAGAAAAGAAAGAATATGGATTTCATACATGTAATTACTTTCAGTGACTACTGAAAAGTCACTGATTAAAAAAAACCAAACTATTGAAAAGCCAACAACATTAAAATTGCTTATTAATGTTAAAAGGCCACATACAATATAGTTCACTGACTCAGAATTCCCAGAGATCTGGGAATTTGCTGCTGGATCAATAATGATTAGAATGACTAATCCTGTTCATTTGGCAGCCATAAATAAAGAAAGGCAAGTAAAGATGGTAAGATATATAGATAGTCACAGACAAGAAGACTAGGAATGGAAAATAGAGTTTGTTCTACCATCATCCATAATCCAAGCACTTTTCGGAGTAATTACATCACTCTTAAATCTAAAGCATAACAGGAAGAACAAGTTTCTTCTCCCTCCTGTCTGTGAATTGAGAGTGAAAGCTCAATGTTCACAAAAGTAGTTTTATTGATTTTTGAATATTAGGTTTATTTTTCCCACTTTTAATTAAGTGCAGGACTGAGTGAAATAGAAAACAGAAGAACACACTGAATTTTGCTACTCCTTTGGTTCTGCAAGGAAGTGATTTCAGATACTCTTTGAAAGGGACTGCTGTGATTTAAAGCAATACAAGGAAGCTTATTTAGAAGACCAAGTTACATAGAGTATACACCGTCCACCACTCTGCTGTTAGACAATCAGCTGCTTTAGATAAAGCTACTCAATTTCCACAGAGATAACTGAGAACAAAATCAGCCTGAAGACCCCTCAGTTGATTAAAGTTTCTGAAGTCAGAGTTGAACCTATCCACAGAAGCAGCCTTCCTATCAGTAACTGTTCCACAGTAAGAAATAAATGGTCAGATCCTTTGGACCTAACAGAAAATTGAACAGAGATGCCTTTAAGAGGTAGACCTATGCATTTGAGGTATCTCAGAAAGCCTGTATTTACTTCCCATCAAGGTCAATAACAAAGACTTTATTTATGTATTGATACTAAGCCTGACAATAGCACTTCACCATTAAATGCCTCAAACTCATTTCAGCCTGAACCCGCATTCCACCAAAGCTATTTTAGACTTCAGTGACCAGGAGCATTCTATCAATGACTTCAGCTTCCCAGTATACATTGCTTCTTGATACTGACTCAGTCTCTGCACCCCGGGCTTCATTCTCAAAAATGTTGCTATTATCCAGGAAGCATGAATCCTACCAGTTACCTATGGTTTGCAATCTAATACAGCAACTCGGGGTAGTTAACTTTCTGTACTGCCTTCCACTAAAAAGCTAACCCTCTCCTATTCAGTAAATAGCCTGTCAGCTGGGGAGAAGCTTTTATATTTTATTTTTTCAGTTGGTCCAATTTGGCTAGAGGGGTGCAAAATAGAGTGTTTTTCACTTGAGTTTCAGAATAAGTTTGTACCAAAGATGAAACATGGAGAAAAGTTTGAAGGAGGAAATACTGCAATGAAAACTGCAATGATTTTTAGTGAAGGGAACCTAAAAATAACTTTTCTCAGAGAACAAGATATTCTGAAATAGGGAAGTGGATCTATATTTCTGTATGGCGCTATATGGCTTTTCTGTGTAAGGCTGATTTTTCTGGAAGAGCAGGGATGCTTAGAGAAGGTGTAACTTCTTCCTCCCTCCTCCTTTCTCCTCACATACTTCATCTGGTGTGGTGTGTACTTCTCAAGGAGATCTCATAGAAAAGAATCATACAATCATTAAGGTTGGAAAAGACCTCTAAGATCATCTAGTCCAACTCTGCCTCATCCATCTCCTCAATGTGTTGTCCCAGCTGTGCTCATTAAGACATGAGTTACATCCAGCGCAGCTCACACACTCTGGCCTTCATAGGAACAAGCACAGCACCTCACCACCATACTTTCCTGTGCCATCCCATCTTATCTGTAGCCAGATCCCTTTTTTTTTTTTTTTTTTTTTTTTGCTGTTAGAACAGCTGCTTACCACCAGTCAATACTGAGTCTGATTCGCTACATAGTGAGATTCTCCTTCAGTTTACTTTGTCTCCAGTTGGTTGAGGGCAATAAATCTCTTTCATCTTCCTCATACTAACATCCCACTAAACTCTAGAAGAAATTAGCTGACTCTGCTATTGTAGGGAACGTGTGTAACTCTGTAAGAAAGTAAACGTTGCCTAAAAAAGGTGTACTGGGTTAGGGCTCCAGTTCTTACCAGCAGATACAAAGGAAGAGTACAAGAACAGACAATTATGGTGGAATTTCTCTGGAATATAGAATCACAGAATCACTTGAGTTGGAAGTAACCCTTAAAGCCCATCTGGTCCAACTCCTCTGCAATGAACAGGGACACCTACAGCTCCATCAGGCACTCAGAATCTGGTCCAGCCTGACCTTGAGTATCTCCAAGAATAGAGCATCTGGCATTGCCTCTCTGGGCAACTTGTTCCAGTGCCTCATCATCCTTACTGTAAAAAACTTCTTCCTTATATCCAATCTACATTTCCCCTTTCAGTTTGAAGCCATTTTCCCTTGTCCTATCACAACAGAACCTGCTAAAGAGTCTGTTTCCTTCCTTCTTATAGCCCCTCTTTAGATACTGAAAGGCTGCTCTCAGGTCTCCCCAGAAAATATTGTAAGGCTTTTTCTTCCATTACCTTATAAGGTAATGTTTTGAAATCACATAATTATTCTTGTGCCTGAGACATGCTGAAGCAAGGAGTTACACAGCTGAACAGTGAACTTAATAAAGTAGGTTCTTTGTTCTGAATTTACCCTGATGGTTCCCCGGCACAGTCTGCTAGCTTTTGCATCAGAACAGACGATAAACATTAATTTCCATTTACTTTCTCAGAGGTCTTCATACTGCTTGGAAGCCCATTGCACCATCTGAGTCATTATTTGAGAGTGCTCCAGTGATGTGCCCTGTCCTGCAGAAGGGAAGCTGTGGCAGCACTTTCAAATAATATGAGAGTAAATTAGCTGGAAAGTAACACTCTTTAGATATTTTTCTTATTGTTCTCAGTTTCTGTTAAATGACTCTTTTAAAAGGTTGACGCTTGTGCTCTGCATAATACAGTCAGCAAGATACTGTCTTTGTGGCAGCAGCTTTGTTCAATAAGATACCACTTTTCAATCCTGGACTTCTATGCAAGGGACAGCATTTTAATCTTCTTATTATTATAGAGCACTAGAGGGTTTTTAGAACTGGCTTCACGTGTAACCTTGATATTAAAAAAAATAGATATTTGGCTTCCACTTTGTGAAAAGCTATTCTCCTCTTCAGATAATGAATTGTTCTGTCAGAGCTCATTGGACAGAACTAGGATAATTTGCCAGGCAAAGACCTGATGGATACCTAACTGACTTGAGCCCAAAGTTTTTTATATCTTAGGTGAACTTGTTTATGGAATCCAGATAAATTGGTGGCAGGAATCTCTGCTAACACAAAGCAGCTGCAAGCTGGAGAAAGGATAAATTCTAGTCATGGAGGTGGCATATTTCACACTAGCTGACAGCATTGGAACATTGACAGAATGTTTCACCTACGTGTCACTCTCCAGTTTCTTTTCAAAATCATAATGCTATTCTTTACCAAGGTTAAATAGGACTTTCCTAATCTTTCTGTGAAATATGAGACAGATCTACATTAGAATTAGGGCACTACAAGCCTGGGTTGTGGAGTTCCTATTCCACTTTCCTATGGGGTATCTATAGGTGAGCTAAAGGTAAATATGGAATTGTTCCTCAGAGAGGAATATAATAAATAATGGTCAATAAGGGCAATTACAGGTTTTGCTTTGAAAGTTTTGTCCATCCAAACAAAGTGAATCTTAGCTAAAGGAAACACAGCATTACTGATCTAAATAAGATACCAGAACAGAATCCAAGTACCCAGTGAGTAATATTTATAGTTCATAACAAAGGAACAACTCCATGTACTTTGAAAGGATGATAAAATGGGTGAACAAACTCATTCCTTGGATGAGGCAAACACTAAAGAGAAGGAGAGCAATGACTTTAGTTCCCTGCCTGGCAATATTCATCTGATGCTGGCACACGTCCTTCGTACTGGAATGGCATGTCCAGTTCTGATGTTGACATTTTAAAGAGGATGTTGAAAAACTACAGGGTGTGCAGGGAGAAGACACAAACACAGCTCAAGGGATGGAGAAAAATATTTACAGAGAGACAATTCGATCTTATCTCAAAGAAGACTTGAGACAGCCATGATTAGCGTATTAGTATCCTTCCCGGAGGGAAAATAACATACACAAAATGGTCCTTTAATCTTGCAGAGAAAACTTAACAGCCAATTTATGGAAACTGAAATTGAGCAAACTCATATTAAACATTTTTAAGTGAGTATGATTAACCACTGACATACACTGAAACAGAGCATAACAGGTTTTTGTTCTTTGTGTCTGTACTAATATTAAAAAAGCCAAGGCTTCCATCAAAGCTAGAACCTTTCCTATTTACCTTAATACAGGCTTAAAAGATCATGCTTACACTTCTATGGCTTCAGTCAAGACTAGCTATGTTTCCTGCAGTGACATGTAAACCAAAGGACAGCACAAGCTCTTGGACTCCACCCAGGAGTAACAATGTGAGACTGAATGGTGAACAGTGTAGACTTTTTCATCTGAGGGTCACATTTTAGCTATCAGATCTACAAATCTACACAACTTAACTTGTTTGCAAAATATATCTTGAATACTCATACATGCCCAAAGCAAACTTGCTTGCAAAAATCATTTACCTGCATAGAGGGCAAGTACTGCAAGAGGTAATAAAACCAGCATTACAGCTGTGCCTCATGCATGAATGAAGCTGGTAGATATTGCCTCCTGGAAATAACAGTGCAGGAGTCGTATCAGCTGCTCAGGTACTGTTTAACCTGCAGGCACTGTTGTTTGTGTTGCTTTACATGAAAATGTGTTAGTGTTATCGTTGACTCCAGCAGATATTGCACTGCTAATTATCCCATCATGTAGTCACTTTACAGTGATATAAATGGTGCTGCCGTTTGCTTGAATCAAGTCACAGAGAAGGAAAATGGGAATGCTTAATAAAACGATGAAAGAGATGAGCTAATGAAATCCTGCTGCTGAGAATTCACCCAATCCAGAGATGTCAAGGTTGATGTGGATAGTATTTCCTTCAGTGTCTCCTAGATTCTATACTTCACACTTCCCTCCTCTGACTTAACTCTGGTGCTTGCATCTCTTTTACTCCCTGCAATGGTTCATGTTTCCTTTTTGCCAACAAAGTGGCTTATTCTAGACTCCTGGCTTGCTTAATGATTGATGATGCTCACCCTTGAGATCCACCTCACATCTGTGAAACACTGCTGTACTTCAGCTGAGCCATTTCAAACAAGAAGTACAAAAGAATATGTTTTGGACACTGAGGAAATGACGATGTTCAAGCAAAGGGCTGTGCAGCCTCTGTGGACCAAGGAATAACATGAAGCTATAAGAAGGAAGGGGACAGACTCTTTAGCAGGACCTGCTGTGATTGGACAAGGGAAATGATTTCAAACGATAAGAGAGGAGATTTAGACTGAATATAAGAAAGAAGTTTTTTTTACAATAAGGGTGGTGGCACAGGTTGCACAGAGAGCTGGTAGATGCCCTATCCCCAGAGATACTCAAAGTCAGTCTGGAGGGGCTCTGAGCACCTGATGGAGCTGTAGGCATCCCTGTTCATTGCAAGGGAGTTGGACCAGATGGCCTTCAAGGGCTCCTTCCAACTGAAACGATTCTGATTCTGTGAATACGATTTCTACAGCCTTGGACATCAAGTGCTTCTCCCCCAGATTTGCACTGCAGTCACAAAAATTTTGTATCATAAATTCTTTAAGATGAGGAATTGATTTTCAAGTTCCAAAGTAACCGTAGGATATTATTTTCTGAGCAAACATCTCTAAAATGAATGTTGTAAATTTCATGCATTCCTTGAGATGACACTCAGCCACCTGCATGTCTCACGGCGGAAGCAAAGTTTTAAACAACTTGCATGCAGCGGTCCAGGGAATTTTTTACGCACATCTCAGGCTCTATTTGCTATGCAAATTGAATAGCAGCATACCCAAAATAAGTTACTTGTCTCTGTCTATTTGCAAATCAAACGATGTAAGTTAATAAGCGGCATAAGACAGGGCCCCCACAGCAAAGTACATAGATTTACAATTTATAAGTCAGCAGCACCTCTCTATTACTGCTTCATAATTCCATTGCCCAATGAAATTACCCAACTCACATACCTCTAGCAAAAGTTGTTTTTCTTCTGCCAGTCCTTCTAACACCACCATTTGTAAGTATGCCACACCTCTATGGGCCAGTAACAGAGCCCATTGAAATCAGCAGGAAACCTCTCATTAGTTTCAGCTGGTTATGGAGTAGCCAGGAAAGAAATAGCATATTACATGCATTGCTCTTCAGAGACTTTTCTTCATGCCAAGTTAATCAAGGTATAATTGTGAAGAATTCAGAAGTGGCTTGATGGAAGTGAATGTGAGTCCTGCAAAGTCTGGACAGCTGGAGCTGAAGCCCAGGAGCTCAGGATGCTGCCTGAAGTGCACGTATCAACATTTTTCTAAAGATAAATTCACAGCACTTGTCAGCATAACTAGTTGTGATAGACCAGACAGAGTATTTAATGCCCTTCACCTCCACACTTTTCACCCCTAACAGCAATGCAGTGATGATCATCTCTGTAGGCTTTCTGATTTTTTTTTTAAAGACAGCTGGAAATCCCATTCACTGAATATTTCTCCTTTCAAAACAAATTCTGCTTTCTTTGGAAAAGAATTGGAATTGATCCATTTCGATGAGGAAAGAAAGGAAAAAGTTGAAATGGTCTACTTTGATGTGCTGTGACAAAACGTATTTTCCATTCCATCAACATTTTGTTTGCAGAACACTTTTTAGAAAAATAAATAAAATAGAAGTCATTGCTAAAGCTTTGAAATGATAATTGTGACATTTTTTTGCTCACCAATTCATTATCATAATTGTTGCTATTAATGCATTTCCAGATTTTGCTCCTATCGCTTGGTTTGTGCACTGAAAATATGACAAGATTATGCTTCTCTCCCCACCCCCTGCCCATTTTCACGGGGTTAGGAGAACTGTATTTTCACCCTTCATGTTAGCAGCTCATCACTGACACCTTCTGTTATTCTCTTTGTGTTCACACAGGCTGCTGTATTTTAAAATTCTTTAGCCAAGCAGCTTTCCTACACATCCCAGATCAATCTTGCTTAGAGGAATAGTGCAATCGATTCTTTTCCTGAATGAAGTGCTCACTGCTGCACCGTTAACTCTGTGCTAAATTTGCACCACGCCTCAGACACAAAGCACTCTAAGCATTTTGCAACCCCAAACGAAGTGTTTGCTGGGCTAGGAATGCAGCCTGATGGGCAATACATGGCAAATGCTCAGGCACATTTCCTTTGTGAGGTGTAACAAACTGAGACTTCTGTATAGGTAAGTGAAGAAGAAAGGATTTCTATGCTTCACTTGGGTGTCTCTACGGGGTTTTCTGTTCTGTGTGAATACAAATAGAAGGACAGAAACTGGGGTGATTTTTGCAGCTGCCACTCTTCACATAGCACAATATCATTCTTATTCATCTCTGTGGGTTTTTGAATGTTAGAGTGAATTATTACTCTTAGCACTGTGCATAGTGAGTCTAAATAACTGAAGGATGATAGAAAAAGATATGACGTGTGTATCAAAACAACCTGATTTTAGGTTTGCACACCTTGGGAGCAGCTGCATTTGAAATCATACCTAGTTGAAAATGAGTTCAACACCACTCCCTGGAACCTAACCGCATGGTTTGGTCAAGGACAGCAATATTCCTACCGTTTCTTATGCAAAAAGCACTGGTGATCAACAGGATACTTGATACAATCAATACACATGAGCTACTCTGTAGTACACACCTGCAAAGAGCTGGATTTTGGGAAGACCCAGGAGGTCCTCTTACTCCTTCTTTTTAACAGGATTTGGAAAGAAGAATAAAAGGAGTGAGCTTTCAACCACCTCCAGCCTAAATCAGCGTTTTCCCTATTGCTGCTGGGAGCTCATGTTGTGACAGGTCATTGAAAGATCTGTAAATGCAAAGATGAAAGAATTCAAACCTCTTGAGGGAAAGGCAGAGGATAAAGCTAGTGGTAGCAGCAGGATGCCACATGGTGGGAGGGGAAATCTGGAAAGAAACCCTAAGATTTGCTCTTCCTTGCCTGGCAGGGCTGGAGCTGTTCTTGCCTCCCTTAAGAAGGCTTGCTGTTTCTGTAATGGGGCTGTTATCGGTTGAAGGCTAATTATCTTTACAGAAAAACAGAGATGCTGGGAGAGGGTGAAATTTTAACAAAGTGAAACCTAGCAGAGATATATGACAGGGTCTCTCCCCATCCTATTCAAAAACACATACTGGAAGAGACCCTCCTATTCTACCAGAGAAGAGAGTGCTACCAACCTATTCTGTGAATAACTATGTGCTAACTCTTCCTGCTAAGTAAGTAGCTCTCTTTGCTCACAACATCTGAATACTGAGCAGGTGAATGCAGAATGAGCGTGCATAGAGCTGGTCCTATTATTTTGCTTTCAGACACCAAGCTCTAGTAAAAGCCAAAGCATTGCTGGCTTAGGAAACAGGAGACTTTGGCAATTTTAATTCTCTCATATGTGGTGGTTCATAGCTAACACAAGGAAAATATTAAATTCTGAAATCTGTAAGTAGTAAAATAGTGGGTTTGCCTTAGATATAAAAATGAATTTTTGATTTAAACACCAAAAAAAAAAAAAAAAAAAAATCCCAAATGCCAATTTTTGTCTGTGTCCATAAAAAGGGGAGGAGGGGCACAAAAATGTGGTGCTTGTGGAGAATAACAATTCCTGTTTATTATGGTCCATCTTCTCATCTAGTGCAGAATGTCACAGCATGATTCCATCTCCAGCACTGCACTGTGGTAGCACCCTATGTACTCCTCATGATGCACATCTCTGCAGGCACAGGAGTTGCTGTGTTGAATTTTGCAAGCTGCTTTATCCTTCATTTGCTCTGCATTAGAATTGGATAAATCCAGCTAAAACTCAAAAGTTTGGCAATTCGGTGCCATTAGCCACCGATAACTGCAATATGTGGGCACAAGTCAGCATTGGGAACTCTGAAAATTGTGTCACTATTTCTTTGGACTACTCTCTCAGCTGCAATTAATAAGGCCTGTAAGTCTGGCAGGCAAAATCTGCCAAACACAGGGAGAATATACCCTTAGCTCTTTGATCTATAATATTCATTAGTACCCTGCACGTTCCCAAGAAATTGTTTCTTTGATTTTCATCTGGTTTTGTTTAAATGTGTTTGAGTTCATGGGATGTTTTGATTGTCTTTCCAATATCTTTACACACAAACTCTCTGCTATAAAGCTGCCATCTGTGTCTGAAATATACACCAAGCATGCTGAGGCTTCCCTCCCTGGAGAGCTCCTGTTCACTATGAAACACTGAATAAAATTCATATGGGTGTTTCAAAGCCAAAAAATAAAAAGAAGAAAAAAAAAGAAAAAGAAAAAAGAAAACACCTTTTGTTAGAGTGAGACAGTCAGATTTAAACATCTTTACCAGCATTATGTCATCCAAGCAACGTTCTCACTATTTTTGCAGTTAGACTATTATTCATCCTCAGATTACACCACAAATATTGGGAAGCTTGTGCTACATCTGAAATTAACACCCTCCAGTCCTAAAAAAGCATAGGGGAGGATTTGGCCTGTACAATAAAATGAAGACAATAAACACTGAATAAAGCTCATATGCACCACTCAGTGAAAAATATCATTTTCAGTGGCTGTAATTAATGTTCTTTCATTGTCACTGGTCTAACCCTATTCTGACACCATTGCTTCAGAGTTGAGTAGAGTAGAAGTAATTCAGTTGAAAGGCACCTTCAAAAGTAGAAGGTTCAACTGCAATGTCACAAATCTAGTCTGTCCTCTGAAGATACCTGAGGACTTTCCGGAAGATGAGGCTGACAACTAGATGAGGCTCACCACCAGTTTGGGCAGCAAAGCTTTTGATCATAGATTCTGGTAGGTCCAGCAGCTACTCAAGGGAGTATAGGGCATCCTGAGCTTTCCAGCATCCTCAGCAGGACACATACACCTAAACCTAGAAGATGACCCTATCAAACCACTCGCAGGACTTTATGTTAACCTGAACAGGCAGTGTCACATGAGCAATGTGGGCAAAGGCTACATGTGCCAATTCAGCCCTCTGCTTTGATCTACAAGCTGGGACACTCTCATGTGAGAGTCCTCTTTCCATCAGCGATTTATATTATAATAATGCCCAGAATCCCATTCAGTAGCCAGCTGCCATCTTCTGTAATCTCCATTATAAGAAAGTAAAAATTGGCTCCATTGTGGATTTCTTTCCATCTTCTACCAGAAAGCCTGCTTAGTTAGGGCTACCTCTGGTCACAGGCAGTAATAGTGTGCTAAGGGCAGTCTCTGCACCCAGAAACTTCCAAAGGCTTGTATTAGAGAGTAGTAGGCAGCAATGTTGTGAAGTAACTTGCTTCTCTCTTCTGATGATGGATGAAATGAAAGGTTCAGCTTCTGCTAAAGAAAGAAAGCATAGGTGCACAATGCAGCCTTCAAGAGCCACAGTGGAAGGATTTTCTGATACACTTGTTGGGGCCTGCTGCAAAGTGCTGCATCAAGCAACTCATTCACTATTAAAAGCAGCAATATGCTGTATCAGACCTACAGATCTCAGGCATTATGCTTGGTCGAAGTCCCTGACACTCATGTTCTTTAAGAATACATCTGCTGTTGTCATGACACAGCAGTTACTCACAGTTATCTGAGTCCCTTGCAGAATGAGAACAAATGCTCAGGCTTTGGAAGACATGCCATCATTATTTAGCTCGTAACACAGAGCAAGGGGATACAGCAGGAAGAACTGCAGAAGACTTAGTTCTCCATAGTAGGCTTTGACAGAATAAAATCTAGGTAAGGATCTGCCCAAAGGGAGCAGATACAGGATTTCTCAGAAGGGATCTCTGAGAGATACCACTGAAACATGATATTTGTTGACTTCATCTGCCACAGCTCCGTTTCATCACATTGAACCTTGTGTGACCTGGAGAAGAAAGAACACTTTTCTTCCTCTGAGCTGTATAATGACGCTGGAGTAGAATTAGGGAAAGAAGCTGGGAGTCTTCAGTTTTAATGCCTTCCTATCCCAGTGGCAGGTAACCATTTAACATAACTGAAACAGAGGAGTCCTTCCACTTTAAATGATGTTACAGCTTTCGTGTAAAAAGTTGTTTATTTTTATGGCTTGGCACCTTGGAGGCAATAGAAAAAAGACTGTTTCCCTTGCTGAAAACGGCATCTGTTGCTGCGATCAAATTCTGCATACCATCCTCTTGATAAAATGGGACACAGCTGAAGATTCAAAGCTTGCTGATATCGAGGGAAAATTTTCCACTGACTTTCTCAGGGGCTGGATAAGGCCTTTGTTCAACTAGCCTATGAATGTTCAGTATTAAATGTTTCTTTTTTATAGGGTTATTAGTGTGTAGGTCTGATGTTAGCAGGACACTGGAAAGCACTTTTACTGCCAGCCCTCCATTTGAACTGATGGGCAGTTTGGCACATTATGGTCCATTATTTTTGACTGAGACTCTAAACTACCCCGTAAAAATGTTGTCCTTGTTGTTAGTTTGCTATCCTGAGCGTTGCCATAAACAGAGATTCTTGTCATCCAGGAGACAAAACGGTAATTTCTGATGTCCCACTGAACACTTGGTTCCTCCCAGGCTGCAGTAGAGCGCCTGAGCTGGGATCAAAGGGATTTAAACATTAGTCTGAATCAGAAATGGGGCTGTACACTCCTTTTGGAGGTACATCTCCTCCTTGGCTACTTATCCACTGTATGGCAGCAACCAGCATATGGAAGGATGACCCAAAAAGAGCCCAACTCACACATTTTCCCTAATCTTCACATAAAGCCTGTTAAAGCTTTTAACATGCTTTATAAGCCAGTGAGCAGGAGACTCCCTCCAGGCTGATAAGCACAGCATTTACCAATCCTGTTTAGTCAATGCTGCTCTAAGGAAAATGGTGGTTTTGTGCCAGCAGCAGCACCAGAGGGAGAACAACCTACGCTTCCCAACAGGTTTCCAGCAGCTCTCCAATAACCATAATTGCATTGCATAACTTTATCAATCTATGCCAAACAGAGAAATAAGGAAAACTTTAGAGAACAGCACTAAACATCCCTGCTATACACAATTTTGGCATCTGTCTGGGTGTATGATAACACGATGTCTTGGAGTCTGCTATTGGCATCACTGCAGAGAGGATTACACCCCTAGCTTCCCTCTTCCAGACGTTTATGATGGCCAGGTGCAGGGCTTTTTGGTGACAAAATAGAAAAAGCATGAAGGCTCCCTCAGACAGGAGCATATCAAAAATATGACTAAACAGTGAAGCTCTGTATATCTTTCTTTCTTTGAAATCAGAGAGGATTTCACAAATGCCGACTCTATACTTTTGTAAATCTCACCTCTACAGCATTACAGTTAATAAATAATTGTACTTTTTTTTTTTTTTTAAATCTCCTGGTTTGAGAATGGCAGGTGTTTATCCATGACGTAAAAACCAGCTTCAAATAGATATGACCCAAAAATATTCCTGCAAAAAAATGGCAAGAGCTGCTAAAGTTTCAGGAACAGTGAATCCTGTGGTGGGGTAAAGGAGCAGACTAGATGATTAGATCACAGAATTTTTTGAGTTGGAAGAGACCCTTAAAGGTCATTTGGTTCAACTCCCTGCAATGAACAGGAACACCTACATCTCCATCAGGTTGCTCAGAGCCCGATTCAGCCTGACCTTGAGTGTCTCCAAGGACAGGGTTTCCAGATAATTGCAAATACATCATGTCCCACCAGCTCTGCTGAGCCTGTAGGATCAAGTGGTCATGTTATCATGGCTTGAGTTCAGTAAGCAATCGTGAACTCTCACTGTGCTCTTAAAGAGGGGGCATTTTGAAGATACCGTATACCCTTTCCTTTCTCTTACATCACCAGAAAGCAATGCCTGATGTTGGCTTTTCTTGCAGTTACTTGTGCTTGCCACTGCAAGCAAGAGAAAGAAGCAGGTACCTTTGGCAATTGATTTAAAACACCCCAGGGATTAAAAGAAAATCAATTAAGGTTAAAATATCTGAAAATCAAAAATCAAGCTCATACTTATTCTTAATGAATCCTTCTACCATCCCTTTTAATTCAAAGAGAGCTCCTTAGGTTGAAAAGTTTATTATCAATAAATGCTTCTCTTCGAAAAAAAAAAAAAAAAAAAAAAAAAAAGAAAAAAGGGAAAGAAAAAAAAGGAAGGAAAGGGAGAAAAGACCTGTTAAGTGCTGAGTGCTAGCAAGTTTAATTGGCCAGTATTAAACATGCTTTTGCTGAAATATAACAACTATCCAAGAGGGAGAGAGGGAAATGAAAAAAAAAGTTTTTGCCTATGAGGTCCGCTTAATGCATTGAAATGCAGTAACTTACATCTTTCAACTCCTGAGCTGCAGTTTTTTTTAGTGTGGGACACTTTTCCTGATTCTCTTCCTGCTGGTTCACAGCAGTCACACACACACTTGAGATACTGCTTTGGGTTACTTTCCAAACCAAAGATGAATTAGTCCCTAAATGGAAAGCTATAAATTTTTAGAGTGAATTGATATTCGGCCCAAAACTTCACAATAGAGAGAACTGTATGAAAATACAGAATGCTGAGTTCATCCCAGTGTTACTACACTGACTAGCTGCCTGTGCAGCTAGCTATGAATCATGGCCAAAGTGAAGACAAACTGGAATATTTCTATTACTTTTTTTAACACTTCTAAAATCCTCCACATGCAGTATTTCATCATGGTAGGAACACACCTGAAGATAACATACAGAGGCAACCCTTATCCCTAACCAAAGGAGCTCAGAGAGTTTCAGCTGAGTGGGGAAACCTTAATTGCCCTTGCTCACAAAAATATGCAGCCACCATTGAGATGCAACAGAGAGATCATCAATCAGCATGTCCGAGTTTAAAACAAAATCAAACAAACACAACAACAAAACCACCTTTGAAAATAACCACGCTGTAACTGCTGTAGGTAAGGTAAACCGTAAATCAAGGCACTTCCCTCCCTGCAGATCTCTAATATTTTCTTTTTAATAAATGTGCTTGTCTTTACTGGGAAACATATCTCCTTTTACATCTTCTTCACTGCTTATTTTAGTGTCTATAACGGCGGGGATTTTGAACTTCTGAAAATCTAAAAACATACTTTCATGTTGCTTTTCAAATCTTCATTTGTTCAAGGGAATGTAGGGAAGAGAATTAATTCAACTCAAGCCCACGTGACTTCTGTTTGGTAACATAATCTCTCTCACATACTAGTTGACAAGGGATGGAGCACACAGCAAAGGGAACAAACTCACGGGACAGTGCAGTATTCCAGTCATCAGCGCACACTTCCTCAACTGCAGACCTTCTCCAGCTGCATGTATTCCTAACAATCCTCATAGCTCCATCTGGAAATGACTGGTGACTCCAGCTGTGCCACCGTGACTCTGGGAAGCTCCTGCAGGCAAATTAAAACAGGAGGAGACTGATGGTCACTTGATTCTCCACACACTGACCCCAGCACCTGCCTCTAGCTTCTTCCCTTGCTGAGCTTCAGCATTAGCTAATGTGTTCTTGATTGCTGCTGCACTTAAGCAAATGAACTAAGGGGAAGTTGTTAAATTCAGAACAAATAGTTAATTAAACACTTTATTTTTTCTGATGTTTAGAAAAGGAAAAAATAAGCCAAAATGTTACACTATTCCCCAGCCATTTCCACCTCTCACATATTTTCTTTCTATCAGCATGGCACTGGCTCTGCTAATGACCTGCCCTTTCATAACATAGACTTAATGGCTCAATAAACACCACTGTGTGACAAATAGGTTCAGTTAGTTTCACAACCTCACCCCAACTGTTTACAAAATATTTTGTTGGCATTTTAGGGCTCTGTTTTATGGACTGCTCACATCTGTAAGGTCAAAACCTTCTACACATTGTGTCAGGAATTGCTGTGTTTCAGAATTCATTCACCTTTAGCTTTTATAGCCTTTATACTGTAAGGCTCCCTAATTAGGTAAGAAGTTTTTTGATTAAAAATTTTGTCCCAAGAATTGTGTTCCAGAAGTGCATAAGCCCCTTGGAGGGAATCGGGCTTCTCTGTGGAAGAAACTGGACTTCTAGAAAAATCTATTCCCATCGCTTCTAACAAATTTTATTTTAGACCTTCAGGTGCTGTGGATAGCAGTGTTTCAGGGCAGTTCAGAGAATCACAGAATCATTAAGGTTGGAAAAGATCTCTAAGATCATCTAGGTCCAACCATCCACCTACCATTGCCCACTAACCCACATCCCTGAGTATCACATCTTTACAGTTGTTGAACACCTCCAGGGATGAAGACTCCACCACCTCACCGGGCAGCCTGTGCCAGTGCATCAGCACTTTCTGAGAATATTTTTTTCCTTATATCCAACCTGAAATCTGTACCAGTTTATGCTGTAAAGGAGCCATTCAAGAAGCAGGATGAAGGTCCTCTTGAGAGCAAGAGGACAAAGGGTCCAAATAATAGAGGTTGACCAGGTTTTGAAATCACAGTTTGAAACCACATTAACATCCTTTCTCAGGAACGTGCTCTGTTAATCCCTCTTCCTCTATCCTCAATTTTCAGAGGGTGTACAACTCAGTTGGAACATCGCTTCTGGGCCAAAACTTACGCTTTTAGTCAGAAAGCAATTTGGTTTTGCATACTTCAAAGAAAAAAAAAAAGTCTGGTGAGTGATCTCGCAAAGTTTGAAACAAACAAAAATTAAAAAAAAAAAAAGACTAAAACAAATTGAAGTTAGTTTTCCTGAAGATGCTCTTTAGTATTTACATAATGGGTTTGTATTTCAAAAAAGAAAATTTTGCAGACCATTGAACCACAACACAGCGACTAAGTGAGTTTGCTACTAAATCATTCAAAACAAGAGTTATTTAGCTTTTAGAAGAAGCAAAACATACTGTTGCATAAGGCTCTGAAAGGACTATTAAAGTTTCTGTGCCTCATTAAAACAAAGCCCCAAAATAATCCCTTAGTAAGTACGTTGAGAAACCATAAACTGTAATGAAGCTATGAATATTTATTATATATTTATTATAGCACAACTACAGCAAGTAAGAAGTAGCTTAGTCCTAACAGTCTGTAATGCTGCTGGGTGGATAATCTGAATATTCCAAAATTGCGAATTTACCAAAGCTAAATTACAGAAAGCAGTTGTTCAAGGAATGCAGCTACAAAAATGAGCAGATGCAAACCTCTCCACTGTGTTGGACCAAAGGGCCTGCTCTCGCAGCCTTCTGCTTGCATTAGAAGTCAGCAGTGAATGGGAAGGGTCAGCAGTATTATAAGTCATTAACCATCCTCTACCAGTTCAATCTCGTAAGAGAACAGTCCTGATCCTTCTCTCCTCATCTTCCCCAAGTCCTACTCTTCATTCTTATGGATTCAAACTGTGTCATCCCTGTGCTTGTGCTGTACTGTATACGGACTCAGCCCAGATTTAAAGACAGCATTAATGGTGTTTCCTGCTGTCGTCTTATTACTTTCCTCATAATTTCCAACAGACATTTTTGATTTTCTGATTATAACTGAGATTTCTTTACTAAGATTTGGCTGATGTTTTTGACCTCTGCCAACCACGGGAGTACTGTTTCCAGAGAAATCTACAATGACTAATTTAGAACCGATACGGCATGGATAGCAGGAGCTATTTTTCCTCTTGTGCACTGCTTCACACCTAGCAACACTGAATTTCATTTACCGTTTTATTAATCGGCCTCTCTGTGTTTCATCCATCTGCAACAATTTATCTGCACCATCAGCTTCAGGACTATCAAATCTAAATAATTTGTGTTAACACAAACTCTGTCACTTCACTATTCCCTCCTTTTCCCATATCATTCATGAATATTCTGAACAGCTCCAGTTCCACGATATCTTTCACTCTTCTGCATTGCACTGCATGACCACTTTTAGTAGTGGTCATTGTAAAGTGATCGTGTTGAATAAACCACTATTAATTTATAAAATTTTCTGTCTTATCTCACAATGACGTTATGCTTTGCTCAAGCACATTTGTTCTACACAAATTTACATTTTACCAAAGTAACCTTCTGAAAATCTGGGCATATTTTAGCAGCCCAAGGAATTCTTTCCAACTGGTGCTTTGACTGCTCTGGTGAGCTATGATCTGCATGACTTTGTCCTCCACTGACATTTCAGTTTGGGACTTTTTTGTTTCCAGATTCATTCCCTGTATGAGAATGTCCCAGTTTCCCCCAGAGTAAGCATCAAGATAGATAGCTCATTTAGCTTTCCTGTTAGTGTCTTCACTGGGTGCTTACGAATATTCTACAGTTTAAAGGTCACTAATAACTCTCCATATGAGTAGAACTGAGAACTATATCCACATCTTATTGCTTCCCAGGGGTGTCACACCGTCAATCTACCTGCATATTTATAACTTGACCAGGCCAACTCTTCACTCAATTTAAAAGTTCAGATCTGTAAAATGCCTTGACCTTGATGCCATGGTGACTGAAGCTTCATCTAGTCACATAAGGCTGTTTGTTTCTGCACCATGTAAATGTTTCAGCACTTTTTTCTTCTCCCCACTTTTATCTTATAATTCTTGTTAGAAGACCTGTTCTTTCTAAAAAGAATCAAAAGGCATAACTTGCATCTGGCATAACCAAGCCAACATCAAGTCCTAGTTGCCATTATGTTGATGAAAAGAGTAACAAAGACTTTCAAGGTCTACTCTGTACCAGTGCCCACCCTGCTTCTTCCATAGTTCAACATCACTGGTGGCACAGATCTCTTCTGTGCTGATCCCTTTCATGATGGGACCAACATCTCCAGATGTGATGGTGCAAGGCAATGACATACAGTTGCTTAGTCTCCAGAAGATCTCATTTTTTCTCTTTTTATGCAAAAATCATACCCTTTCTGTGAATGGGAATACAGTTCCTAAATCCATCTGGGGCAAACTGACACAATTCCCCTAATGTCAGATTCTAATACAGGCTGCTTAAAAAAGGAGCCCCATTTATACAAGACACAGTCTGCTTCTCTAGGTTTCAAGTTATTAATTCAAAGTAAACCTGCACACACAAGCTGCTCTTCACTGGAGAAAATAATCTTGGAGAACAGTATTTCAGTTTTACCTTTCCCAAGTCAAATTTCCTTAACGCTGGTATTTGAAATTCACTAGGATCTTTCAAAATTAATAAAGGAAAATCTTCCATCTCCTGCTTAAGAATGATAAGGATTTAGTGGTATTTTTTTCTTGGTGTTTAAAAAGATGCATATTTCTTTCCCATTCCCTTAAGGACTACACAAATTGTCTTGATCTAAATAATATAACCTTCTTGCTAACATTAATTAATCCTCCATTACAGGCACACGTTTTCCCACAGAGCATTTCTCCTTCCCTCTGGCAATGCAGTCAACCAAAGAAAGAATAGAAAAATCAGCTCCTTTGTACAAACGTGTGTGAATGTGTGCACACACAGGGGCACCCCCACGAGATTATCTAGGAGAACCAGCATGGACACTGGAGATCTGCCCCTTTTCTTCTCCAAATCAGGCTGTCTGCTGCCCGCTGAGGATTCTGCAAGCCTGACTGTGATGTAAAACATTTGTTAGGATAGCTCTAGTTGGCAGAAGGGCTACAATTGACAGCATGTAGCTACTCATAATTAGCAGTAAAAGTGATCAAATTCTTTATGATATGTGACCAGTGCAAAAGAATTTACTTGTGCTTCATTTCTTTCTATTCTCCACTCTCAACACAGTGAGCAGACTACAAATTTTTGAAAAGTAATTGCTATTCAGACATTTTGTAGCACACTTTTTTTGGTGCTGACATACATTGCTGGGACTGATGATTTGTCCAAATCAAAGGAAACCCGTGTTTAATTTTCCACTATTTGGCACGTATCACTGGGAGGCTTAGGGAAAAAAAAATGTTTTTTGCAGTTCGCATGTTACTGCATGTCATCTAAATTACACTAAATAACTATGTAGGTGTTAATATCACACAAAAAAATGTGTGGTAAAAGGTAGCTTCATCCAATTCCTTCTCACCTTGTGACAAAAGAAAGCAGAATACAGGCTGCCTGGTGAATTCAAGCAGAGGGACTCCAGCTAGCTCTGCTGCTGAAAGAAATATTCATGGAGCCACGGCCTTGAGTGGCATTGCCACAGCAGCCTACAGCAATTCAATCGCATGCTAAGCAAGCACAAATCTGACTTACTGCTTGGAATCTAAAAGAAAAAAAAAGAAAAAACAACAACAAAACAGTTAATTGTTTTCATCTAGCTTTGTGTGCTGAACTGGCCCAACAGAAAGTCCAGAAAAAAAGCTGAAGTTAGCAGCTGTATTGGAGTTATAGGGCTCTTCTACACTGATTTTCTTTTTCCCTGTTGCACCTTGAACTTAATCTGGTCCTGAAGTTTTTAAAGACAAATCAATCCATTTTTTTTCTTTAAAAGGTCTAATTCATGTCTCTGACAATGCTGCTCTGTTATGATAAGTGAAACCACAACACTACCATAACAGTAAGCAATAATAGAAACTAATGTGCTAACCCTTTGGAATTATCTGGGCACATCAAGTTGGATCAGAATAGTATCTCTATGCCAGAACGTGTAAAGAAATTCAGTCATTACCATTAATTATACTATTTTAGTAAGCTATTTAATGTTACAATAAAACAGATTATGACAGGTCAGGCTTCATATTAAAGCTCAAATTCCATTAAAGGGGATCTGAGGAAGAACTCTCCACTGCCCAAGGCCAGGGCAGTTCTGCTAAAGCCAGCAGACTCCCTACCCTGACCTCATTTTCCAGAGAACACCATGGGTGCTGGGGACAGGTCTACTTGCAGGTAGCCACATCACTCCCACTACCTTTAAACTTATCACTTCCCCAAGGTGCTTTCACAGCTGCATCCTGTTTACCTGCCACCCTTTTCCCATCCAGCATCACTCATCTCTTCCTTAACTAACTCATGCCAACCATAAAGATTGAAATGGCACCTCTGCTCATTAACCTCAGCAAAAAATACCCCTTTAACACTAAGTTCCAATGTTACAAACAGATCCTCATCTTATAAAAGAATTACAGTATAAAATACTTGGTAACTTCAGCTTAACCTCCTTCCTTGCTTCATGCACACATACAAACACAGATTCTTTATAATTTGGCCATGCCCAACATTAACATCACCAAGAATTTGAGAAGGTATGAGAAAAAATGGGTATCATGAAAATGCTGCCGTAATATCAAGAGACATTGCACAGTCAGTACGTAACTACTTTCCAAGAATGATAGAATAGTCCGGACAGGAAAAAATGTCAATTTTAGAAGGGCTTATTTTTAAAAAAAAACTCTGTCCTACTCGCAATTAGCTAACAAGCACATTAACATTAACCTACCTTGGAAGATGCTTCTTAATAAAAATGGAAAGCAATTAGGGTGTAACAGGAGAAGCCAAAGCATTGAATCTCTGGTCTCTCTCCATGACTTTGGCCCCACCAAAATCTGACTGGCTCATTGAGCCAAAGAGGTCTGAGCACCTAGCTGAGGTGCCCTAATGAGGTGAGGCCATGAGATGCATGGCTCCCTGTCGTACCCCTGGACTAACAATGCTGCTTCACCTCACAGTGATCAGGTAAAGTAAAATGTCATTAAGATTATGAAACATTCACATGTTTTAGCATAGAAAGTAAAACCATCATAAATAGGAATGAAAAGGACCTTGAAAAATCCTCTGTTCCGTTATTTAAAACAGATAGATAAATACAACTTTTTCTGCTCCTTCCCCCTCCGTCCATCTTGTCTTTCCATCATCTTCTCGTTTTCTCTTTCTTTTTAACTCTGTAAATGGTTTCTTCAACCCCCTAAAGCAGCTGGGAGTATGTTCTTACTGCAAGGTACTACTACTACTAGGAATAAAGCTAATAGTAATAAATAAAGAGGCTGAAAACTGCTGCAGATGAAATAAAATGCAACACATGAGTCATTAAATATTGAACGAAATTCAGGCTGCATAGCCAGCCTCAATCTGTTTTTACTCATGGTAAATGATGGGTTTATATAATTTCTAACATCCTGATGGATGAAGCGATGTCAGTTGTTTTGGTTGAGAAAGACAGAGTGGAAACAGTACCTTTTACTTTTTTTATTAAAAGGCCAATTCTGTACAGTGCTGAGGGGTGGGGATGGCTCACTACATTTCTGGTTGGACTCTCAGTTTCTCTAGTGTTAATAAAAGCTTCAGTGTTTTGGAGCAGTTTGGTTCAGTCAGTATGTAAAAGATCCCCAAACATAAGCTTGAGAATTGATTACACTTGTCTAGTTTTAATGAAAATGAACAATGTGTGTGGGAGCAGAGTTTTATAATTACCAGGCCACTGAAATTGAAAATAGAGGAGACATTCCCCAAACCTCTGAAATACCATTTCCCTTCAGCCACGTTCATCACCACATGGTGACTGAAGGCAGACATGCTCTGCTAAAGAAATGCTGTTCTGCTGCAAGGGAGAGAAAATAAAAATTAACCTCTGATCCACAAAGGCTCTGGAGCTGCTGGCAATTAAGATATTATTTAATAAGGTGCCATGCTTTGAATCAATAAAATGAAGGGTTGAAGGACTTTCTCTGCCACACTATTCCTTTCACCACTCTCAGACTCAGGCATGGCTGCCACCTGAGGAGGTTAGAGAGCTGTAATTAAATTAATAAAGCATTGCCTGTATATTAGAGAAAGAGGCAAAGAGAAAAGTGATTGCAGGTAATAGCTGGACATACTGCTGACATATATATATATAATCATTCCTTCTGCACTTGAGACTGGAAATTTTTTGCTACTCTTGTGTTTGATGGGGTCTTCAGCTGGAGATCACAAGCCATGCCATAGTTTTACATCAGAAGCTAAAAGAGTTTGAGATGACACAAAAAAGTTACAGCTTCCCGCAAAAAAAACCCACAAAAATTGACTTTTTTGACAGCTGACTGAAAATGTAGAAGATTTTTCTGATACTTTTGTTGAGATAAAGTGCCATTTTTGAGAACATTAAAAACAAAAGAACAAGTTTATTAATGGCTGGAACCACTTCATTTAAGAAAATGGAATATCTCTAAAACAGTTTTGTTTCAAGTGTCCTTAGTTGGTTGCTTGATAGCTTGAGGACACCTTTTCTCCTGAGATGTTTCATCAGGGGCTGATATTTAAACAGGGTGTGTTTTGACTGGCTTCTTGGCAGTTGTTTTGATTCTTCCTTCCTGAAATCTGCATTCTTACTTCCAAATCCTTGGAGATTGTTGTTGCCCACTCCAAAGGCATTTTTCTCTACATACCCTTGAGCTTTGCATAGCCCCATTACTAAAGTCCTGATTTAAAGCCCTTGGTGCCTGTGAAGCATCTCCTTGGGCTGTGAATCAGTCCTTAACTCTGTGCTTGACAGGCCAAGTCAAAAATACGTGTTTGGATCAGAGCTCAATTATTCTATGGCTGAAATTACATGCACAGGTAGCTCTGAAACTAATACCTCCTATTTATTTCTATGGAAACTACAATAAAGAGCACAATAGCACTATTTGATAGAGCAAATTCTCAGCTACAGAACATTATTTTTTCAGCATAGTTACCACCATTATCTATACATTTTCATCAGCAATAAACAAGAACCTGCATGCTGCACTTACAAAATTCTGCACCAGTACATGCATTTCACAGCATCGTTACTAAAATGCACCACCCACCACCACACTAAGGCTCCATAAACATTCAGCAAGCACTGGCAAATGTCAGTGGGTGCCATTTTTTCCACTTGCAGAAATCCAATGATACACCTTTGCTTCATATGCTCTTCCACATCAGAAACCATTCTGTCAGACTGTTCCTCTGCTGCCATCTGTCACACAGCAACAACATGTAACGGAATGTTGGTGGGAAAGTTCAGGCTCTACTGCCATAACACCAATACTTGCCTCTAATGTCACGGGCCAGTGTAATAAATAGGAGGCATTACTTTTGGAACAGACCTCATATTTTTCACAGCAATGACCTGCGCCTTTTCATTTAAGCATGTCCTGTGGTTTATGCAGGACACAGCCCCAAGTTGAAGCAGGACAAAAAAAAAATATGGTCTTTGTAGATGGGCAGTATGTTGATGTCTCTTTGGATAGAGCCCAGCTCTCACCACAGACCTCAGTGATGTACCATGCTTAGGGCATTTCAAACATATAAGAGTTTTAGATGTAGGGATTTGGTTCCGCTTATCAGAAAAAGAAAAGCCACCTGCAAGATTTGGATCTATATCCCCATAATGGCTTTTTGAACTTCCTCAAAAGTGTTTTTATCTGGTGTGTTTGATTCAGGCTCACCTACTTTTGCTTATCAGGATTGGTTTCCTTCCTGTTTAGTACATACGTTTCACAGTTTGAACACTCAGCTTTGCTTTCAAAAGCTGTAGGGTGAATTACAACTCCTAAGTAAAGCATGAAACAGTGAGGGAGTCTGCTTCTGATTTTGCTAAAACTTTCCTAGAAAGTGAACCTTAAGATGGCAGCGGTCTCTCTGATCAAGCAAATGGCTGTCAGTCTGGACGTGTAGCAAAAGGCGAGAACCGTCTGTTCTGGGTGTTGAAGAGGCAGAGAGAGAAGATTGCTGCTGTAGACAACTCGGATTTGTTTTCTCAGTAGGACAATCCCGATGACCCATCTGAGAGGAATCCAATTTTTCTGCTTCCCAACCTTGAACAACATACAGCTGCATCAGACTTGAAAGATAAGCACCAGCAGGCAAAACCTTACTCAGACTTTTGCCTTGGGAACTGTTGCAATTTTCTGTTCTGGAACTGCCTTCCCCAGAAGCTGGTATTAGGAGGAAGACACATATTTTTCACTCTTCTGGTAAAATGACAGCAGCCCATTTCTATGCTTTGCAGCTTTTCAGCTCTCATGTAGACAGATATCCATGCTGAGAAAAGCAGGGATTGTGGAAGACCAACCTTAGCAATTCCTTTATCAGATTGCTATCCATTAACTGGGTTAGTGTGCCCTCTCTATCCATCTCTCCCTGTGTTGTTGAGGTAATACAGCCTTCTGGAAGGAAACAGCAATGCATATTCATGGGACTGCTCGTGATGAATGCCATCGTCAACTCAGTGCTTTGAGGTTTTGTTAGCAGTGGGGATTTTTTCTGCCTTTACAAACCCCATGTAACCTCAAATTTAGATTAAGAAAAAGTGTTTGACTTGCCCTTGATTCAGTGCAGAGTAGAGCACGGCTCACTCAAGCAGTCGCACCAGGACTTTTTCTGCCTGTGGTTCTGAGAAAGAAATTCTTCGAGTCTATTACACAGTCGAGTAAACAAAAGGAAGAGCTGCGGCAGAGCTGCAATACGAAGCCCTGTGGTTGAGAGAGAATAGAAGGAAGAGGATGCACCTAAAGTCCTTACTTTTGAGATAATTTCAGATAACCTGCAACTGCTATTGTCCTGATTGAAACTCCTTTTTTTTTTTTTTTTTTTTTTTTTTGCACGCTGTGGGTACTGACCCTGATCCCTTTGGCTTGTTGATAGGACAAGAGGAAATGGCCTCAAGTCACACCAGGGGAGGTTCAGGTTGAATATTAAGAAAAACTTCTTGTCTGAAAGAGTGGTTGAGCACTGGTACAGGCTGCCCAGGGAGGTGGTGGAGTCACCATCCCTGGAGATGTTCAAGAACCACATAGATGTTCTAGTGGCAATACCTGTGGTAGGTGGACAGTTGGTCCAAATGGTTTTAAAAGTCTTTTCCAACCTTAATGATTCTATAAGTCTATGATTCTTTGGGAAGGCAAAGCTTACTGCACCATGGTGACAATATTTGATATCTCACAAACTGGCACAGATTTATATAGACCTCAGGTGGAAAACATCAGAATCCCCAGAAGCCCAGCTCTGTTTCCAAATAACTCCTGTCCGAAAGAACACAACAGCATTGGAGCAAAACACTTGTGCAGACAAGGAACACAGTGCCCAACATCCAAAAACATATCAGCAGGAGCGCCAGGAAGGATTCTCAGCAAAACCCTTATCTGAATCAGAAGCCAAATTTTGAAACATTTTAAGAAGTTTCCCCACAGTGCCCTGGGGACTCTATCCCCAACATTCAGGCTCAGACCTCATTACTGAGGAAAGACAGAGGTGCTGGTTCGCACCAGGGCCCCAGCACCTCTGACTGTGTCCTCTCACAGGCTATATAGGCTGTCCAACCACTGCACCGCTCAGCACTGAGAGTTAGAGGCTGTGCCTGGAAGCTGACAAAAAGGTGACCAGTGAAGCTCTATCATCATTACCCAGGGGAACTGCAGGTGCTTCCAGGCTAAGACTCTCATTTCTGGGCTGGAGCAGATATTTGTGTGGGCTCTCTGGGTCAAAAGAGAGAGAATTACCACAAAAGGGATTGAGAGGAAACTGGAAAGTATATAACTTTGACATCTTTATTTTTCCCTCAATCTTTGCTCAGGTTAAAATCCTGATGGATTTCCTCAGTTATTTCAGTAGGGCAAAAATGCAGCCACTGCATTTAACAAATAGTGTGTAGGTGTAACACTCTAATGTTAGAAAAGCATGCAAGCTATTGGGTATGCCACTCCTTTTCCAGCCCTAACAAAGATGCAGCAAGGGTCAAGCTGTGACCACTGGTTAGAAACAATGCCCCCAGGTTAGCCTAAATGCCTTCATCAGTTAGATACCTGAAGAGAAAGGGACACTGGTACCCAACAGGAATAAAAATGCTGTTAACAAAAGAAAAAAGATTACAAAAGCTGAGAAAGAGAGACAAGCAGAGAGCATCTGTGAAACAGACAGAGGTTAGCAGAGGGCAAGGTGAGGAGCAGTTTGTTACAAGACAGAAAAATCAACATAATTGCTGAGTTTTCGTTGCATTTGTGGAGCTGGTATCAGCATGCTTTTGACCCTGCCTGAGCAGCATGCAGGCATGGACAAAGCCTTTGCTAGGAGAACCTGCCTTGCCCCGGCTCTGCTAGAAGCACTAAGCACATCTTCCACGTGCACAGAAGCACTTCGAGCTGATCTGCACTTCACTCAAAACTTTGCAGCACGTTCCCCAGCTGTTACATTTCAGCCTTAGGGCAACACATTCGGGGTGAATGGCAGCTCCTCACTCTGCTCGCTCTTCTGTGCAGAGGGTGTTTGTTTTGAGTGTTCACTACATCTGGCTTTCTTGTTTGTGCCTCTGGTTTGAGTAATTGCCTTAATCTGAATTTCAAGGCTGACACCCTGCCTGACCTTTTTCTGCTCACTTCTCTTCAGTGTATTACATCCAGCCTTCCTACTTTTTGTTTAATTAGAAACTATAGAAGTCTAATGACTCACTTCTCAATCACATTTGTTTCCCAAAACAATATTCATGCATGCATGTTTACGTATTGCAGGACTTAACTTTTGGTTTTCAGTACTCTGTAGCATGCATTTACATTACAAAGATTTCTGAAAAATAACTCAATAAAAATAGGTGCCTTTAAGTTAAAAGCTTGCCCCATAAAAACAATGCAGCATTTACTGATTTCTTCATCAGCATGTGAGATCCTCACTCTTTTTCACCCTCCAGCTGCTACTACTGAGGCAGACTGTCCTGGCAATGGATAACAGTGATCTGCTATCCAGGTGCATACACACATGTGCAGATGCAGCAGGTTTAATTGCTGTTTGCTTTGCAATTTAAGCCTCTTTAATTTTCCATTTGTTAAATGAGGAACACGTAACATTTACGTAATTAATTTGCTCAAATAGTTCAGCAATTAAGCTCACCAGCTTGGTATCTATCTCTGAGGCCACCTCAGCGTGGCCTCCCTGCCTTCTCCAGCCCTGGAGTCCTCCTCTTCCCCTGCAGTGTATAACAACTTTCTCCAACAAGAGCACATTGACCTCCTTGAACTTTCTCTCACACCTGCCTGTCCAGCTGCTTTTCACCTGAACTCTCTGATCCCATAATCTCATTATCCCTTCTCCCACTGCTCTCTCACTCTGCCCTCTGCCTCCTTGCCACACTCCCATCACCTCCTCCCACATCCATTCATTCTTTAGTTCAGCCATCACCACTCTGCCCTGCTTAGAAGGCTGCTCTCCATCCACACGGTCCCTTGTTCTCTGATATCATCTTAAAGAGCCTGCTGATCTTTATGTCACTTCCAACCTAGACCGTTCCACGAAGACTACAATGTCACTCGAACACCCAGCACAAGAGTTATGAAGGTAATTATGCTCATCTAAGAAAAAGGTTAGAGATTATACGCAAAAATAAGTCTAAAATTCTCACTACAAAACTACTACTAGTAATAATAATATATATTTTTAAAGTTGCAAGATTGGAAAGATTGGAAAAGATCTGCAAAATATATTTTATCCCAATGTGTTGCTTCTGGTTATCCAGAAAATAGTATTAAAGACAAATAGCTCTCTTCCTGGTCCTAAATCTCTGCACTATTTGTTAATAGTGTATGTATCAACTGAGTACTGTATACAGATGTGGAGTCCTCAGTACCGGAGAGATATGGACCTGTTGGAATGTGTCCAGAGAAGGCCACAAAAATGATCCACGGATTGAAACACCTCTCCTATGAGGATGGTCTGAGAGAGCTGGGGCTGTTCAGCCTGGAGAAGAGAAGGCTCCAGGTAGACCTGAGAGCAGCCTTTCAGTATCTAAAGGGGGGCTGTAAGAAAGAAAGGGACAGATTCTTTAGCAGAGTCTGTTGGGATTTGACAAGGGAAAATGGTTTCAAACTAAAAGAGATGTGCCCAGAGATGCAGTGGAAGCCCTGTCCCTGGAGAGGACCTTGGGGTCCTCTCCAGGTCAGGCTGGAGGGGCTCTGAGCACCTGATGGAGCTGTAGGTTCCATTGCAGGGAGTAGGACCAGATGGCCTTCACAGGCCTCTTCCAACTCAAATGATTATATGATTCTATTGATTCTGTATAACAAGAGCTCCAGAACAAACAGACAACTGACTACTCACAGGTATCTGCCTGGTATTGAGATTTGTCTGTGATGTTAATGACAAGGTTGCTTGAAGAAGGAGATCACCTAGCAGACAGGCACATTAGGACTTACATCATCATGTCAGGCTTTTATATCAGTTAGTAGTTAAAATACTTGCATAAAAACCGTACCAGCTTGATAATTTTAAGTGGCTGGATGCAAAAAAGATATTTTTAACTTCAGCTGTTGTGAACTTCCTGTATATTTATAAAAATAAAATGTTCCTTTCACACTTGAAGTAATTCGTACTGATTTTTTTGTCTGTCAGTTCACTGGATTTTTTTCTTACTGAACCAAAATAAATTATGACTGTTCCTTGGCTGGCAACACTGAAGGTATTTATGTTTCATAATGCAATAAGAAATTTTGCTAGGATGCATTCGTTATTGTTTTTTTTTCTCTTCCTTATTTTTCCCCCTGAAGTCATCAATTTCTCACCCTTAAGAAAGCACTGCCATAAAGCTTCATTTCCATTGTGTACTTCCAGCTCGGGGCTTTGCTCTGTTCTGTTAGCAGAACTCAGAGCCTACCCTACCTCCAGGTATCTCACAGAGCCATCTACTGGTGCAAGAACACAAATTTTACCTTTTCCAAGGTTTTTTTTTTTTGCTCTGATAAAGCCCCTCCTGTCCCTCTCTGTTCAGGCTGGTCTAGGAGTGCATGAGGTGGAGGGGTGTTGCTATGGGGCTTCTCCCTCAATCATTTTCACTTTTTGCAGACCAAGAAATAATTTTATAGGTACATATGTCATAAATTCATTTATGTAAGCAATATACTGTTGATTAAAAAACCCAGCTTATGCACGTTAATCATCTGAGTTGATTTGTTGTTAGAAGTACCCAGTTGCTTTGCTGCAGTAAATTAAAACAGAGGTATGTGAGTTCTTACCATTTATATTCATGGTGAATCACTTGAAAAATGAATATACCAAATAAAATGCCCTGGGTCCTGAACTGACTGCCTTCTGATGTTCAAAAAACAGCTCCGCATCGTATACGTCCTTGAAATTTCCTCATGCTTTAATTTCAAGCACGAATATGTGTAGCTGTAATAATTGATCCCTCCTGCACTTTTCTCAAAGAAAGCAAAGCATACTCAGTCTGGTGTCTGCACAGCAATCCACGCCAAGGGGTTAGCCTGGTATTATCTATGCTTTTGTCCTAAGTTTTTTGCTGATGGAGAAAATGAGTCACTGCTGGTGAAACACCTAATGATAATCACAGCAAAGATACTCAGTAGTTCCACAATATTTTGAATTTTCAAAATAAATTCCACATACCACCTGTGTCTACAGCACACCTTGGAGTAACAATCATTACACGCCTCCATATTTTTCTCACTGCACTGATCAGGTGATGGCATATATTTTCAAGTATAGTAACGTGTAGACATTTTCAAGGAACATCATGATGTTGATTTGCAGATTTTCTCCTCACCCTGTCAATAAAGGATCTCTACAGCTTTGCAGTCAGTTAAACTGATTACTTCTTTATCAGTTCTCAATGTTTATAAACTTGTTTTTTAACCTGACCCCAGGTATGGCAAATAGGGTTGTTACTTATGAGGATTTTCTCAGAGTTCAATGATCAAAATTACACTGAGGACGTAGAAAAATAGTTCTAATATCTCTGCAAAAACAGCACGTGCAGAATGAGAAGCCAAATATAATCCTGCCGTGTGATCAGCCAATGTTAGCTTTGACAGTGTGATGCCAGCATGGCTATCCATTTATCCGTTCACGTGCCTTATGTTTAGAGCAGAATGCAACTTAGCTTTGCAAACGGAATGGGAATAAATTATTCTAATTGCCATTAAAAGGTTTCCATTCAAATATCAGCTTCCACCACCCAGAAATGGTCCACGAGTGGTGCAAAGGCAGGTGCTGAAGATGCATAAATGAGTGGTCTATGAGTGGAAGCTGTGAGAGAAGAAAGTCCTAGAGAGTTAAACTAAGGAGAGTTTCCCTTTTGTAGGATGTTGTGCAGTTTCACTTAGGTTGAATTTATCACTTCCAGAAAATAAAATATAAAACTTTAGTTATTGTTCCATTTGGGAACCTTAGGGTTCTTGGTCCTATTTTTCTGTAAGTGGTACCCACGATGATTTCTCTCGCTCTCTTTCTTTCAAACAGAGTGCATTTTCAGATGGCAACCAGATTTTAGGAAAGGCTTTTAAAATGAGTGCTATGGAAGCTACAGTACAGCTTCAGTATAACAGTATAACCTTGGTTCATCTGCCCCTCAGTGCTCCGAAACTTTCTATTATCCAAAACACAGCCTTGTCCCCCGATATCTATTAATTATGCTGACAAGTCTTTTGAATATGTGAAACCTCTGCTATCCAGGCTTATTCAGCTTTCCCTATGGCATCTGGATAATCAGTGTTCTACTGTATTTCATTATTTTTCATAATGCTTTCTCCTTTTCAGAGAGTATAGGCAGTCTCTCTTCCTCTTTCTTTTGCAGAATGCATTACTCTAGCCCAACAAATGGATATGGCCAGATGGGAAATACGACCTCTCTGTCCCAAATGTTATTTCATACTGTTGTGTAATGCCAGCACTAAGGATGTGGCTGCAGAATACATAGTCAACATATTCAGCAAGAGAAAGATGGGATTTCTCTGTTCAATTTAAATCAGAAAGGACGGATGGAAAAGAAAAATTCTGATAATCAAGAATGCAAAACAATCAATAAAAGCCAAGTTGCCATTCCTGAATGCCCTATTCTTCCAACAGTGACTCTATCAGCAGTGTCACAGTAGTATACAGAAATTTGTATGCTAATTCTCACAGCCCCTGTTGGAAGGTAAAGAACTTCTCTTCCATCACACAGGGAGTAACTGCAATGTGCTTTGCAGTGCTTGGTGGCAGCTTACATACAGCTGGATGCGTAGCTCTGTCTCCCAGCACCAAGCACCGAGATTGGCCACAAGATTGACCCAATTTACTGGGTAGAAGTACTGCCATGAAGTTCCATGATTACTAGTAAGAAGCCTGTTGTGTAAAACCAGCTGTAAGCTTCCAAATGCTCTCCTTTTGTCTTCAATTAAAGCATCATGATGAGAAAAATGTCAACAAATAGGGGATTTAATACAGAAGGGTAAACTCTCCCTAAGTGATCCATGATTATCTGAATTACATGATCACTACTTTGTTGAGGGTTCATGATTTGAAGATTAAGAATGGATTAAAAGGACAGGGCAGCACACCCCTGAGGTGGTTCTCCCTGCAAATAGGGGGCTCAGAGTCCTCCTGAGCCTGAGCTAGTCTCTTTTTGCATAAAAGCACTTGCAGATTTTTCTTCCCAGAATTTATTAAATCTATTCTTGAACTTCTCTGTTTGAATGCATCCTGAGTTCAAAAGTTTAATTGTACACAGTGTGGGGAATTAAGTGTATCTTTTCATTTGCTTTCTGTCCACAACCTCACGGTTTCCTGGGCTGCCTCCTCATTTCCTGTATTGTGCAAAACTGTAATAGTTCTCTACTCATTCTCCATGCAAGTCAGGATTTTACTGACCTTTGCCAAGGCATCATGAGGTCAAGGCACACAAGCAGCAGTTGAGCTATAAACTTAATAAAGGGAAGAGAGTTATGTGTGTAGAGTCCACTCCTGAATTTACTGCAGAGTGAAAGAAAAATCAAATATCAAGGAAATAGAAATTAAGAGAACAACAGCAACTAGGAAAATGAACAGCAAAGAAAAAGGTAGCCTAGTGCTGCTAAGACATATTATGATTGAACTGCACCAGACTGAAGGTTCTCACTGCTCAGTGGTTTACACTGGTCTCATCAGTGCTTAATAACTGAGATTCCTCAGCAACTGGGATGGAGATACAGCTATTAAAAAGGCCATGTGAGTTTTAGTTAAGAAATTAAGAATTATCAGAGAAAGACTACAATAAAACAAGTTACCTGTGCCATAAAGTAGATGACCTACAACAACCTATACGTGGAATTGGAGTAACATAAAATTAACAAAATAATCATAGATTCATTAAGGTGGAAAATTCCACTAGGATCATCTAGTTCAAACATCAACCCATCCCCTCTAACCACATCCCTTAATGCCAAATTTCAATTTTTCTTGAACATTTCCAGGGATGGTGACTCCACTGCTCCCTGTGCAGCCCTTCTAGCGCCCAACCACTCTTTCTGAGAAGAAATTGACCACAGTTAACAACTGTTATAGAAAGTAAGATAAAGATGTCTGTGGGGCCTTACTTGGTACAGCAGAATGAATGAGAAGGGGTAAAATGGATAAAACACAGTACATTTGTATAAAATTGCTACAGGAAGGCTAATAAGAGATTCTATTGAACTGGAAGTTTGTTATAGATGCCCCCCCCCCTCTTTTTTCAGCTTTGGATATGAATAGCAATTTCTGTAATGTGATTAGAGGAAAACTAGAGAGAGTTGAGTCATTAATGTAGACTGGCTCCCAGATATACACTGAAAAATAAATGTGACCAGTAATCCTAAAGCTCAGATACTCCTTCGGGTGACAGAAACAGATTAAGCCTCTAAGCAGTGAGGATAGGGTAGAGATGAAAGATGATTTCAGTGTGGACCTGCGTACTTTGTCTCAGCTTTCAATAAGGGCAGTGGTGTCAGCCCTGGGGACAAAAGCAGGCTGGGGACAAGAGCGTAGAAAAAGCGCGGCCCATCTGACACAGAAAGAAAATTTGGAATTGAACGAGCTAAAACTGAGGAAATCAGACTGTCTTAATCCACCTCCTGAAAACTGCAGGTACAAGGACTTCTAATAAACCTGTCAACTTCATATGAATGGAACTACCTGCTTGAGCAATAACAAATGTATTACCTGTATAGAGGAAACAGGGCTAGGGGAAACAGAATAAGCAATTTCAAGTCTCTGCTTCTGACCTTTGTAACATGCAACAGTCGTGGACTCTCCAAGAGCATACTTAAGCTGAAAAATAAAAAAATCTTCCCCGTCCATCAGAGCAGCGAAGCTACAAAGAGCAGAGTGCTGTAGAGCAGGATAACTTCCTACCTGGAATTATTGAGGTAATATGATTCAGTGCATGAAAAAAAAAAAAAAAAGATATGAAAGAGTATTGCAGGCAACTAGGAGCTGGATACAGTAACATCAGCAGTCCCTCCCCCTCCAATCATCACATTTCTTTTTGAGGTCTGAATTTTTTAAAGATAATTACGTATATACATGGCTCTAAGGTTAGGACTTTAATCTACTGAAGTTAAAAAGTGGATTTTCAAAAACTACTTGTTAAATGACAACATGGATATCTTCAAGTCCTGTCAGCTAAAATCCTTGGTTGTGCTTTGAACACCTCAGTCCCCATTCCCTATTGGAGCTATTTATTTGCTTAAAGTGAGGCACATACAGTAACACTGTCTTTAAATAGGATCTTCATCAACACTGTACGATTTTACCTACTCTTAATCCAAATGCTGCACGTAGGTTGGTGCTACAAGTCAGGAGGGAGCTTTCTTACCATGTGCTCACAGAGGGATTTCTGAGGCATCTTCCAACCCCTTCACTCCCATTGTCGCTGTTTCTCCTGTCACATTCCACAGTTTGCTCCGACCTCAGCATCTCATTTGTATTGCTAGCAAATGCTGAGGCCCCAGTATGGTTGTAGATTTTAGTGATCATCGGACATATAAGCACTAACACTTCTTTCTGGATTAATTTCCAAAGGGATGTCAAATGGCTGCTCACATTTCATGTACTCCGTTTTCCCACCAAGGATTCTAAAGAAGAAAGTAATACAAGCATGGCTCTTTGACTGGGATGTAACAGCCAAAGGCTAAATTCTGTCCTCGAGAGACTATAGATAATGAAATTTGAGATTTTTAAAGCATACAAATAGTGGCAGCCCTCTAGAAAACAAACAAACAAAACATCATCCAACCCCTTTACTTCTCACCAAAAGGAAATGACAAAAAAAAAAACCAAAACAAAGCCTGTACAAACACGGCTGGTGCCAAGTGCTCCAGCATCCCTGAGCCACTGTGTCACCTCATCTCAGAAACTTCACCAACCACATCAATTCACCCAAACAAGACCCCTGTATTCACTGCCACTACTCTCTGGAAATTCAGCTTGTGTTTGTGTTCCAGAGCCGGCACTTTTTCAGCAGCCTTTTTCTCAGAGAAAAATGTTTTTCCTTCTTAAAACAACACCTTCTGGTACACCTTACAAAGAGACCATAGAGTCCCCAATGTTTGAGAAACATATCTACACATAATCAAATAGCTTACTGAAGAAGAAGGTGTCCGTAGATGGATGTCAAGAATGTGTGGCTTAGTTACTAGGAGTTATTAGGTTTTGTGAGACCAATTAAAATAGGGCACCATTGTTCTGCATGACAAATGACTTCCTCTGGCTGTTCTTTTCTTCAGTTCTTGCCATGTGTTATCTCTTAACTACATTTATCTCAAGGGGAACCTGAAGTATTTTTTTCTACAAGCATGATGTTTCTGTTGCTTGTGAAATGAGTCTTCACCTTACTTCTAAGGACTTCCCACTGCATCTCCCAGAATGACAAGTGCTCAAGTGCTGTAAAGCTCATTCCTGTGCTCCTCATTCTTTTCTATGGAATGGATTACAACTACATACAGCAGCCCTGGAGAGGACTTAAAGCAGATGAAGAAGGGACTGAAGCTGCTTCCCAAAACTATCCCATACTGGACAGTATGGTCTTGATCTTTGACTCCTGATTGAGAAGTCTACCAGCAACAGGGAGGTGATGATATTCCTGTACTTGGCACTAGCGAGGCCATACCTCAAGTACTTTGTTTAGCCTTGGGCCCTCTCTTGAGGGGAAAAGAAAGATGTGGAGGCCCTGAAGCATGTCCAGAGAAAGGCAACAAAGATGTGAAAGGTCTGGAACACAGGTCTTATGGTGAGCAGCTGAGGGAACTGGGATTGTTCAGTCTGAAGAAGAGGAGGCTCAGAGGAGACCTTATTGCTCTCTATAACTCCCTGAAAGGAGGTTGTAGTGAGGTGGAGGTCAGTCTCTTCTCCTAGGTAACAGCAATGGGATGAGAGGTGATGGCCTCAGGTTGTGCCAAGGGAGGTTCAGGTTGGATACGAGGAAAAACATCTCAGAAAAAGTGGTCAGGCATTGGCACAGGCTGCCCACAGAGGTAGTGGAGTCACTGTCCCTGGAGATTTTCAAGAAATGCCTAGATGTGGTACGTAGAAACATGGCTTACTGGGCAATATTGGTGGTAAGTGGACAGTTGGACTAGCTGATTTTAGAAGCCTTTTCCAAACTTAACAATTCTGTGATAGTCATCAAACACAAGTCTCTCACTGGAGTTCTGGTTCTCAGACAAGGCAATGATAGGATTTTATCTCATTAAATGACAGAGAGGGAATAGCAAAAAAAAGAGGTCAAGAGAATAACAAGGTTTGCAGAAGGGCCAAATTGCTACAAGAAAATGAAGATCTCAAAAGGAAGCAGTGCAGCAGGTTGCCAGGAGGAGGTATCCGGTTGCAGCTGGCTGAAGATTAGAGGGAGGTTAAAGTAAAGGAGAGCACGCTGAGGGTTCTGGTGAAAACTAAGTTGTCGATAAACGTTTCAGATTACAGGATATATCAGACTGTGAGAGGGAGAGGGTGAAAATAGCAGCACTTCTGGAGCATGTGAGCTGCTTCTCTCACTATTAGGAGATGTGGCAGTTTGTAATTAACAGAGCTGCCTGCCCTGCTGGCACCTTCCCGCTCTGCTCTCAGCACAGATAACGGTTTGTTAGCTCTGCAGCAGCACCATGCGCTCCAAGTTAATTAGGAGAGGGAACTGCTTTCTAGGGCAAGGAAGGTGGTAAAAACTACAGCAGCAGATTTCACCAGGATAGGAACTTAAGATGGAAGCAGCGTAAGGTGTTTCCACTTCCTGTGTAAATAACAGGGCTCCTGACCACCTTCTGATGGTTTTCTTCTCCAGATGCACAGATCTGGCCTCAATTTACCCAGCACAGCTTTGCTGCTGTACATGTTTTGTGGGAAATTTGGGTTGCAAATCCCAGGCATGCAGCAAAGGAAGGGCAAGAGAGGCTGCTGAGCTCAATGCTCATTACCCACAGTGCTGGTCAAAGGTCAGCCACGGTTTGAGAGCTTAAGATATGGCAGGTCATAGGGAAGAAGTGGACAACTCTTTCTAATAACCAGAAAGAAAACTATCTGTTCCTGTTAACACCTTCACCTCCCAGATAACCTTTCATCTCAGAGGAACTGGAATTGCCTCAGTCGTCAGAAAGACTACAAAATCAAATGCTTACAGAAAAGCAGAGGGGGGAAAAATTAAACTGTGAAGCAGAGCCTAAAAAAGAAGTCAAAAAAGTAATTGTCAAAGGAAGAACAGCAAAGCAAACCAGAAATTACCATGTTGAGCTTTGCTAAAGCTTAAAATGGAGAATAGTAGGCAAGAATGAACAGTATAAACACCAAAGACAATTAAATATACTGTGAATAAAAAAAAAAACCCTTGATAGTACCTGCTGTTCAGCACCAGGAACATTCCCACACATGTGGGAGTTACTGCAGCATTATTTGTATATGGACACGTGTCTGTGCCATGTGGTGGAACTGGGTCAGATCAGGAAGAAACACAGACCCAATGGCTGTCAATGTCTATGCAGCATAATTAAAAGCATGGTCAGAAGAGCAAAATTTCTTAAGTACAGTGAGCAATTAGATTTGCAAGCCTAAGCCAACATGAGATGAATTGAATTTGTAGTTAATAAAGCCAAACAGGAGAATCAGTAGAGAAATGAATTAAATTACGAGAGGCAGTGATGGCAAAGAGATTCAGATGTTCTATATCAATGGTAGACAGGTTTGTAATATTTTGTTTTCCAAAGGAGAAGCAGATGTCAGCTGATGGAAGTGTTTTAGGTATACTTTCTGAATTGTTTCAGTTAATAGCTTAAAGATACATCAGAAAATAATTATGATTGATTGTGATTTAAAAAAAAAAAAAAGGACATTAGAAAAATAATCACAGTATTTTCTAAATGATTTCTTCCCCATCAGCTGATGGTGGGCGTTACATCTTTCATTAAAGGCAAGCAATGGAGTGAAAAGTAAAAGATATTTCAGCAAAACAAAAACACACAATTTTTTCATGGGGGAATAGGCAAACAAAACATTCTGTTTAGCCCAAAACCAGTGTGGTTTATTTTGCCTCTAAAATTTCCAAGCATTGAAAAATTTCAAAATGCTTTGCTTCTGGTTAAACTGGATATAAAATTCTAATTTATTTATTTTTAATTATCCTAACTAATAGAGACTGAACAATTATTTATGGCACGACTCTAAACAGAATCATGAAAATTAAGAGTGTTACAGATTGCCTCATTTCAATCATTTTACAGCCAATCCGGAAGACTTGCTGCCTTTTAGGAACTGTGATAAAATGGCTGTGCAGGGAAGGGGACGGTATTTGCCACAGTATCAGTCAGAACAACAGTTTTCAGTCCTAGGCATTTTAATGCAGAGGGAACAGAAGCATGGTCCAGCAGAGGAGAGAGGAGGGGATTCCGTGTAAAAGATCTATCAAGGCGCAAGAGCAAATTAACTGGAAAGGTAAAAAGAAAGGAAGGAAAAGCATGTTTCTGTCAGCAAATCCTTCCCTCCTCTCTTCCTCTTGAATTTGGTTAAACACATCTGAAGTTCTGCTGCTGATAATTATTACCAATAATTAATAAGCCTTTGCAAAAAATTCTCATATGCTTCATCTGCATGGCCAATTATTAAAAAAAAAGGAAAATGTCAAAGTCAGTGGAACTAAATGATTAAAGAAAGAGTGAGAAACATGCTTGTAAAATAAAGATAAGGGTCATGCTAGCATTTTTAATAGCAAATGTATATTTGCTGAAGCACGGAGATGTCAACAATTTAGTGGT